>BCLH01000116.1:58169-112548 GCA_001602315.1 Zoysia pacifica
CACAATAAACCTGTTTAATCATCCATCATTTAGGTTTATCCAAAGTTCAATTCTTTTTATCAAAACGGTCGTATTGTATAGGTGGTGATCTATTCTTTGTGGATTTTTCATAAGGGATTTAATCTCGATGGAAGTACATCGGAAGAGGTGACATCCACAAATACTATGGGAAATAAGAATAAGGCTTGCTATTGTAAGATCCCCATGGTTGATGGTTGATACATTGATGACTCATATGATGGAACGGGCATTGATGTATGACATTTCTTCCATTACTGATTCCAATGATCTCTATGTTGTGTTGAAATTGGATTCTTTTGTGCATAGTGTCGATTAGCATCTTTGATATTTTTCTCCTTTTGGGATTTAGCACAAAACTCTGCAAACTTCAGCTTTCTAGTCAGATGCATGTCACGATATTTGCCTTCATTAACTTTCCAAGCACCAACTTCAGGATTTTTGGGCTTCAACATTTTTTATTTTTCTTATTCTCATGAATTCTAGAAAAACCATCTGATCAGGTTTGAAACCAGTTGGACCGATTTGTGCATTATTGTGTTGCCCCCGAGTGTAGTAGTTGGTAAGTTTTCTACACTTTTCTTGGATTCGTTTTGTGATAGCCGAATTTTACCTTCTTCTCCTTGGCCAGCAATATCATTAGTTGGCCTCTCATTGAAAGAATCAATAGTAAGATTAATATTAGTTTCAGCCGGCCTTTCAATAGCTGACTCAATATAGGAATTTTCTTTTTCGGTAGATGGATCTTCAAAATAAAGTATATCTCTAACAATTTGAGATATAGAATCAGATAAAGTACCTGAAGACAACATATCCTTCAAGACATCGGTGTCGGATGGCCACTCTTTTATCCGAATGAAACCATGCTCTATTTTATGGTAACATGACAATATCAATCTTTTACGCACTTTCTCACTCTTCGTGAAGTTCTTGAGGTAGTTCTTCTGATGATGCCGTAGTGCTAGAGTCGATTTCAGTTGTGCAAACTGCACACCTTCATCCCCAGCGGAGTCGCTAAAAAGTGCACTAACGCCTAAATGTGCTGCTCCACTTGAGCATGCACCTGTGCACAGCCGGTAGGCTGCTAGGAGCTCTGTCAGTGAAAACCGAAAGTTTCGGTTTTGACAGATTCACAATAGCATCAGAATCTCAAGCTCGAGAGGGACCCCATTGGAGCAAGGGGTTTCTAGGGTTGATCTAGACTCGGCTGGCCAGCTGGATCATCTTCACACACCGCTGGGGTGAGAGAAAAATAGAAATTAAGGTTTGGAAGAGATTAGGGTAAAAGAAATAAAAAGTAAAGATATATTGATTGACGAGTGGAGTGAGAGTTCTCTCAATTGGCCATGGGCCTCTTTATATAGAGGGGATGGTCTTATCCCATGAGAGGAAACAAACCCCTAACGAATCGGTGACAAATCGAAGTTTATCTCTTTCCTAAGAAACAGGTTAAACCAAAACTTCCGGTTTTACAAAACCAGTTTTGCAGATTATGAGCATCTTCGAGATCACATAACTTACTCGTTCGGGCTCCAAATTAGGACATCTATATATCTGTTTTGATCTTCTTGACGAAGGCTATATCTTGGAACCTTCAAACCTGGAATTTGGCTTCAGCTTCAGGTCTTTTTAAGCATTTCTCTATATCTTTAGCCAAAATCTTGACAAATGTCACCCAAAGCTTGCAAAAACATGTCTAAATGCAATTCGTGCGAAATAACCATCATTGGACAAAATTTTGACATTTTCTACCATCTTTAGTCTGCCAAATTTGGAACTTCCAGTTTAAGAATCTGGAAAGTGCAAATTTTGGTCGTCAAATCTTAGAAAAAAGGAAAATTGGGAAACCAAAAGGGGTGCGCTGTAGTGGGCTTACTGCTTGGATGTAATTGGGTCTGCGCCTAGAAACTGTTAGCTGTATATATTTCTGACTTCTGTGAACTAAAAGCCTGCAAACCAAACTAGCATTGAGTGGGCTTTATTTCTTCAGTGCAAGCCTAGATGGAGATATTTTTGACTGAATCCAAACAGCACAGGGGATGCCATCTGCGAATCGGTACCCACTCGCATCGTCCAAAATTTTGGTATTGATGGGTTTGATCAAAGTCAAATAGTTTTAACTTAAACCATTAAAAAAATTTCTGACATTTGATAAAGTATAAATGGTATTGTTAGATTCATCAAAAAATTAACTATCATAGTAAGTATATTTTTATCTTTCAAATAATTAATCTGTTAAGATAGTATTAGTCTCATTTCAATATATGAGGACAAAAATTGAACCGATTCAATTAACTAGAATAGAACAATTACAAAACAAAAGAGAACAGAAAGTTTTTGTTGTGTTGACAAAGTTCAACCTAATTTAACTTTCACATGCTATGCATAGAGCTCACAGGCAAAAGCATTACCAAACATGTCCGTAACACGTGTAACGAGCCAAAACTAATGAGAAATTAACCAAGACATCACCATCGGCTCGAAGGCCAGAAAATTATAATCAGGCCCGGAACCATGGGAAAATTTTCCAAAACCTATATTTTCATTTTCCTAAATATATTATTTTTTTCATGTATTATCAAACTGATTTCTGTAAAATTCCTATAAGATTTCTGTGTAGTTCTTTGTTCCTAACGAGACCTGAATTTGATCTCTGATTTTGTCAAGAGCAGAGAGTCCATGAATCTTGCAGCTGACCATGTTTGTATAACCCTCTGATCCGATGGATCGAATTGTTTACCAGTACTCAGGCTGGCACATGACACATCAGCCATCTCGTCCATCGAAGCATGTTCTCCGGTCACCTGAGTAATCCATGACCTCACCCGGCATGCGATGGGAGCACTACATCTACCACCTGGCGCTGGCCTAGCCTGCCTGGGAAAGAGCACTCGGCCTGTTGGGCCCAGGCTAACTTGCGAAGAATTACAGCCCTGGCCTTGGCTTAGCTTTAGGTAATTACAGAGTGGACGATCAATGTCTCAGAATGTATTTCGGGTGGTTCACTTGCTCAGGTTATCATTTTCCCCTAGTATTAACAGCTTCATCCCTTCTGCTCCCTCACACAAAGAAGACTTCATTTATGAGTTTTGTAAATCCTACCTTGGATTAACAGTAGGGATGCAAGTGGCATGCCCGCGAGTTCATATCTAATTAAATTTTGCACTAAACCTGTAAAGACCCACAAAATTTGAATTAGATATGACCCTTGCTGATACCCACTTGCATCCCTAATTAAAGTTTCTATAAATTTGATTAATTTAACAATGTAAAATTTATAATTTTTATTATTGTAACGACCGAGATTTTCTTTATCTTTCGATAAGTCCGGATCTTCCGTGACCTTGCACAAATGATTAATCAAGAAACCATAATAGAAGTATTAAATAAAAAACAAGAATAAAATTCTTCAAAGTGGTCCATCGACACACAGGTCGAAAATATCTCAGAGCAGATACATCACTATCAAGAATCCAACAAGAGCAGCAACGAAAGCATCAACATGACAAGAGCAGCAACGAAAGCATCAACATGACAGCAGTAGCGAACCTCCTCCACACAGGCTAGCTCGAGTGCAGGAGCGGACTTCACGGTTCGTCGAAGACGTAATCGAAATCGAAGCTGAGAGTATCCTCTGAAAACAACAAATTAGAAAGTCGTGAGTACGAATACTCAGCAAATCGCGTACTACCTAACAACAATGTATACATGCAAATGGTTTCAAAGATAATGGCATGGCTCAAGTGCAAAATGCAAGTTTAAAACATTTTATTTTATTTTAAAGATGTAAAAAAGCTTTACTTTTAAATCAATCATATTTTATTATTTTGCCCCGCAGGAATCTCCGTTATCTCAGATGGAGGTTCATTTTAAATGCCGGTGTAATCTTCACACTTGGCCACAGCTCAAAGGCCGGAGTCAAAAATATTTTGAAATAAAAGAAGAGGAAGGAAAATAAAACTACTCAACGAGGAGCACAACTCAGGGGGTGTCCTTCAAAAAAGACACGTGGCAATGCGCATTGACTAAAACTCTGCAGAGATTATGCACTGGACCCACAAGAAGCGTCATCGAAAACTACTGTCGTAGTCCCGACGAACACACAAGCCATCCACAAGCTTTAACTGACGTCATCTGTACTCTAGGATAGGAATCCCAAATGCTTACGCAATCGGGTCCTGAAGTTGTGAAGAGCCTACCACTGATCAGGTGGGGTATCTCGATCTTATGTGAGGAGTCATCGCTCTACACCACACTAACACAACACCACCAACCCACGGGTAAACAACCAGTCTCGACAAGCTTCAAGATCAAGCCACTGCCCATACAGAGTAACGTGGTGTGCATAGTTGTTAACTGAGCGTATAAGGCTCGAAGGACTCGGTCCTTAATTGCCGAGGCAGGCACTCTCTCCAACCTCAACATGAACAACCAACATATCTCACGAAAAGATCTCAACCCGAATCTTCTCATTATATCCACAACAGGTACGCCCACATGGACTTCCCAAAAATCTCCTAACTCCTCATGCTAGGATGCCCTCGCTAAATAGTTATATATAGTTATTTGCAAAACTCACACATTTAAAGCACAGTTCAAAATCATTAAACACAAATTTCATTTTTATCGTGATAGGTGTGAGATAAAAATAATTGCGACTAAGCATGGCTAAGTATAAAAATAAAATAAATATTCTAAAGCAATCCTAGGGCTCGTATTTGTGGAACAGTAAATAAGCATGACTTAAAAATGTTATTAGCATATTTTAAAATAGTTGACATGCAAATTAGGGTTGCAATCAAAACATGCAGTTTAAAATATTGGATACAAAAAGTGATCAAAAACACGGCTTGCCTGACAACTCAAGATCGAAGTCGGGATCCAGGTCGACGAACTGAGCAGCCTCGCGAAACTTCTCATCGGGATCAGCAGCTAAATACAGCACGAACAGAGGTGAGACACTAGGTACGCGACAATTAAAACCGAAAATTAAATCTAAATTGAAGCTATTAGGCTAAACATGCGCAAAACGTTTCTTAAAAAATTCTACATGACAAACGCGACGAGACAAATTTATTGAGACTTTCTAGAAAAACTTCGGACATCAAATGGAGTTCCTGTTAGACTCAAAAATTACTGCACAAAAGGATTCTAACCAACCAGGATAAGGCTGAGAGGTCTCACGTGGCCATCTGATCATCGGTCCAAGCACCCTCACTGCCCACACAACAGAGCTGAGTCCCACCGAGCCAAACTTTGCCTCGACAGAACGCAGAGCCAACCAGCACCGGTCTCTCTCTGGACTTGCGACCACCAAACAGGCAACAGCACGATGCTAGACGGCCGAACGACCACAGCAGCACCGATTAGCACGGCTCCCGACGAACGGTCCCGCAAAACACTTCTCGAACGACTCTCCTACCGCTCACTGCTACGGGTCCCGCACCCTTCTTCAACCTCCAGCGCACGGTCTGCTCGGCAAACAAAACGAACGGAAAAAGCTGCTCAACAGGACTTCGCTGACCCGAGGAAAACGATCTCCTCTAACTCTCCTCGCGAGACGTTGCCCTACCGACGGCCATCCCGCACTACCGACGGCCTTCACTGCCCAAGCTGCTCGCTACCAACGCACCGGAACTAATCGAACGCAGACACCGAGAGAGAGAGAGGACGACACAAGCTCACCTCTGCTTGCATGGGGACAGCACGGCGACTGCAGCGGGGTCGACGCAGACTCGCGGAATGGAGGCAGCGCAGGGACGGATCGATCGCGCGTGACGAGGACGATGCGGATTCGACGAGGAAGCGGTGGCGTACGTCGGGCTGACGAAGGCGACGACGCGGACGAGACGGAGACGGAGGCAGACGCAGCGCGGACGGCGGAGTCAGCGACGTAGGGTCGGTGACCGAGGCGACGCGTCAGGCGGGGTACCAAGGCGGCGCGGAAAATGGAGGTACCGCAGGGGAGGGTGATTTTTTTGGAAAAGGAGAGGGAAATGAAGAGGGAAGGGGAATGAATGAGGTGAGAGAGAGAGGATAAGAATGAGAGGAGTATTTATAGGAGATATAAGAATAGGCGTAGGTGGGAGAGGATAAAATTGAGAAAAATAATTAACAAAACTATTTAGGGATCTGAAAATAAATTTAGAATTTCTGAAAAATAATTTTAGTCTTAACGAAAATTACGCGGACTAAATTATTTCGACATCGAAATAATTTAAAAAGAAGGATTTTGAATTAAACAAAACGAAATTTGAAACAAATGATTTTTGATCAGAACGAAAATTGAGATAACTCGCTGCTTTATTAATTTAAAATTTCCAGAATGTTATAATTATTAAGAAAAATGTTGTGTAATATATATTTTTTATATTATTGAAGTCATGAAATTATTTGTTAAAATCATGTTCAGCTAAACCCTGAGATGAAGTGTCTTGGGACGGATATAATACTGTATACATAAATTTCGTTTGGTTCTCAAAATTATTTTGCCTTGGCTTCATATCTTGATTGTCGATGGTCTCCTTTCAGAGTCACGGCTCATTAGCGCGTGACGCAGATTTCGTCTAAACCCTGAGATGACGTGTTTGTTTTAAGCAAATATAATGCATTCCGATCTGGGTTTGCATTCTCATCCGTTACATTAGTTTGGTTAGCAGATCAATGGTTCACATGAGATTCCCCTCCTCCCTGACTTGTTTCAGATTGATACCAGCCTCTCTACTTCACTCTCACTCCGCCTTGTGCCTCCCGAGTTCCGACTCGCCCCCCACAGCCTTCTGATCATCCCTCTTGCCCTCTCTCTCTCTCATCGAAGTCGGCGTCAAGAAGGTTGCAGAGCTCGGATTGGAGCACTGGCCCCTCAGATCCAATGGATGAGGTGGATGGCGGAGCTTACGCCGGGGCGGGCTGCAAGGCAGCTGAGGTGAATGGTGGTGGTCATGTGGGGGAGGGACGAAGTCACTGGTGGTGGCCTAGCAGAGGGGTGGCCGAGGTGGACAGTGGTGGCCACGCCATGGTGCGCTTGGGGTTGGCTGCGCCAAGGTGGGCCAAGGACCAGACGTAGTGGAACGGGGCTGTGGCCGCGCCAAGGCGTGATGAGGAGCCATCGAGGCACGGCGGATGGTGGGCAGATGTGAGTCGCGTGACGCCGAGGTGAGTGGTCGCATCCATACGTGGGTTTCTCCCCCTTCCCAAGAGAGCAGGCCACAACCATAGCCGCCACCGGCGGCCTACCTCGTGAAAGCGAAGGGATTTGAGGACACAAATCTTTATTTTTTTTATGTTTAGTTGATTCACTTACAAATAGTGAAACAAATTAAATCTGTTTAAACCCATTCCCCCTGCAATACCAGTGTAGTATAAATACCATTGCGATTGAGTTAAAAATCTGAACCAAACTCCACCCAAGTGTCTGAACGAGTAATGTCACCACAAGAATCTTTCTGGTTAAATAAACAAAACGATTTACTACCTTGGTTGCTTGAATTTGTCAGCTAAATTGGTCAAGGACGCGTTTGGCTGCCGACGCTGCGGCGCTCGCAACAGGCTCCATTAATGTTTCAATTTCTTCTCCTAGGGCTGCAGAGAAGCGAACTGCTTCCGCTTTTCTTCTCGCCCACGTTGGCCCAAGTCACTGAAGCCCAATGTAGCCAGGGGTGCAGCCGGCAGCCCAGCAGGCCTATTGGAGCCATTATCGTCTTCTTCAACCTGCATCTGACAGAATGCCCCTTTCTGTTTTGCTTGGGCAGCCGTACTGTGGGTCCTATTACTTTCTGCGTGTACCAACTAAATTTGCTAACTAAAAATATTGTTTATAAATTGCTAAATAAAAATATTTTTGACGGCTAGTATAAAAATTTACCAACTAAATTTGCTAGCTAAAATAGTGCTAAATAATGTTCAAAGTTAATGTTAGAAATCTGTGGTATCAATATTTTAAAACTAGAGGAGTTAAAAATTGCATTTTAATAAAAATATAGTAATTTCTTTTGAAAACTTACTTTTACAAATAAAAATAAGAGAAATACTAATCTTTATGACTATAAGAAAAATACTAAACTTCAAAGGTTCGATTTTCTAGCAGTGAATATAAAATTATTCAAGTCATAAAAATCAATTGTTTCAACAGTAAGATTTAATTGTTCTAGTAGTGAATATAAATTGTTTTAGCCATAAATGTAAATTGTTGCAGCAGTAAGATTCAATTGTTCTAGTAGTGAATATAATTTGTTCCTACCATAAAAGTCAGTTGTTATAGTAGTAAAAACAATTGTTTTGGTAATAAAAATAAAATATTCCAAATATTTCGATGGATGCATGTATGAGTGTAATTAAAAAGGAAATATATAAATGAAAAATGAAAAGAAAGAACAAATTTAAAAAAGAGAAAAATATTAACAAGATAATGAATAAATAAAAAGAAGAAAAAGACAAAAATAAGCAATTGAGTAAAAAAAACAGTAGCCCGCCAACTAGGGCATGCTGAAAAAAGGTAAACAGCCCAGCCAGCAAACCAAAAGGACACGCTACAGACACAAAAAAAAAAAAGTCCAAACAGCCCAGCCCGTCCACCGACGCACAAGAAAAATGTTACTAAGCTAGGAGCCCACGTGCATGGGGCGGTCGGAGCATGGCTTCCTCACAGGTTGGTCGGAGGGGAAGATTACAGCCATGCCAGAGGCGTCGTGTCTGGCAAGCTCTTGCAACTCACGTGCTTCCGGTAGGGGGTCCAGAGGCTTTTAGGTATCCTTATCCCACTGTTTTGCTGCCTCCAAGAAACAAGCGACGCCCGGATTCACCCGTCGATGAGGAGCACGCACGAACATCGAAATCGAATTGGAAATTACAGGACCATCTGATTTTGGATGCGTATAATTAGGACTGAGCCTTGTTGTTTTCTCTTTGCACCGCGTAGCCACAGCCCTTGAGCCGCCACCTCGATTCCCTTGAGCCGCCACCTCGATTCTGTGCTCCACCGGCATGGAGTAGG
The DNA here is from genome assembly GCA_001602315.1 of Zoysia pacifica. Classification (NCBI taxonomy): domain Eukaryota; kingdom Viridiplantae; phylum Streptophyta; class Magnoliopsida; order Poales; family Poaceae; genus Zoysia; species Zoysia pacifica. The sequence goes on from BCLH01000116.1 coordinate 67,180, forward strand.
CAAGCGACCACCTGCCGGTAAGCCTACATCTTGGTGATCCTTGTTAGTTGGTAAGCCCTATCATCCTGACCCCCTTTTGTTGCAGGCAAATGGATTCGTGTTCCTGAAGAGCAAAGTTCGCCGCCATCCTACAATCTTTGCTGCAGTTTCCTCGGTGAGAAATCTGTGTACCTAGCCTCTGTTCGCATCTTGGTCGTGTGCCGTTCAGAAGGGTTAAAGCTCGGTCTGCTTTTGTGGCCTGGAACCAGCAGGATGCACGAGGCTTCAAGTGCCTGGTCACCGCGAATCAGAAGCTGGGTCGCCGCCGTTGTTCTTCCCCAAATTCAGCCGCACCTCGCCCTGGTTCTTCAATCCTGGTCGCGGTGAGCAATCAAGAACCATGCCGCCTCCCTCCCTTTTGAAATAGAACCGATTCGAGCCATGGCGTTTGTTCTCTAGACCCGCCGTAGAGGCCGTGGAGGTCAGAGCCTAGTGTCACACCTCACGATGATAGCGTGCCAAGCTAAAAGTGAGGTGGGCGATTCAAATCAAGGCGCAGCGCAGGAATGAAGCGGTGGGCCCTCATGAGCTGGCGGCATTAGCATAGTACTTAAGGAGGATTAGAGAGAGATTGAGAGGTCGTTTTGTAACCACGTCTGTTATTCTGAACCTACCTCCCTCTTTGCTCTCCTCTCCCCTGTTCTTCCTCCTCAAACTATTGTATCGCCACCAGAATTAATCCTGTTGCCATTCTGGATTCGGAAGAGAATTGTTTTGTGTTTGTGTCCGTTGGATTTGTTGCTCGATCTTCGTTGCTCCTTCTGTGCCTCTCCTTGCATCGATACGCATCTTCTAGATTCTAGTTGTGAGCACACCTTGTGATCACAACGTTTCTGATTGAATCGACTCGGAGAAGAGACGCAACGGGGACGTAAAACAAGGCCCGCAAGCTCGCACCTTTTTTCGCGCTATGGCGGACTCCGAACAGCTGCTGCCCGAGGCGATCGATTGACACCAGCAGTCTGTCAATGGTCCGGAGAAGAAAAGTGGATGATCAAGTCAAGGAAATTGGCCTGGTCAAGTCTCAGGTGGATCTTACGATGAATGAACTCACCCTGGTTCTGCGGAGCAGGTTCAAGTTACCAAGTTGCTACGGACAGCTCACGTGTCGTTGGTGCTTCACTCGCAGGCCCTCCTCCGTCGGGACATCAGGTGCCATTACCTTCACATCTTTCTTTGCAACCTCAGATGGGTCCACGTTATTTCCCCTCTGGACCAACTGTTGGTCAGGATGATCACTCTGGGCGATCTCAGTTGATGCCTAAAATAGATTTTCCACGGTTCGATGGGTCTGATGCACTGGTGTGGCTTGTAAATGTGAGGCTTATTTTGCTTTATATCAGATCAATCCTGCTTTTCGTCTTACAAGTTTCTTGATGGATTTAATGTATAGGAAACCTTTCACACCGCTATCATTGCTGAATTTGAGGTCGATACTCATCGTTGTAAAACAAATGGAGTTATTGGGTCTCCGACAAGAGGGATCAGTCGCTGAGTATCCTCTGGCTTTCTAACAATTGGTGTATCACATCCGATTGTACGATTCAGCTGTCAGTGAGACTATGTTGGTTGCCCAGTTTCTCATTGGCTTGAAGGATGACATCAGGCCCCCATGTTGAAATGCAGTTACCTGAGACTGTTCACCGTGCTGCTATCCTTGCACAAGTTCAGGAACAGCTGCTGTTCACATCAAAAAAACAGTGGCCTAGGGCCTCTTCAGGGAAACAACCCAATCCTCCATTGAAGCAGGAGTCCAAACCTTCTTTCAGTGCTGGAGAGTTGTGGAAGGCTAAGCAACTTAGGGACTATCATAGAATGCATAATCTCTGTTTTCAGTGTGGTGAAAAATATTCCCCTGCTCATAAGTGGTGCTCCACTTCCTACTGGAGCCCCTGCAGCTCAGCTTCATGCTATCATTTCCAGCACTGGTGATGGTGGAGGCATCGTTTCTGATTCACTGTTGGATGCCATTGAGTTGGATTCTTTTCTATCCCCAACTGAAGGTTTTGTTTCTCTCAATGCTCTTTGTGATTCGCAGCACCCTATCACTATTCAACTTCAGGCATTGGTCGGCAACCAGGTGATGTTGATACTGGTCGATTCAGAGAATTCTCATTCCTTTTTGAATGCTTCCATGCTTGACCGTTTACCCTTTGCAGCTACTGGTATGAACCCTCTCATTGTAAAAGGTTCTGATGGTGCCACCTTGACATGTACACATGAGCTTAGGAACTTGCAGTAGTTGACTCACGGTCATACTTTCACTATGGATGCCGAGATACTGTCATTAGGTGCATATGACCTTATACTAGGCATGGATTGGCTTGCACAGTTTGGTCTTATGAAATGTGACTGGCTATTGAAGTGGCTGGAATTTGAGTACCAGGGCAAGCTCATTCGGCTGCAGGGCACTACTGAAAGTGCTTCAACAATCACACAGATGACTAGAGAACAATTCCAGAAAACTCATAAGGGCAATGATAGTTGGGCCACAGTTGTTATCACACCTGTTACTGCTTCACCACAACAGCATGTACACCAGTTTCTGCAATCTTGCCCTGCTTTTATTCAGCCTCTCTTGCAGGAGTTTACTGATCTCTTTCAGTCTCCTAAGCAGCCTCCACCTGCTTGTGGGTATGATCACTCCATTTGCTTGTTGCCTAACACTGTCCCTGTGAACTGCAGGCCATATAGATACACACCTGACCAAAAGATTGAAATAGAGAAACAAGTGATTGAGATGTTGCAGTCTAGCCTTGTCATTCCTAGTCTCAGCCCCTTTGCTTCACCTGTTCTTTTGGTCAAGAAAAAAGATAGCTCATGGAGATTTTGTGTGGACTACTGAAAATTAAATTCTACCACTGTTAAAAATAAATTTCCAATGCCTATTACTGATGAGTTTCTTGATGAGATTGCTGATGCACAGTTTTTCTCCAAGTTGTATCTCAATACTGGTTTCCATCAAATCAGAATGACTCATAGTGATGAACACAAAACAGCTTTTAAAACTCATCATGGGCATTATCAGTTCAAAGTCATGCCATTTGGGCTTACAAACACACCCGCTACATTTCAGTGTCTCATGAACTCCATTTTTTCTTCTTTTATGGGAAAATTTGTCTTGGTGTTTATGGATGATATCCTCATTTATAGCCCATCTGTCCATGCTTATGTGGAACACCTCAGGGCTGTGTTTCAGATTTTGGCTCAACACCAGTTATACCTTAAGCTCAACAAATGTGCTTTTGCTCAGTCACAAATTGCATATCTTGGTCATATTATTTCTACGGAGGGAGTTGCGGCTACAGACCCTGCCAAAACTGCTGCTATTGAACTCTAACCTGTACCACAGAATTTTACTGAACTTAGGGGATTTCTTAGCCTCACTGGATACTATAGAAAGTTTGTAAGGAATTATGGAATTCTGGCTAAACCTTTGACTTCCTTGCTGCAGCAAAGTCTTTCAGTGGTATCCTGAGGTACAGCAGGCCTTTCTCTCCTTAAAGTCAGCACTCACTTCCACTCCAGTTCTGGCATTGCCTGATTTTGATTAGCAATTTCATGTGGACACTGATGCTTGTGATACCTGGTTGGAGCTGTATTGTCCTAGAATGGTCATTCTATTGCATTTTTTAGTAAAGCTCTGAGTGCAGCCAATCAGAAACTCTCTATCTATGAGAAGGAATTCCTAGTTTTACTAATGACAGCGGATAAGTGGCTACCATATCTACAGAAACTTCCTTTTGTTGTCAAAAAAGATCACAAAAGTCTAGGTCATTTGCAGGACCAAACATTATCTACTGAAATGCAATGTAAAGCCATGTCCAAGTTGGCTGGTTTACAGTTCTCCATTCAGTATAAAAAAGGTGCAGAGAACAAGGTAGCAGATGCCCTCTCCAGAGTGGGTTTCAATTTTGCTATTCAGGCAGTATCTTCTGTCATACCTGTTTGGGTTCAAGAGGTGATCAACTCTTATACTACTGATGAGATGGCCCAGAACTTATTAACTGAACTTATTGTAGTGAGATGGCCCAGAACTTATTAACTGAACTTGTTGTGGTGAATCCTAATTCTCAAGGATATTCATTATCTGATGGAATGATCAGATACAAAAAGTGTATTTCGGTAGGGGCCAACTCTACTATTCAGACGAAGATTATCAATGCTTTCCATGCCTCGGCAGTGGGTGGTCATTCAGGCACTCAAGCTACTTACCAACGTGTGAAGAAACTTTTTCATTGGTCTGGGTTGAAGCAAGATGTGGAGTCCTTTATCAAACAATGCAAGGTGTGCCAACAGGCGAAACATGAACATTGCAAAATTCCCGGATTACTGAGCCCATTACCCATTCCCGAAGCTGCCATGCAGGATATTTCAATGGACTTCACTGAGAGCCTTCCCTCTGTCCAAGGGTTTTCAGTGATCCTTGTGGTGGTCGATTGTTTTACCAAGTCAGCCCACTTTATTCCAGTGAAACACCCCTATACTGCACGTTCTATTGCTTCCACTTTCTTTGATAATGTGGTTAAGCTTCATGGGCTCCCTAGGACAATAATGTCTGACAAAAGCTTTCACAAGTTCAATTTGGCAATGCTTGTTTAAACTGTTGGACACCAAGCTTCAACTCTCTTCGGCTTACCATCCCCAAATAGATGGCCAGACCGAATGTGTGAATCAATTCATTGAAATTTTTCTTCGGTGTGCTGTCAGTGATACACCCAAGCAGTGGCTCAAGTGGCTGCCACTGGCAGAATTTTGGTATAATTCTACCTTTCACTCTGCCTTGCAACGCAGCCCCTTCAAAGCTCTGTATGGATATGATCCTTCCTTTGGCATCATCCCTCACCTGTGCCACTTTGACAATGCTGAGGCTTCTACTGCACTTGCTGATCGCCAATTGTTTACCAACTTTCTGAAAGAGAAGCTGGCAGCTGCTCAGAACAAGATGAAACTGTATGCTGACAGACAGCGTTCTCTTCGAGTATTCAACATTGGTGATATGGTTCTTCTGAAACTACAGCGATATGCACAATCTACGGTTGTCAACCGCGCCTGCCCCAAATTGTCCATGAAGTTCTTTTGTCCTTATTAAATTATGGAGGGAATTGGTGACACTGCCTACAAACTGGAATTGCCACCAGGGTGTCAGGTTCACCCTGTTTTCCATGTTTCCCAGCTCAAGGAATTCACCGCTAACTATGCACCAGTGTTCTCCAACTTGCCTGTTTCTCCTGCATTGGATGTGCTCACTATTGAACCTGAAGTAATCTTGGAGCGCAGATTGACTAAGAAAGGCAACTCGGTGATCACTCAGATTCTGGTGAAATGGTCGTCGCTTCCTGCAGAGATGGCTACGCGGGAAGTCTATCATGTGCTGCGCGCCCATTTTCCATCGGCAGCAGTCTGGGGTCAGCCTGTTTCTCAGGGAGGAGGCACTGTCACACCCCACGATGATAGCAATTCAAATCAAGGTGCAGTGCAGGAATGAAGCTGGCGCACGCTGGATTTGGGCGGTGGGCCCTCGTGAGCCGGCGGCATTAGCATAGTACTTAAGGTGGATCAGAGAGAGATTGACAGGCTGTTTTGTAACCACTTCGGTTATTCTAAACCTATCTCCCTCTTTGCTCTCCTCTCCCCTATTCTTCCTCCTCAAACTATTATATCGCCACTAGAATTAATCCAGTTGCCGTTCTAGATTCGGAAAAGAATTGTTTCGTGTTTGTGTTCGTTGGATTTGTTGCTCGATCGCGCTTCTTCTCATCTGGTCATTACAACTAGCTGTATTGCAGTTCAGTTAGGCCCCGTTTGGCTGCGGCTACGGGTGCATTTCGTGAACCTGAGTTTACTGTAGCACACACTGTTGAAAACTTGGCTCCCGTAGCTGCCTCCGCTGCAGCACAGTGGAAGAACTGCAGCTGAATGGGCCCTTAGTTGCCTTGGGACCCGTTGCCGACCGCATCTAGGCTGAGAGCGGTCGATTAGTCGTGGGCGCATCCTTGAAGCTCCAGGGCACCAACGTCGGCTTGAGCAGGTGTGGTTACACGGAGCACCTAGCCGTCGAGCTAAAGGAAGTGAAGGAAGAGCAGGCCCATGCGCAGTGGGAGGTTCAGAGAGGAAGGGCTCTGGTTTCCTGACAGAAGAGAAGGATCATAGCCGTTCGTTCAATAGCCGCAAGAAGGATCGTGCTCGGGTGTCTAGGAGCTCGCGAGTGGAGAAGGAGTAGAAAGAGAAAGGTTTTGAGAGGGATAAAGAAAATAAATAGAGCAAGTGGGACCTGCTTGCAGCAGTGGGGGTGGCCTGTCAATGAGGAACCGGGAAGAGGAAGAGAACCTAGCACCTGGTCAGTGGGGCTCGGTAGCAGGAAAGGTAGGGCGCTGGCCAGCCTGAGTCCAGCGGCAGAAAAGAAATGAGAAAAGAGGATATAGAGAAAAGGAAGAACAATAGGAAAGGAAAAGAAAAGAAATAAAAAAGTTGTGGAAAAGGAAAAGAGTGAAACCTATCCCAATAGTTTAGCAAGTCGATCTCTTCGTGATAGTGTAGTCAAAGTTCAGAGTTCTGCTAATTGTGAAATTCGATTTGGATTTGAGTTCAATTTCAAATTCTAATTTACAATTTACATAGTTCTCACCTGTTTCTTGTGCCATTGTCCAGTTGGAGACACTGCATCTGAGGACCCAGAGGCTTTTCTACACGTGAACTTGGACCCCGACTAGGATCCTGAGCTGCTAGGCAAGGTGTGCTCTTTGGTCAATTTTTACACGGTTTGCAAATGCACGTTTGATTGCAACACAAATTGCTTGTTAACTAAACTTGCTAGCAACATTCTCAAGCCATGCTAGCTTATTGTTCCACCAAATTGAACACTAAAGTTGCCTTATCATATTATTATTTTATTTCTGCTAGCCATGCTTTGTCGTATTTATTTATCTATCTCTCACCGTCACAAAAAAAGAATTTGTGTAAAATACTATTAAAATATGCTTCAAAAATGTGTGTACTGCAAATAACTATATATATATAACTATTTAGCGCGGCAGACAGGTGAATGTTGGACAGGGACTTTTGAGAAGTTGATGTGGGTGTACCTGTGGCAGGTACGGTGGGAAGGCTTGCTTATGACTCTTGGTGATTTTAATGATGTTGAGATGAAGATGGCTTGCCCTGGCAATTTAGGAGCTATTCTTGGACCTTGTGTCTTATAGGTTTCAAAGATTGGTGGTCTAGCCGTGGACTCCTCCGTATGATCAATGGGGCCAGGCACGTGGGAGTGCCACCTGTGCGGATGCACACAGACCCCAATTTACTTTCCCATTCCACTCGTATCCCAGCAGCGAGATGCAGTAGGATGTGGGTGCATGGCTCTCTGATTTCTCGTACATATATGCGTGTGATGGATTGGACAGAATACGTAATTTTCTGTCAATTTGTCTCACCAAGCACCCTCACCGCCTCTTGCCTGCGCCGACTAATCACCAATGTGGCTGGACGCCATGATCAGGACCACACGTTGTTGAACCACAGGACCACACGCATAGGTTTTTCATTAATCATTGATTAATTCTATTTTTGGATTTATTAGTTTAAATGTTTGATTGTTAAGGTTGTCCTTTTCGTCTTGTGTTCTAAGATTCAATTCATGCCCGTCGCAAATAAATTTAGAAATATGAGCATGGTGTTGACGCCAAAAAGGACCAACACACGTGATGCACGTCCATGCGCCGAACAAAACAGCAGAATCGCAGAAACTGGAAGTTCTATTTTTGGCAGAGTTACAGCAGCACTTGGTTGCTCTAGTCCGAGAGGGACCCCTTGTGGATGAGAGCTTCCTAGGGTTGATCTGGGCTCGACGGGCTAGCCAGATCCTCTTCACTGCTGCCAAGACGAGAGAAGAAGAGAATTAAGGTTAGAGAGTGGAATTAGGGTTTGAAAAGGCAAAATATGTAAAGTAATTTTGAAATGACGATTGGGTATGCCTCAATCGGCTGTGAACCTCTTTTTATACAGAGGTGCAGTGGCCTTATCCCGTGGAGAGACGGGAGCTCCAACAAATTGGCAAGAAATCAAATTTGAAAGACTTTTCTAAAGCAGCAAAAACTAGAAGTTCTGGAATGGCAAACAGGAAGTTTCGGTATTCTCGGGGTGCAGACTGTGCATCTTGAGAACTTTGTGGTTTCTTCGTCCGGCCTCCAAACTAGATTCTCCATATATCCATTTTGATCGTTTTGACGAAAGCTACATCATGGGAGCTTCAATGTGGCAATTTGACTTCATCTTCTTCCTCTATCAAGCACTTCTTCGTTTGTTCCCTATAGTTTGACTTAAATGCTAAGGATCTCATTTGAAATCTGCAAAATATGTCTAAACACTAAACTTATGAAATAATAATAGTCATCACCGATTTAGATATTTGTATGTCTTACTAAACCGGAACTTTCGTTTTGACATACCAGAACTTCCGGTTCTGACACCTTCGGCAAAAGATCAGATACTCCAGTGGATTAATTCTTGGCCACAGAAGGGGTGCTCTCAGATGCTCTAGCAATGTGTCAGACACTCTGGAAATGGCTTAGCCATTTTCACTAGAATGAACAGCCAAAACCAGAACTTCTAGTTTGCGATACCGGAACTTCCGGTTTTCTCTGGATGCCAATTTTGGTTGTCAGCATATGACCCACTATTTTTTATTAAAACTAGTGTACCATAAACCACACTAAGGACCAAAATTGTATAAGGACGTTGGTCGACATGACTCATCGGCCATGCCATAGCCTTGGCAACAATATTCATGTGGCAGAACCACCCCAAAAACTATGAGCGGCTCGCCTAGGATTGATCTCGAGTGATATTGAGCAACAATACCCAAATAGTACAATACGAGTGATAATATAAAATAGGAAACCGATTAAAGTCTTACAATAAAGTTCAAGGGGTCTTAGGAGAGATAAGTTTAAAACAGAGTTTGAAACATAGCGGAAGCGATACAGAACTGATATGGCGGTTTTCTAATCATGAAACGTATCTTGCCCTAAGACATGCTTCATTCCTCGCGACCGAAGTTTGGTGAGGAGGGAACCGGCTTACAGGACTAGTTAGCCAGGGGTTCACCTTCTCACACTCCTTTGTCGCAACAGCTACACCAGCTACCTGCAGGAAGAGCTACAACAAAACAAAAAAAGAAAACAACAAACCGTGAGTACTAATTACTCAGCAAGACTTACCCGTCAAAAAATGGCTAACTACGGCCGACTCCTAAGCATAAGAGGTTGACTCACAGGGATGGCCATTTGCATAAAGCATAGCACTATCAGTGGATCTTTAATTTCAATTTTTAGCGGTAGGTTAAATTCACGAAATGAAAATTTAATTTGCACTATAAACTAGAGCAAACATGGTTGCCAAACAAATACCTATACTAAGCAAACAAATCATATTATTGTTCTTATTAGTCCAGTTGTTACTATGATGTTACTTAGTGAACAAGTGGTACTCGTTACTGTGAGGGGCAGCGATTATAATTGATTTACACTGCTGGGAAAAACCCGAAATACACGACATGTACGCACTTCTCGAAAGCCGCACGTAGGATATATCCATGGTTAGACACAAGGCTCTCCTTCGTCGCCACCAAAAGAGAGGTGGGGGTCGTCCAACCACTACGGCGTTTTGCTACATCAGTTTCCTGGGTCCCATGTCCCTAGTATGTATTCGGTACATTCAAACTTGCTCAACAGGGCCACACTCGAATCGGTCCTTAACCGACACAGATAGGGCTATCACCGTGAAGGCCCTGCCTTCTCAACCCTCCTGTACTCTATCCCCGCTCGGTCTCAGGTTTATTCAAGTGTGGGATAAAATAAAACCTATAGCTCGCGAGTGAGGTTTCTCATTCACTCATAGCCGAGCTCTACATCGAGTTACCTGTTCCAATATACACTTAATAGGGTAAGTAGCACTATCATGCATTCTAGGGTTCCAAACAACTCTTACAACTTAATGCACAGTACATTAACCATACAATACATAGTGACAAAATAAAAAGATTTAAAATAGGGTTAATGCACCCGGGCTTGCCTTCGGTTTGCTGAGAGTTAGCACAAACAAGCGGGAGATCTTCAGCTACGGATGTCTCCGGAGCAACTAGAGCAAGTTGCTCGTCTTCCACGTTGTTTCCTAAGTGCATGAAATGATATGCTACTGCGATTAGTTATACACCTAATAAAATGCTAAGGTAATGCGATGGGAAGCTCATGAAGACTTATGACGGGGATGGTTATCCGAATACTTTCATGCGGATTGAGTTTATTAAATTAACATGCTATCTGTAATTATATGGCAAGTTTCTGATTTTTAGATAAAAGAATGATTTTTTTGTAGTATTCTATTTTGTCATAAGAGAGGAACTATTTTAAATTCTTGTTAATATGGTTCTTGAAGGCATAAATTACAAAATTAGTTCCTAATAATATTAATAAGGCTACAAACTAATTTTTGGACCAATTTTGTAATTTATTGCAATATTATGAATTTCTAATGAATTAATTCCTATCAAGGAGCAATAAATTATTTATAACTAATCTATAAGTATATAAATTCTAAGTAACTCTAAGATGACATATATTAATCAATGGAACATAATTATACATGTTTCACATTTTTAATATGCATTAAAATGAATATATGAATTAATGCATGATGCACTCTATTTAATCAATACAAATTACTGCAAATGCAGAAAATGCACATTTGATAGTTCTAGAATATTCTACATGGTGAGAGAATTCTAACTATATTTTATTTGTAATTTTCTAAGCTCATATGCATTTTCTATGATTTTTGTAAACACGTGGCAACCCCGTAGGCCTGGCCACATGATCGACCACATGGTGGGCCGCATGGGATCCAATCCACAGCCACAAGGGATCTCGGGGCGGGGCCAAGCTTGCCTGAGCGGCCATGGCGGCAGGCGCCCTGGCGCGCGGCGGCGCGCTCGCCGGAGCTCGGCTCTGGGCGGCGTTTCCGGCGCCAAAATGGGCAGCGCAGTGCGAGAGTGTAGAGATGGGGTCAACAAGGTGGGAGCCTCACCGGGATGCAGCCGGCGGCGAGAGGCGGCTCGGAATCAACTCCGGCGAGGTTGGAGCGGCGTGGTGGTTGACCAAAACCCGAGAGTCTTGCTCCTAGAGTTTAAACGCAGAGAGAAGAAGACTGGCACAGGGTCGATGGCCGTCGAGGATGGCCGGAATGTGGTCAGCAGCGTGGAGCACCATGGCTTCAATGGCGCCAGCGGCAAAGGTCCCCAAGGTTCCTGCAAAATCAAACAAGATTCTGACCGATTCTCGAGCTTAGGAGCTGGGCGAGGTTGTGAGGCGGCTAGGATGGAGAGGAATCGAAAGTTCTTGGTGGAGCTTACCAATTTCGGTTGAAGAACGGCCGGCGGGTCCGAAAGCTTCGAAATTTGGGGGAACTCGAAATCCGGTCGCCGTAGCTCGGGGATGGAGGAGAAGCCGCGGTGGAAGGTGGAGGACGGGGCGGCGCACCAGCTCGCCGAGGATGGTTGACGGGAGAGGGCTCGGTGGTGGCTCTCCACGGAGGAAATGGCGTGCGGCCGGGGAGAGGCAGTGAGGGAGAGTGAGGGAGGATGGAATGAGGCAGAACCGGCTCTGTCATGTGACCATGGGCGTGTCCCTTGGTACCCTGACAGTGATAACGTGGCCCGGCTGCATGGCCACCACCGCGGATGCGCGCTGGCGCCAGGAGAAAGGAGAAGACCCAACAGTGAGGCTGCCGGATGGGGCCCGCGTAGCAGGAGGTGATCCAGTGCCGATTAATACTTTGGCATTTTGTGCACAGAAGAAGGACAAGCAAACGACCTCGAAATGGAACGAAACTTAGGAAAAAGTTTCTTCAACATGTGGCCTACAAGATAACCAATTGCACAGGTTCTTGTAAAGTAGGATGAAATATATGGAACTTCGAAAAAGGGTAAATGATAAAGAAACTTGGAAAATCTGCTGAAAAGCAGATCAATTAACCAACTTCGGAGGTCTTAAAGAAACCTACCGAGCTCCGATGTGAATGAAACTTGATAGAGATGTTCTTGACAAAGTGTTCTACCATCCTACTAACATGCACAGGAAGTTCTGCGAGGAATTGATAGATGTTGAATTTCGTAACTGGCCACTCGATAAGATGCCTTGAAAAAGTCTACTGAAGGCAGATCAAGTAACCAACTTCAATGCTTTGGAAGAATTATCTCCCGAACTCCTAACCATGTGAAACTTTGCAGATCGGTAGAACAGAGATAGATGAACAACTTTGTTTTAGAATCCTATTGAATTTCGCACTGGATTTGAAACTACATGATTTGGAAGATAGGTACTCGTTAAGAGTTCAGAGTTTTGGGTTGGGAGTCTAAAGGATTTGGCCAACCTTGGAGTAATTCCATTCCAAAATTTTGGTTCCCCTTATTTCATAGCTTTTGTTTTTTAAAAGTTTCGAACTTTCTCCTTTTTGGAAGGTTTGAAAGCATGAAATGTTACAGCTATCCCCCCTTAAAGAAATCTCGTCCCGAGATTTAGAGAGAAAGAGGGAGTAGCGGGAAAAGGAAACTTATAGAGATTGAAAAAACTTCGGAAAATTTGATTGGAGATATTCTTCTGTTTCCCATGCAACTTCGTCCTTGAAATGATTACTTCACTGAACTTTGTCGAATTTAGTGGTCTTGTTTCGAGTGACTCGATCTTTGTGATCAACAATTCTGATCAGAAATTCGGGATAAGTGAGATCTTCTTGTAATTGCTCAATCTCAGAAATCACAATATCTTGAGGTAGCTTCAAGCATTTCTTGAGTTGTGATACATGAAAGATATCATGAACTCCCGATAATTAAGATGGCAATTCCAATCGATAAGCGACGGTGCCACATTTCGCCAAAACTTGGAAAGGACCAATATATCTGGGAGCCAACTTTTCTCTTATCCCAAAGTGTTGCACACCCTTGGTAGGAGATACCTTTAAGTAGACATGATCACCTATCTGGAATTCTAAGGGGCGACGTCTTTTATCGGCATAACTTTTCTGATGAGATTTAGCAGCCTTTATGTTCGCTTGAATAGTTCAAACTTTCTCTTCAGCTTGAGCTACTAAATCAGGTTTGAAATTCACTCATTCACCAAATTCAGACCAATTCAGAGGAGTTCGACATGAGCAACCATACAGAGCTTCAAAAGGTGACATTTTTATGCTCTTTTGATAGTTATTATTGTAGGAGAATTCCGCAAAAGGCAAGTATTCCTCCCAATTTTTGCCACTAGTGAAAACACACGACCGAAGCATATCTTCCAAGATTTGATTGACACACTCGGTTTGACCATCGGTTTGTAGATGATAAGCGGAGCTTCAAATTAGCTTGGTACCCAAACAAGCTTGTAGTTGTTCCCAAAAGCAAGAAACAAACGAGCTTCCTCTATCTGACACAATGGTCTTGGGTACTCCATGCAGACAAAGAACATGAGAGATATACAACTCGGCATACTTCTTGGCGTTGTAATAATTATGCACCGGAATGAAATGAGTGGATTTGGTTAACCAATCCACAATGATCCATATGGAGTTATGTTTCCTTGTGGTAAGCGGTAGTCCCACAATGAAGTCTATACTTATGTCTTCCCATTTCCAATTAGAAATACTCAGAGGTTGGAGAGGACCTGCTGAGCGTTGATGATTCGCTTTCACTTTTTGCAAGTGTCACATTGAGATACATATTTGGCAATTTCTCTCTTCATTCTTATCCACTAAAACTTCTTTCGGAGATCATGGTACATTTTATTACTCCTGGGATGAATAGAGTATTTGGACATGTGAGCCTCGTTCATGATCTTCTTCTGTAGCTCATGATTTTTAGGTACCACAATACGGTTATTGAACCATAAGGTACCCTCATCATCCGCTTTAAATGGCATTGACTCTCCATTTTTGAGTCTTTCTTTAATTTTCAGCATACCCTAATCTTTCTTTTGAGCCTCAATTATCCCTTCCCAAAGAGTCGAAACAAGAGCAAGATTATATAGACCCCTATGAGGTAGAACTCTAATGCTTGGTTTAGCTTCAAGAGAAGGTAATGTTGCTAAAACACGACAGTTGTGACAATAAGATTTGGGACTCAAGGCATCAGCAACTACATTTGCTTTGTCGAGATGATAGTGGATCTCCAACTCATAATCTTTGATAAGTTCTAGCCATCTTCTCTGTCTCATATTCAGATCTTACTGAGTGAAGATATATTTCAAACTCTTGTGATCACTGTAAAGATGCACAAGATTCCCAAGGAGGTAGTGCCTCCATATCTTCAAGCCTAGAACCACATATGCCAATTCTAGATCATGAGTAGGATAGTTCTGCTAATGACGTCGAAGTTGTCTTGAAGCATAAGCAATCACACAGCCACATCCAAGACCCGTAACAGAAGCATCACAATACACATCAAATGGCTTAGTGATGTCGGGTTGGGCTAAAACGGGTGTAGTGGTCAAGTTCTTCTTGAGAGTTTAGAAAGCTTCTTCACAAGCACTACCCCACACAAACTTGATGCCCTTATTCAACAACTCGGTCATTGGCTTGGCAATTTTGGAGAAGTTAAGAATGAACCTCCGATAATATTCGGCAAGTCCAAGAAAGCAGCAGACTTCAGTGACCGATGTAGGAGGCTTCCAATTCAGCAATTCTTGAACTTTGCTTGGATCCACTGCAATGCCTTCCGCAGAAACAGCATGGCCAAGGAAAGGCACTTCTTTCAGCCAAAACTCGCACTTGCTGAATTTGACATACAATTGATGATCTCTCAGTCGTTGAAGCACGATGCAAAGATATTCAGCATGCTCTTCTCAGACTTGGAGTATATGAGAATATCATCAATGAATACCACCATAAATTTGTCTAGCTCCTGTAGGAATACCGAGTTCATCAAATACATGAAGTAAGCTAGAGCATTTGTTAGTCCAAAAGACATAACAAGGTATTCATATAGATCGTACCTCGTAGAGAAGGCGGTTTTTGGTACGACTTCAGCACGGATTTTAATTTGGTGATAGCCAGAGTGAAGATCAATCTTCGAGAATACCTTGGCACCAACCAATTGATCGAATAAGATATCAATGCGAGACAGTGAATATTTGTTCTTGATGGTGACAGCATTCAACGGTCGATAATCCACACATAACCTCAGAGATTCGTCCTTCTTCTTCACAAAAAGAGCAGTACATCCCCATGGAGATGAACTAGGACGAATGAAACCCTTCCATAAGCTCTTTCAATTATACCTTCAATTCAGCTAACTCATTTGGAGCCATCTTATACAGCCTTCCGGAGCTAGGAGTGGTTCCAAGTTGGAGGTCAATCCGGAACTCTACATCTCGGTCAGGAGGCATACCCGGCAAATCTTCGGGGAAGACATCCATATATTCACATACTATAGGAATCTTCTTCAAACTTTGACCGGTCACATGGTAGAGCAAAGATGTGGTATGTTTGGGAGAGGACAATTGGAGGATCATTGGACCATGAAGAGATGAATTCAAGTGAACCTCCCGAGGAGCTATATGCAAGATTGCACTATGATCTTTAATCCATCTCATTTCATAAATAATATCTATCTCTTGACCTTTCAAGATTATAAATGAGGATCTATAGATTTTTCCTCCCAGGTTAATAGGTGTGAAACGGGTTTCATGAGTTGCAATTATCCTTCCACCCGGAGAGGTAATAACATAGAGTGTCCTCATAGGGGCGGTGGTTAGATGACACCTTTCCACACATGCCAGACTTATAAAATTATGTGTAGCACCGGAATCAAATAGTACCAACACAGAATGGTCATGTATGGAAAACATACCCGCAAGTACTTCTTCGTTTTCTGGAAGTTCAGCAAGAGAAGTGTAATTGACTTGGCTAGCTTTGGGTGCATTATTTCGCTGCTGAGGAGCTCGGTTGGCTGCTTGAGGATGGCCATTATTGTGATTTTGCTGCTGCCTCGGCTGGCGACAATCTTTTGCAAAGTGGACAGTCTTGTCACAATTGTAGCATAGATAAGCGCCAGACCGTACACTTTGCAGAGCTTGCTGCAGTGGAGGTCTAGACCCATGAGTATGCTACTGAGGTGGAGCATTAAGAGCCCTTGACTGCTGAAAGGAAGGAGGATGAAAGCTTCCCCCTTGCGGCACTGCAGCTCGGAACCTCGGACTCATAGGAGAAGTGATAGCAAGATGATACTTTGGAGGAGCTTGGCTAGAAGAACCAACCATTCTCCTCTTCTTCTTTTTCTCCTCCTGGTGAGTGCGTATGGCATCCTCTTGAGTGATAGCTGCACTCAACAAATCACTGAAAGTACCTAGGTTGTAGAGTGCTAGGCGATCATGGAGCTTTGTACTTAGACCTCTCTTGAAACACTCTTTCTTCTTCTGATCAGTGTCCACGTTGTGAGAGGCATACCGTGCAAGGTGATTAAACTTGCGAGAGTACTCATGCACATTATCCTGACCTTGTCGGAGATTCAGAAACTCCTGCAGTTTGCAGTTCATAAGACCCTCAGGAATATGATGTGCACGGAAAGTAGCACAAAACTCGGCCCATTCGACTTGATGATCGGCGGGCAGTGCAACTTCATAATTGGCCCACCAGTCTCCAGCAGGACTACGAAGGTGTTGAGCAGCAAACAGTGTCTTTTGATGCTCAGTGCATCTAATAAGTCCAAACTTGGATTGGATAGTGCGAAGCCAGTCATCCGCATCCAGGGGATCAGCAGCATCAGCAAACACTCAGTCATCCGCATCCAGGGGATCAGCAGCATCAGCAAACACTGGAGGATGAGTTGCCAAGAACTCCGAGTAAGTTGCTTGCTGTGGCTGTTGAGGAGCTTGATTGACATTTGCACCCCTGGCTTGGTTCTGAACTAACATCCGCATTCTGAGTGGCCATCAACTGTTCGACGGTCACTTGAGATGGTGCTGGTGGAGGCACTTGCGGAGGTGTTCCGTGCTGAGAGGATTGCCCCTCATAGATCTCAGCCATTCTAGAGTACCCACCATTCTGCCATACAAGTGCATACAATGTCAGTAAGGAACTCGACAGAAGTCATAGATGGAGAGAACATTAAAACAAGAGTATGAACTTTCTCTCAGTCCACCAACGATGTTCCTTACTTAACACATGAATTAAGGCCAGCATACTAGTGATAAATTCGCTTGACACGATAGCTTGTATGTGAAAGATCAGTAAAAACAGCACAATGCCAATTCTGTCTCGGACTGACAGCAGTCACAGAAATGATTTCTGGTGCTGATAGAGGCCGAATCAGAACTGAAGTTGAATAACAAAGTCGTAGAGGACTTTCATAGATTTCTAATGCATATTTACTCATCCTCATATGAGCAACAGATCAAAAGATATGAATTTTTAAAATTGGCAGCAGAAGCTGAAAACAGGAGTAAAGACGATTGGGACCTATTTGGCACTAAAGCTTGGAGATTTTTGGGTCAAGGAAACAAATGAAAAGATATTTCAGACCCAACGTGATATCCGAATTCTCATTTTAGAAGATATTTAGGTGGGTTGTGTTTTAATTTTCATGCAGATGCAATGCTATGCAATGACAACATGTCGGCCCTACGTCCTCACCAAAGTAAAAAGAGTTGGTCTATTATAATGACCATACGAGACTTCGGTGGCAAACTCGAAGTCTCAAGACTCAGTTAGTCACTTTCTAAATGAACTAATCCGAAGTTAGCGTACCTGCAGAAAAGGATCACACAACCACAGGCAGACAATACAAAAATGAAAGCTTACATCCTGTATCATTGCCATTCGGGGCGTCCTCAATTAAGCCACGTCTTGAGGGACATGACTATGATTCACATCACAAGGTAGGACGTCCACACTTACCATTAGGTGGCGAATGGCCGCACTCCCTATTAGGCGGCAAATATTTCATATGTTCCCAAGAACATATTCACTTCCCGTACTGATCGCTGTACGGGACATCCATACCCCTGAACCTCATATGGATGAGCCCTCGAATTTCACCGCATTCGAGTGCGTACCTTACCTTCTTACCTCGGCGTAGCTGTCGTTGCAAGAAAATTAAACAACGGAAAGTAAAATGCATGAATGCAGAGTTAGCATTGCCACCTAAGAACTAAACTAATATAGTCCTTATGTGGGCTGACTAACTAAGACTTTACCGTCGTGAAATTTTTGAAAATAACTTGTTTTTAGTTGTAGTAACCCCAATCTAGCTCTGATGCCAATTTGTGGCAGAACCGCCCCAAAAACCATGAGCGGCTCGCCTAGAATCGATCTCGAATGATATTGAGTAACAATGCCCAAATAGTACAACACGAGTGATAATATAAAATAGAAAACCGATTAAAGTCTTACAATAAAGTTCAAGTGGTCATAGGAGAGATAAGTTTAAAACAGAGTTTGAAACATAGCGAAAGCGATACAGAACTGATACGACGGTTTTCTAATCATGAAACGTATCTTGCCCTAAGACATGCTTCATTCCTCGCGACCGGAGTTCGGTGAGGAGGGAACCGGCTCACAGGACCAGTTAGCCAGGGGTTCACCTTCTCACACTCCCTTGTCGCAACAGCTACACTAGCTACCTGCAGGAAGAGCTACAACACAACAAAAAGGGAAAACAACAAACCGTGAGTACTAATTACTCAGCAAGACTTACCCGTCAAAAATGGCTAACTACAGCCGACTCTTAAGCATGAGAGGTTGACTCACAGGGATGGCCATTTGCATAAAGCGTAGCACTATCAGTGGATCCTTAATTTCAATTTTTAGCGGTAGGTTAAATTCACGGAATGAAAATTTAATTTGCAGTATAAACTAGAGCAAGCATGGTTGCCAAGCAAATACCTATACTAAGCAAACAAATCATATTATTGTTATAATAGTTCAGTTGTTACTACCATGTCACTCAGTGAACAACTGGTACTCGTTACTGTGAGAGGCAGCGATTATAATCGATTTACACCAGCTGAGAAAAACTTAAGTACACGACACGTACGCACTTCCTGGAAGCCGCACGTGGCCACCTTTCGCTCAACCCATAGGGTTGGTCCGAACAGGCGCACCTCTCCCGAGCACAGGGTCCTCTATGCGATCACCACGAAGGACATATCCATGTTTAAACACAAGGCTCTCCTCCGCCGCCGCCAAAAGAGAGGTGAGGGTCGTCCAACCACTACGGCGTTTTGCTACATCAGTTTTCTGAGTCCCATGTCCCCAGTATGTATTCGGTACATTCAAACTTGCTCAACAGGGCTACACTCGAATCGGTCCTTAACCCACACAGACAGGGCTACCACCGTGAAGGCCCTGCCTTCTCAACCCTCCTATACTCTATCCTCGCTCGGTCTCAGGTTTATTCGAGTATGAGATAAAATAAAACATATAGCTCGCGAATGAGGTTTCTCATTCACTCGACTTCTTCCGTTTATTAGAACTCATAGCCTAGCTCTAAATCGAGTTACCAGTTCTAATATACACTTAATAGGGTAAGTAGCACTATCATGCATTCTAAGATTCCAAACAACTCTTACAACTTAATGCACAGTACATTAACCATACAATACATAGTGACAAAATAAAAGAATTTAAAATAGGGCTAATGCACGAGGCTCGCCTTCGGTTTGCTGGGAGTTAGCACAAACATGTGGGAGATCTTCAGTGATGGATGTCTCTGGAGCAACAAGAGCAAGTTGCTGGTCTTCCACGTCGTTTCCAAAGTGCATGAAATGATATGCTAGTGTGATTAGTTATGCACCTAATAAAATGCTAAGATAATGCGATGATATGCTCATGAAGACGTATGACAAGGATGGTTATCCGAATACTTTCATGTGGATTGAGTTTATTAAATTAACACGCTATCTGTAATTATATGATAAGTTTCTGATTTTTACATAAAAGAATGATTTTTCTGTAGTATTTATTTTTTCATAAGAGGGGAACTATTTTAAATTCTTGTTAATATTGTTCTTAAAGGCATAAATTACAAAATTAGTTCCTAATAATATTAATAAGGCTATAAACTAATTTCTGGACCATTTTTATAATTTATGGCAATATTATGAATTTCTAATGAATTCTAGGAGCAATAAATTATTTATAACTAATCTATAAGTATATAAATTCTAAGTAACTGTAGGATGACATATATTAATCAATGGAACATAATTATACATTTTCACATTTTTAATATGCATTAAAATGAATATAGGATTTAATGCATGATGCACACTATTTAATCAATACAAATTACTGCAAATGCAGAAAATTGCACTTTTGATAGTTCTGCAATATTCTACATGATGAGAGGATTTCAACGATATTTTATTTGTAATTTTCTGAGCTCATATGCATTTTCTATGATTTTTGTAAATTTTCACGGATTTTTGCGCAATTTAACAAATGATTTCCGAAACTATTTGAAACAGCCCTCACTGGGGAGGACACATGGCGACCCCGGAGGCCTGGCCACACAATGGACCACACGGTGGGCTGCACAGGATCCGGTCCACAGCCACACGGGATCCCGGGGCGGGGCCAAGCTGGTCCGAGCGGCCATGGCGGCCGGCGCACCGACGCGCGGCAGCAAGCTCGCCGGTGCTCGGCTCCGGGCGGCGTTTCCTGCGCCAAAATGGGCGGCGCAGCGCGGGGAGTGTAGAGATGGGGTCAACGAGGTGGGAGCCTCACCGGGATGAGGCCGGTGGCGAGAGGCAGCTAGGAATCAACTCCAGCGAGGTTGGAGCGGCGCGGTGGTGGACCAAAACCTGAGAGTCTTGCTCCTAGAGCTTAACCGCAGAGAGAAGAAGACTGGCACAGGGTCGATGGCTGTCGAGGACGGCCAGAATGTGGTCGGCGGCGTGGAGCACCACGGCTCCAATGGCGCCGGCAGCAAAGGTCGCCAAAATTCCTGCAAAATCAAACAAGATTCGGTTGAATCAAAAAGTTCTCGATGGAGCTTACCAATTTCGGGTGAGGAATGGCCGGCAGGTCCGAAAGCTTCAAAATTTGGGGGAACTCGAAATCCGGTCGCCGTAGCTCAGGGATGGAGGAGAGGCCGCGGTGGAAGGTGGAGGACGGTGCGGTGCACCAGCTCGCCGAGGATGGTGGCCGGGAGAGGGCTCGGTGGTGACTCTCCATGGAGGAAATCGTGTGCGGCCGGGGAGAGGCAGTGAGGGAGAGTGAGGGAGGATGGAATGAGGCAGAGCCGGCTCGGTCATGTGACCATGGGCGTGTCCCCTGGTACCCCGATAGTGCTAACGTGGCCCGGCTGCATGGCCGCCACCGCGGGAGGCGCTGCCGGGTGGGGCTCGAGTGGCAGGAGGTGATCCAGTGCAGATTAATACTTAGGCATTTTGTGCACAGAAAAAGGACAAGCAAACGACCTCGAAATGGAATGAAACTTAGTAGAAAGTTTCTTCAACATGTGGTCTACAAGATAACCGACATGTACAGGTTCTTGTAAAGTAGGATGAAATATATGGAACTTCGAAAAAGGGCAAATGATAAAGAAACTCAGAAAATCTGCTGAAAAGAAGATCAATTAACCAACTTCAGAGGTCTTAAAGAAATATCTACCGAGCTCCGATGTGAACGAAACTTGGTAGAGATGTTCTTGACAAAGTGTTCTACCATCCTACTCCACGAGGAATTGAAAGATATTGAATTTCGTAACTGGTCACCCGATAATATGACTTAAAAGTCTACTGAAGACAGATCAAGTAACCAACTTCGAAGCTTTGAAAGAATTATCTCCCGAACTCCTAACCTTGTGAAACTTTGCAGATCGGTAGAACAGAGATAGATGAAAATTGTATTTTGGAATCCTATTGAATTTCGCACTGGATTTGAAACTACAGGATTTGGAAGATAGGTACTCGTTAAGAGTTCAGAGTCTGTCTAAAGGATTTGGCCAACCTTGGAGTAATTCCATTCCAAAATTTTGGTTCCCCCTATTTCATAGCTTTTGTTTTTTAAAAGTTTTGAACTTTCTCCTTTTTGGTAGGTTTGAAAGCATGAAATGTTACAATTCATCATATTGGCTATATTTCCTTAAGTGTCTTGCCATACACTCGGATAGTACTTATTCAAGTATCAACCATTCAACGAGGCAAACGCACTCCCTGCAGGGTTTTTACCATGTTGGCATTTCCGGATATGACTTTCACTATCTTATAAGGTCCCTCCCAACTTAGAAACCATTTTCCAAACTTGTTGCTTTTTGAGCCAACGGGCAGAATTGTCTTCCAAACTAATTCACCCACCAGAGATGTCTTGGTTTTCACCTTTTTGTTGTAAGCTCTAGCAACCCTAGCTATATCCTTCTCAATTGCCCTCAAAGCATCTAATTGCATATTAGTGACTTTATCAATATTATCAAGCATCAAAGCGTGGTATTCACTAATCGACAATCCATTTTGCTTGGCTAACCTCAAGGAGTGCAGATTTGTCTCAACGGGCAAAATGGCCTCTTGTCCATACACAAGCTCATAAGGTGTAACCTTAGTGGCACCATGTCTAGAAATACGATGAGCCCACAAAGCCTCTGATAAGACCTCATGCCACCTCTTGGGATTATCATCTATCTTTTTTCTTGATGAGCTTAATCAAAGTTTTATTGCTAGTCTTGGCCTGCCCATTGGCCTAATCATAGTATGGGGATGAATTGAGCAGCTTGATTCTATAACATTCATGAACTCACGAACTTGAACCTTGGTCCGTTGTTAAGGTTTGACCAATACCGAATCTATGAATGATATGCACAGTGATGAAATCAGTTACCTCCTTGTGCATCATGTTCTTGAGGGTGACCGCTTCAGTCCACTTAGTGAAGTAGTCTGTCGCAACCAACACGAAGCGATGTTCCTTCGAAGATGGAGGATGTATTTGCTCCACGTAGTCCAATCCCCATTGTCGGAATGGTCATCGCTTTATAATAGGATTCATCATGGCAGCTGTTGACGTTTGTTACATCATCATGAAGATGACATAAGTGCTAGACATGGTAAATTCACACTAAATTCAGGTTGGATTCCGAAAGCGCATGGAATTACTATTGTAGCATTTCACCCAGGAGTATTCCAGGGTATCGTATTTATCCCAAAGGAAGGAATAGGCAGTATTCAGGGATAGAAATTTATTCTACGGACTGATTCAAAGCAAGGCTACTCATATTGAAATAACTAAGCCTAGAATACGGGTAAGCATATATGAATATGATAGTGGGCACACACATCGGAATACTACTCTACCCTATTCTAAATACAAACGAGTGATAGGCATATGGACAAGTCATATGGACAAGTCAAGTTCCTTATGTACTTCCTAAATTAGTCTGATGAGTATACATATTACCTAGTCAAAACATGATTTAGGATTTACCTCTAGAAGCACCTAGGTACTACCGGGGTGATGCCTTCTGACTTAAGGTTTAATAAGCTAAAGTGCACCGTCTTTAACATGCCCAACGTCATACCCGAACATGAACAATGGACACATAGGGCTGTCACCACCTGCCGGCTACCTCTACAGGCCGTGGGGTACACCTGCATTCAATGAAGATGAATAACCCGGACACCATATCCACATTATTCAACTATACCTTAATCCTTTTGGATAGCAAAGTTGTAACTAAGGCATACCAATAAGTTGAACCGATGCTGTGGCATAGACGCATAAACATGCATTGAGTAACATAATAATTAGGCTCTACTTAATATAATCATACCTAGGTCTATGGAAAAATACATCAAACAAGAACAATTTGCCATAAAGATAAATATAATTATACTAAGGAAAACATAATAAAAGGAAACTACATCTTTATTCATCATCAAAATCAATATAAAAAGGAAAAGATACATGAGAAAAATATAACTAACTTCTCCAAGGTGACTTGGTTACTAGGGAGAGACTCCTCCTGCAAAATGACACTCTAACAATGGAGACCTAATGGAGTATGAGTGGAAAATCCGAAATGTGGTGTGTGTCCAAGTGAGGGGTATGGAGTCCTATTTATAGCCACCCTAAGATGGTGCAGAGACTTGGTTCGCGTGCCAAGCCACCCCGGAAGTCTTCAAAAATCCTGGGAAGGCTAGCACATGGAAGCCACCCGAGAAATTTGCCAACGGTAGGTTGGCCGACCGGGGGGGGGGGGCGTCGGCTGACCCTCTGGTGGGCCCTCCTGGATCATACTTTCTTCTAGGCCCTCCTTGGTGGGTCTGGTGCGGGATTCCTCTGGAGATTCATTGGAATATTCTTTTTATCTCTACATGTTGACTCCTTGCCACATGGCTTCGCCGGATTCATCGGTTTGTTGACTTTTGCCATGTTGCATCATTTCCGCACTGTATAAAGTTGATTTTCACCAGCATACACACTTTCTTCAAGTACAAGTGGAACTATATTATTTAAAATAAAATGTGTGCAAGAAATGCTAAGTCTTTATTTAGTTTACAAGGTTTATTGGTGGTACAAGTGGTACTTAAGGACCACCAACAACAGTGGGTGCTAGCTGTATATTACCAAACCCTTAACATTCTTCACACCCTTTGTAGTAGCGGTAACAATCAGAAACCATGCTAGGTCAATAAAATCCAGCCCTCATCAATAACCACTTCATCATTGGAGCCGATTGGTGTGTACCACAAATACTTTCATGTACCTCTCCCATAGCCACCTTAGCTTCATCATCAATTAAACACTTGAAAAGCAAATCATCTCCCGCTTAAATGCTAAGTGCTGAACCTTTCCATCAGTTCTCTGACTTGGATCACCAATATAAGCTTTTATAGGAGCTCTCCAATCATATAATTCGGCCTTATAATGTATCAAAACATCAATGGCTGAATTCTCAGCTTTTCTGTGAAAATCGAAACTTCAGATTTTTCCAGTGTTCCAGATTCAATACAGAGCAAACCACAACCTCTGGCATCGGAAATCGGAACTTTGGTTTTTCCAGAACTTCGATCTTGATTTATTCAAACATTGGTTTCTCGATAATTGTAAATTTTCCTTTGCTAATGTTGTAACCATATGCTTGTTGTGCCAACTCATTAACTCTAGCCTTTTCTTTCCTGGGAATGTAGTGTATATGAAATTCATCCATGCCCTTAACGATATCTAGGCATTTGTCCAAGCAAGAATTCAATGATCCATCTGAGCATTGAAAAATCCTAGCAACTAGCTGGCACCACTAACAATGAATCACCAGACGCTTCTATGTGTTCTACTCCCATGGATTCTAACATCTCCAAGTCAACAAGAATGCTTCCTATTCGGCTCGATTGTTCATGCTAACATACTCTAATTGGTTTGAAAAATCAAAATGAACATTAAGAGAGAGATCAGCAACACACCAATACCATGACCCTCCTTACAAAACGATCCATCAAAATATAATTTCCAAGGAGTAAAAGTAATATAGCCCACATCTAAATTATGATCTAAATCAATCCGATGCTCAACAATAAAGTTCGCAACAATTTGGCCTTTCATGGACTTCAATGATTCGTAGGCTAAATCGTATTCAATTAAAGCATATGCCTATTTACCAAGTCTCCCACTAGATATTAGTCTATGCAACATATGTTTAATGACATAGGTTTGACAAGCAATCACACAAGTACTAGATAACATATAGTGTCTCAACTTAGTGGAAGCATAATATAGGGAGAAACCTAACTTTTCGACAAAGGTGTACCTTGCCTCAGCGTCTATCAATCTTCGGCTCACATATGTAATCACATACTCCTTCCCTTCGGTTTCTTGTGTCAAAACAACACCAATCACACTATCATTTGCTGTTATATAAAGGTGAAAGGAGCTCCACTCCTAGGCGCCCAAAGGACCGGTGGTGACGACATGTATTTCTTGATCATATCAAAAGTTTCTTGTTATTTTGCCCCCCAAGTAAATTTGGCTTCATTCTTTAATCGAAGAATAGGAGTGAATGCATTGATCTTCGCTGACAAGTTAAAAATGAATCTCCTCAAGTAATTCACCTTGCCCAAGAATTTTTGCAAATCTTTCTTACATGTGGGCGCTTCCACCTCTTTAACTGCCTCTATTTTCTTAGGATCTGTCTCTATGCCTTTCTCAAGAATAATAAAGCCTAAAAACTTTCCAACCGATACACCAAAAGAACACTTGAGTGGATTCATAGTCAAACCAAAGGGACGCATATGTTCTAAAGCAAGACGCAAATCGGCTAGGTGTGAATCCAAAGCAGCCGATTTGATTACCACATCATCTATGTAAACTTCTATGATGACACCAAGCAAATCATGAAAAATAAAATTCATAGCTCTTTGATATGTGGCGGCCGCATTCTTCAGCCCAAAAGTCATAATAACCCACTCAAACAAACCAATAAAACTGGGACATCTAAAACAAGTTTTAGACATATCATCTTCGGCCATAAAGATTTGATTGTAACCCGTATTTCCATCAAGGAAACTAATCACTTTATGGCTAGAAGCATCATTAATCAACATATCAACTGTAGACATAGGATAAAACTTTGGAAACCCTCTGGTATGATATTGTGACAGACCACCCCGAGAAGAGATGATCCATCGACCTCTAGGATCTTATCGAGTCACTCGGCGAAGCGAGGATCAACAGTACAACTCAAGCACGATGAAATATATTATAAACGGTTATTTAAATTACAAACCAAAGTTTTTAAAAGCACAGAAGCATTAACATTATTTAAAATACTACTAAGGTCTCCTAGAGACTAAGCATAACATAAAATCGAACCCATATGATGCATCTTCTAGCAATACACAACAGATTAGCGTAGCGAGCAGGGCTCCTAACGGACATAGCCATCCTAAGGGGGTCATTCCTGCCGGTTGGTCTAGAGGTGGGAAAGAGAGATCACCTGCAAACAAAAAACAGAGCAAAGCCCTAAGGATCTAATGCTTAGCAAGTCTTACCCGACAAAGCGACTAACTACAGCTGACTCCTAAGCATGAGAAGGATGACACAAAGGGAATGACTGTTTGCATAAACCAACGCTAATATAGTGGATCACTATTTTCTAGTTTTAGCGGTAAATTAAGTGTAGGAGAAATATAAATTTAATTTGCACTTTAAACTACCATAATTGCCAAGCAATTTAATAAATATCAAACAAAACATATTAACTTCCTCATTCACTTCCTATTCCAGTTCTTAACTACGATGTGGCGCATTGAGACAAGTGATACTTGTTACTGTGAGGGACAGCGATTATAATCGATTTCCATCCTGCAGGAGAAATTTGATTACGCTACACGTATACACTTCCCTGAAGTCGTACGCGGCAACCTTTCACAAGAACTACTGCAGTGTCGGTCCACGACCACCAACCCAAGCAAAAGGGCCCTCTATGCAACCTGTGAGGTACAACCCCTTTTGCAGATGCTATTTCAATCTGCCAGGAAGGTAGGGTACGTCTGCACAAAGCTGCAGTTCAAGCTATATCGGTTTCTTGGATCCCATATATTTAGTATGTAATCATTACTATTTAAACTTGCTCAATAGGGCCAACAACGGTACGGTCCTTAATCGACTTAGACGGGGCTACCACCGTGAAGGCTCGGCCTTCCCAATCCATCATATACATTACCCCCGTCCTGTCTCCAATTCATTCTTTCAGGTGATAAATCTAAACCAACTTCATCCTTTCCTGTGATACTTCCAAAATAGGGGTAAAATCTATAGCTCGCGAGTGAAGTTCCCATTCACGTGACTTCTACCACGAATTAAGACTCATAGCTTAGCCCTACATCGAGATATCTTTACCAAAGACACTCAAACATAGGTAATAGGGAACCTATCATGCAATCTAAGGATTCAATCAACTCCTACAACTTAATGCACAGTACAGTACTAACCATACACAGTGATAAAATATTAAATATTAAAACCGGGTTAATGCACTGGAGCTTACCTTCGTCTTGCTCAAAGTTAGACTCCTTGGTTATCGCAACGTCGTTGAACTCCTCCTTGGATAGTTCAAATCCTAAACATGAAATGATATGCAAAGAATGAATATAACAGTTTTTAAATTTGAATTGAAGTCACATGCCATGACAGCATTTTTATTTTTAAAAGAACACTAGTAAATTTATTTACAAAACTTTTGTAACATGGTTTTCCAAAACATAAAATAAACATTTATTTTTCCATAAAAACAAAGAGATTATAAACTAATTTTGACCAAATTTTGTTAATTTATTGAAACTAATAGATTTATAAGGATTTAAATACCATTTAAACACAACCAATCTTTTAAAAATCATTTTTGTTGAAAATAAAAATGAAAATTTTGTAAAACATAAAGTTCGACCAAAGAAATAGAAAAAGTAAAGTTTTCAAGATTTTATCATGCCAAGGAATGATGATAATTCATTAATGAATTATTTAGTGATCTGAAATAATTAGAATAATTTCATGCAAAAAGCGAAAGTTTGTTAGTTTCAGAATGTTGTTCAAGTTGAGAGGATCCTAACGCAATTTATTTCATATTTTTACGAGCTATAATGAGGTTTCTATTTTTTACAATTTTACACCAATTTCTGGACTATAAATAAATGATTTTGTGAAATAATAACGAAGCCAGCCTCTGGGAACGTGGCGACAACAGGGGCCATGTAGTCCTACCGCACGGGATCCCGTGGCCACAGGCCAGCAGGCCAGCTGGCCGTGGCCAGACTGGACGGCGTGGCGGCGGCGCTCGCCGGGCAGCGTCTGGCGGCACAAAGCTCAGAATATGGCACGAAAATGATCACCACAACTAGGGAGGTCCGCTGAGGTGGTCGTCACGGTGCGGCCCTCACCAGACACATCGATGGTGAACAATGGTGGTCGGAGGGCTTTGGAGAAAGTGTGCTGTCAGAAACTTGGATGAAACAACGGGGCTTCAGCGCCTAGAGATTTGCTGCGGCTTGTAAACGACTGGCACGGGTGCTGCCGTTGTTGAAGGTGGCCGGGCTGAGCTGTCGGGGGTGAGGTGCTTCATGTCGGATGACGGTGGCGACAGAAACTCGGTTTCCTGCATGACCGGCCACAACATCGGTGGATTTCTTGTTTCAGGACGTGGGTCACTTCGTATGGAAGTGTTGACGCCGAAACGGATCCCGGATCAACGCACTACGTGCACGTCGATGTCGCCTAGGACACAATCAACTACAGCACCAGAAAAATCAAACTCGGGAGGGACTTTGATAATGACGATTGGGTTACCTCCTCAATCGGCCTTAGGCCTCATTTTATAGAGGTGAGGTGGTCTTACCCCGTGAAGCCACGGATTCTATCAATTAGTGGTCATAATAGATGCGATCTGTTATTAAAACTACCCGAAACAGAATCCCCGGACACTCCGGCAAGATGCTGGACACTCCGGTCCACTGGACACTCCTACATATTGCCGGATACTTCGATGATTCTGGGATGGTTCCAGAGAGGGTTTGCCGGATACTCCGGCATCATGCCAGATACTCTGGTGCATTAAATCCCGATCCTAGAGAGGGCTTGCCGGACATGAGTGTAAACCGATACTCCGGCGAGCTGCAGCATCATTTTTTCTTGTATTGATCGGTTGAGGTGTTAACCGATCATGAGTGTAACCCGAAAGCCTTTCGAAGACATTACCTTTCGGTGCGTTCCATCCCAGAAGAAACGGTGGATATTCCATTGGTGGAACATGCATCCACGGTCCCATGTGTAGGCTCCGCATCGGGACCAGCAGACAAGGCATAGGGAAACACCACGGTTGAGGCATTCCGAACATAGGAGGTGGAGGATGAACATGCATGTTCAGCTTTTACCTTACCTCCTTCTTGGGAGAGACCTCGCCATGCGGAGATCTTGGTCACTTGATTGACTGATTATGTGAATCGGTCTTTTAGTGCTTGTACCTCTTCATGAGGCTGTCGAGTGTTTTCTTGAAGCACGTTTTCTTGTTTGTGACCTTTCCTTCATTTACTTTTTATTTGCCCGCCTCAGGGTTCTTTGGCTTGATCATCTTGGGCTGTTGAGCTTGCCCCTCGGGTTTTGAGCCTTTAATAGTAACTTTGATGGACTCGTGACCATCGAGAGACATTTCTAGCACCACCTTCCTAGGAGTGATTGTATCACCCAAAGGAACGGGCCTTTCTTCCCCGATGACAACATTCTATGGTTGTATCGGCTTGATGTGGCCGAATCAACACCTTGGGGTAGAAATCTAACGTGTTCATCAAGAAAAGGTGCTTGTCAATTTGCATTTCCTTGAGAGTCAATCGTTCTTCATTAATGGCCGATTGGACCTATCGGCGGAAAATATTGCAATCATTAGTAGCATGAGAATATGAATTATGCCACTTACAATATACTCTACGCTTTATCTCATCCGCGGGTGGCAATGAATAAGACAATTTAATAGAGCCACCTTTGGGTAACTCATCAAATATCCTATCACATTTGGTCACATCAAAAGTGTATTTTACATCGTCTTTCCGATTCTTATGAATCGGTTTGAACGATTCGCATTCTAAAGACTTGCTCTTAGATGGCCAACTAAATTCGGCAGTGAGTACATCATTAGATTCATCATCGGTGCTATCTGAATCACATTCAACAACGTGCACATTATACTGAACTTTATGGTCGTGCTTTAGCTCTTTGCTTCGCCTTTCTTGTGCGGAAGTTTCATGACCCTAAAACTTTTCCCTAATATGAGACCGCAGCCTATTAAAAGCTAGTTCGGCCAAATCTTTTTTAGAAATTGCCAAGCCAAAACATCGATTTTTTATGTCTCTAAATCTTCAAATAAAACTAGCGATAGTTTCATCCTTTCCTTGCTGAGCCGAGGTCAAATGTGACAATTTTAATTCATTATCTCCAGAATAAAAATGATCATGAAATTTACGTTCTAAAAATTTCCATGTGCAAATGGAATCCGGAGCCAATGATGAAAACCAAGAGAAAGCTGTTCCGGTCAAAGGCAAAGAAAATAACCGGATTTTTAATGCATCACTACAATTTGCTTCTCCTAGTTGAGCGGTGTATGGACTAATATGTTCCCAAGTGGTTTTATTGTCTTCACTGCTAAATTTCACAAAATCAGGGAGACGCCATCCATTAGGATATGGGACTGAATCAAAAAAATGTAGGCCAGCCGGATTGCTTTCACACGTCGCCAGTGTAACGACCAGGATTTTCCTTACCTTTCGATAAGTCCTGATCTTCCGTGACTATGCCAATCCTAGGAGTTTGGCAAGCACGGCATCACAAGCGATCAATCAAGATACCATAATAGAAATATTAAACAAAAAACAAGAATAGAAAATAGCATGTCAAAGTGAAATTATTAGAATAAAATCCTCCAAAGAGGTCCATCGGCACGCAGACCGAAAACATCTCAGAGCAGATATATCACTATCGAGAATCCATCAAGAGCGACAGCGGAAGCATCAATATGGAGCGGTAGCGAACCTTCTCCACACAAGCTAGCTTGAGCGCAGGAGCGGACGTCACAGACCGTCAGAGACGCAGTCGAAGTCGAAGCTGAGAGTATCCTCTGAAAACAACAAATTAGAAAGCCGTGAGTACGAATACTCAGCAAACTGTGTACTACCTAACAACAATGTATGCCTGCAAATGGTTTCAAGGGTAAAGACATGGCTCAAGTGCTAAATGCAACTTTAAAACATTTTATTTTATTTTAAAGATGCAAGAAAGCTTTTACTTTAAAACAGCCAAATTTTATTATCTTGCCCCGCATTTATCTCTATTATCTCGGGCGGAGGTTCATTTTAAATGTTGGTATAAACTCCACACACGGCCACAGCTCAAAGGCCGGAGTCTAAAACATTTTGAAATAGGAGAGGAGAAAGAAAAACAAAACTACTCAACGAGAAGCACAACTCAGGGGGTGTCCTTCCAAAAGGACGTGGCAATGCGCATCAACTAAAACTCTGCAGAGGTTATGCACTTGGGCCCACGAGAAGCGTCATCGGAAACTACCGTCGTAGTCCCGACGAACACACAAGACCCGTCCACAAGCTTTAACTGGTGTCATCCGTCCTCCAGGATAGGGATCTCAAAAGCCTACGCAATCGGATCCTGAAGCTGTGAAGAGCCTACCACTGATCAGGTAGGGTATCTCGATCTCATGTGGGGAGTCTACACCACACTAACACAACACCGCCAACCTACGGGTAAGCAACCAGTCTCGGCAAGCTTTAAAATCAAGCCAACTGCCCATACAGGGTAACGTGGTGTCTATGGTTGTCAACTGAGCGTACAAGGCTCGAAGGACTCGATCTTTAATTGTCGGGGCAGGCACCATCTCCAACCTCAATGTCAACAACGAATCTCACGGAAAGATCCCAACCCGGATCTTCCCGTTGTACCCGCAACAGGTACGCCCACAGGGACTTCCCAAAAATCCCTCAGCCCCTCATACTCCAACCTGCCTCACTAAATAGTTATGTATAGTTATTTGCAAAACTCACACATTTGAAGCACAGTTCAAAAGCATTTAACATAAATTCCATTTTTATAGTAATAGGTGTGAGATAAAAATAAATGCGACAAAGCATGGCTAAGCATAAAAATATAAAATAAATATTCTAAAGCAATTCTAGGGTTCATATTTGTGGAACAGTAAATAGGCACGGCTTAAAAATATTGCTAGCATATTTTAAAATAGTTGACATACAAATTAGGGTTACAAACAAAACATGCAGTTTAAAATACTGGGTACAAAGTGATCAAGGAACGCGGCTTGCCTGGCAAATTGAGATCGTAGTCGAGATCCTGATCATCGAACTGAGCTAGCTCGCGGAACTTCTCCTTGTGATCAGCAGCTAATCACAAAACGAACAGAGAATCAGACACTAATTAAGCGACAATAAAACCGAAAATTAAATCTAAATTAAAACTACTAGACTAAACGTGCGTAAAACGTTTCCCGGAACAACCCTACATGACAATCGCGACGAGACAAATTAACGGAACAATTTTAGAAATAATCAGAGATCAAACAGAGTTTCCCGAAAATTGTAGACAATCGAGACCACAAGAAATTAGATTAATTGCAGAATAATTAATCGTAGATAAATTAGCAATTAATCTAACAATTAATTAGAAAGGAAAAGGAATTGAAGAGAGAGGAATTTCATTCTCATCGAGATCTAAAAATCAGAGATGAAATCGCGCCGGAAATCTGAGATCAGAGACCCGCACTGAAGCTGAAGATCACGAACCGGAAATCACGTACTGGAAATCGGTTCCACACACTGGAGCAAACGGCAGACGCAAAACCGGAATCCGTACTGGAAATCGGGGCGCGCAGGACGGCTCGGGCGACGAGGCGAGGATGACGCGGTAAACGGCGCAGCGCGGGGGTGGGCGTGGCGCGGGAACGGTGGCTATAGTCTTCGGACCGGAGGACGACGCGGCGACTTCGGCGCTGGATCCAGCGGTCACGCGGCTCAAGAATCGATGCGGGAGGACGGGAGCAGGGCGACGCGGCACGGTGCGGATGGCGCGGCGCGGACGAAGAGCGGCGCTGCTGGCTAGGGGATCGAGGACCAGGGTTGTGCGACCGGACTGCAGAAGACGTGGCGCGAGAGACGAGGACGGCAGCAAAGAGCGGTTCGCACGTGGTCGGGCGACGGAGCGAGGATGACGCGCGACGCGGAAAGCGACAGGTGACGCTGGCGGCACGGCATGGGGACCGAAGCGGGGCTGCGGGGACGGCGCCGTGCAGAAACCGGCACAGGGATTGAGGCGGGGCCGGCGGGAACGGCGTGGAGACGCGGAGACAGTGAGCAGATTGAGGAGGCAGCGACGGCAGCACGCGGGCAGCGAGCGACGACCGGAGACGCGAGGCAGGAGCGGAAAACGGGGACGGCGCCGCGTGGAGCGAGGTGGAGACGGTTGCTAGAAATTTATAGAGAATGGGAAGAGAGGAAAGAGGATAAGAATGGGGTTAAGAATTAATTGAAAATGGTGAAATAATTAAGAAGACTGAAGAAATTAATTAGTGACTGAGAACATTAATTTTGGCTCCTACAAAAACTCACGGACCAAAATTATTTTGGCACTGGAACAATTTAGATAAAATGATTTCGAATTAGATGGAACATAATTCGGAACAACTGATTTTTGAACAAAACGAAAGTTGGGACAGGTGATTTAATCGGAGCGGAATTTGGGGAAATTCGCTACTTTATTAATTCGAAATTCCGAGATGTTACAGCCAGGAGGAGAGTAGAGAAAGAGAATTAGGGTTTGAGAGGTAAAAAAGCAAAGTACTTTGATAATGACGATTGAGTTACCTCCTCAATTGTCCTTAGCCCCTCTTTTTATAGAAGTGAGGTAGTTTTACCCCGTGAAGCCACGGATTCTATAAATTAGTGATCATAATAAATGAGATCTGTTGTTAAAACTACCCAAAACAGTATCCTCGGCGTATTCCCCGATACTCCGATGATTCTAGGATGGTTCCAAAGAGAACTTTTCGGATGGTTCGAAAGAGAACTTGCCGAATACTCTGGTGCATTAAATCTCGATCTCAAAACAGCTTGT
Organism: Zoysia pacifica; assembly: GCA_001602315.1. NCBI lineage: Eukaryota > Viridiplantae > Streptophyta > Magnoliopsida > Poales > Poaceae > Zoysia > Zoysia pacifica. The sequence continues at coordinate 101,857 of BCLH01000116.1, forward strand.
CGGACACTTCGGTATGGTGTCGGAGATTCTGGTGAGCAAACAGAGAAAACAGGCTGGATACTTCAACACTGTACCCTTCGATGAGCTGTATTTTTTTTTCAACAGGAAGGTAATACCTTGCAGAATCGAACAGAGCTCACTGAAACTCAGCGGATTTTGCAGGCGAGCAACTACAGTTCTGGAAGCTCGATTTTCTTTCTTTTTTTTTGGGGGGTCGGGGTGGGACCTTCGATTCTGGCGAGCCAGCGGGAGCTATAAGGCATAAATCTTTAGGACACACTTGTGCACGTTTTGGAGCAGCTGAACTGGGTTGGAGTCGCCTTTGAAGGTGGTCCTCCACAGCGGCGCGGCGTTCGGCGGCGTCTAGCGCGAGGTACGGTGGCTGAGCTTCACAACTTCTTCCTCCTGGGGCTTCACCGGTGTGCGAGGATGAACGGCGCGCGAGTTGTTGACGTTGAAAGAAACCAGAAGATAGTCAGCATCATCGGCGTGGAGGCTCCCGAGCAACAGACGACAATGGGGCTTCAGACTGCTGCGCAAGGAACCAACTAATCGTCTGATTCTTGAGTCCCAAAGGTGCGATAGGGGCTGAGAACCATGAGCTCAAAAAGAAATCGAAGCTGTCCTCACCGGACGTTCACCGACGGTGAGGAGCGGCGGAGCTATGTGGCATGAAAAACAATGGCAACTCTCCCTGGAGCTTCACCGCCGCTGGTAGAAGGATGGCGTGGTGGGTTCCGGTGACCAGCGGCGTAGAACTTTGAAATCCCTGCGGAACAAGCACGATTTCGACTGATTCTTGAGTCTAGGAGATGCACTAGGGGCTGAGCAACGTGTATTCACGAGGAATCGAAGAAATACTTACTAAAGTTCGCAAACCTCGCCGACGAACAGCAGCGGCTGGCAAAGGTCAGAACTTCGGGAAAAGGCGAAATTGGAGGGCAATCTACGGGGAAAAAGGAGGGAAAACTTGGGGCATTGCAAGAAGATGAGGTGGGGGTTCGATTGTGCGGTTTGGGGAGAGCTTCGGACGCGCTGAGGAGGAGGGCGCGGAGCTCAAGTTTCAGCGGCAATGGTGGCTGCTCGGGGAGAGTGGAGAGAGAGAGAGAGAGTGACGACCGGGGGAGGTGATTGCTCGTGTGAATTAACTCGGAGAGGGCACGTCACTAGCCGCTGTGGCGCGCATGCACGCGAGAATGGCGCGGGAGGGCTCCACCTGGGTCGTTCGGTGGCAGCAGGAGATGGGAGGAAGAGAGTGCGTGGCTGCCTCTGGGAGGAAGAAGGCGCTGGTGAGGGGCCTTCGACTTTTCCCTTTTCTCTGATTTGCTGATTTCCAAAAGTTCCGTTCTTTTTTGATTCGAAATACAAACTTACCGAGTTTAATTATTTTTGAAACTTGGCAGAATGGTAGTTTTTTCAGGAAGAATAACATTTATTTTGTGCCCAGGTTTAAAATCAAAATAAATTTTATTTTATAAAATTTTCCAAGGCAGGCAACCATTTAAAAGAAATAGTTCATTTGGGCCATTTGGCATTCAAATAAAATTTCACAAAAATTCACCTAAATTCAAGTTTTTGCAGAACTTTTTAAATGGACATTTCTATTTCACAACCTTTCTTTGACAACAAAATTTTGAACTTGCATTTGAAATTTGGATTCCAATTCATCATTTGAAATTTTACTTTACTCGTTTTAATTTTTTTTTTTTTTGAGCTCGGTCCCATAATTTTGAAATAGAACAACTTGCTTCTTTATTAAAAATGCCAAGTTTACAGATATTGTCGAATCCAAAACCTTCAGGGGCAGGAAATTTTTTTGTAGATATCCAAAAAGTATTTATATATCTAATTTGGAGTTCAGAAATAAAAGTTATAACTATTTTAATGATGGACCTCCGTATTAGATATCTTATAAAGGCTGAAAACACTTTTGGATTGCAAATCATGTATGAAATTTATAGATGATTTTGTAACAGAAGCTTATGGATGGATGATATGAATGCAAGAGATATGTTGGTGGTTGGCACAAGGGATGAGTGGATAGGGAAAAATTTTGATGCAAGATAACATTAACAGATATAAACACAGATAATAGATATGAATGATGCAAGCGATGAACAATGAATGAAAACAACTGGATACAAAAAGATTTTAAAAACCAGCAACCAAAACACAATTTAAGTACAAGTTCAACGCTACGGACCTTGAAATAAAATTATGCAAATGCTAAACATAGTTTAGGACAGGGAAAAGCCTACCGATCTACTATTTTTTGTAGTGGCTTTTCTGTGGAGGTAGGATGAATGCGAAATATCCAACTATGATAAACTAAAACCTGATGGTATACCTGAAGTTCTGATACCACGTAATGTGCCGTCAGCTCATGCTAATTCTCAACTTAGTGGAGATGTGATACACAATCTATCCGATCTCAAATCAATATGATTTGAACTCAGCAATCACAGCACCACTTCTTCTATGGTTATCAACGGTGCAATAACCTGTTGAACTCGATAAGAAGGGTAATCTTTACTTGCGAATCAAAGAACATAAGCAAGAATAAGAAAGAGCGCAAGCGAAATCTGAGTTAAGATCACAAGTTGGAGTCTCACAACCTGTACGACAGTGAAACTGTATGAAAACAGAATAATATAAGCAAAAGTCGAGTCCTAATGGTGCGGTGACTACTGATTATAATGGGTGGAGGGATGTGCAAGACCCATAGATGAAACCCTAATGGGCCTAACAAGGTTGAATGGCCCAAAATGGTGGTACAACATCCTAACAGATTCTGGACATCATATTATTTTAACAATTCCTATAGATTTAGAAATTATTTTGTCACATGATTAGATCCATTGGAAAGGTTATCTCCATAGCTGTCCATCCATATCTAGAACATCCAAAATAGAGTCTGTACGCAACCTAGGCATCCGTTTTAGTGTAGGTTGCTCTGAAATCCGACTAGGGCTCGAATCCGAGTTGGATTCAAACTCCTCCTAGAATTGAATGTCCTTCCTGGTTTTGTGTATCTATAAGTCATTCCCCAACTTCTGTTGATCCTCTCCAATATTTTTAATAATGATAAAATCATTTGGTAGCAATCTATTCTCAAAGTAAAGTAAATAAAGGTTTAGAAACAAGCTCACTTCTAATTTCAACTGCCCTGCATGAACTGTAGTGATTGGACCTTCCATGCTAATCAGAGGAGTGTTGTGTATATCCAAAGGAGTGATGTCCTCATCAATACACCGGATCACTTACACGTTAGGTCCACTAAAAGTTCTCCCAATCTTAACATCGGTAGTGTCAATTTTAATGACACCACCTCCAAAAGTGGCCTCCTGATCCCCAGAGGCCTCAGAATCATTTTTATCACCCTCCCTTTTATTTTTGATGCATCACTCTTGTTTTGGAGGTGAAATGTGCCTTTCTGAAAAAATTGAAACTTCCGGTTGTGCTGATGAGCAAAACCAGCACTGTCTCCTCTATGGTTGGCCGATTGTGCTCCCAACCAGTCCTGAACAAAACTAGAGAGCCTCTCAAAAATATTCCCCTTTGGTGTGTTTTACCCCAGATGAAATGGCGAGCATTGCATCAGTGGCATAGGCATCAATGGCCACACATAAGGGTTCCACATTGGGAATGGTGAGAACAGCATAGGAGGGCACTGGTGGTGGCATCCCAACCCCATGGATGGAGCTGGGCCATGCGCACCCATCTTTTGCCTCACCTCCTCCCAAGGCTGGACATCAACTTCTCCATGAGGTGATCTTGCCGCTTTGTTTACCGATTGCTTGAGTCAGTCTTTCGATTCTTGTACTTGGTCATGAGACGATAAAAAGTGCACTTAGGCTCCATCTTCTTTCCCACGACCTTGCCTTGGTTCACTTTCCACTAGCGCACCACAGGATTCTTCGGTTTAATCATTTTGGGTTTCTGATCAAAACTAGAAGTTCCAATTTTTCCTATCTAGAGGTAACAACCGATTCTCGAGTCTTTTGTGGTTGCCCACCAGATGCAGAGCCTTTAATAGTGATTTTGATAGACTCTCTGCCATCGGGACATTTCTCTAGTACCACTCTCCTTGAATTAGTCTTCTCACTTAATGGGAGCGGTCTTCATCACCTATGATCACATTCTTTCCTTTGATTGTATCGACTTTATCCGGCTGAATCAACACTTTGGAGTTAATGTCTAGAGTATTGACAGGAAACAGGTTCTTGTCCACTTGCATGTCCGTAAGACTCAATCGTCTTTTAATAAGGGCCGATTGGATCTGTCGTCGAAAAACATTGCAATCATTAGGGGCATGACAATATGAATTGTGCCATTTATAATATGCCCTACGCCTTAAGTCATCCGCCGGAGGCAAAGTATATGCAATCTTAATATAACCGTCTTTATGCAACTCATCAAATATCTTATGAATCGGTTTGAGGGAATCACATGCAAATGATTTGGTCTTAGATGGGCAAATGAATTCAGTAGCAAGAATGCCATTGGACTTATCATCGGTGCTATCTGAATCATACTCAACTACATGCACGTCGTGTCAGATTTTATGGTCATATTTTAGCTCTTTAATTCGGCTTTCTTGTGCCGAAGCTCTTCGTTGCAGTTGTGTGAGAGTAAGAAAATGATACCCATCTAACTTTTCCTTAATATGTGGCCGCAAACCATTAAAAGCAAAGTCGACTAAATCTTTTTTTGAAATTGTCAAATTGAAACATCAGTTTTTAATTTCTCTAAATCTCCGAATAAAATCAGCAACATGCTCATCTCTCTCTTGTCTATCCTATGTCAAATGTGATAAATTTAGTTTACTATCCTCGGAGTAAAAATAATCATGAAACTTGCGTTCTAAAGACTCTCACGTAAAAATAGAACTCAGAACTCAGGGACAATGAAGAAAACCAAAAGAAAGCGGGGTACAGACTGTGCATCTTGCGAACTTCATGCTTTATTCGTCCGGCCTCCAAACTACATGATCCATATATTCATTTTGATCATCTTCACAATATCTACATCGTGGGAGCTTCAAAGTGGCAATTTGACTTGTCTTCTTCCTCTATCAAGCACTTCTTTGTTTGTTCCCTATAGTTTGGTACCCAAGAATCTCACTTGAAACCTACTAAACATGTCCAAACACTAAACTTATGAAATAATCATAGTCATCACCGATTTAGACATTTATATGTCCGCCTAAACCAAAACTTCTGGTTTTAACCCCTCCGGCCGAAGGTCGGATACTCCGGTGGATTAATTCTTGGCCTCGGACACTTCAGCAATGTGTCGGACACTCCAATAATGACTTAGCTATTTTCACTAGAATGAACCTGCCAAAACCGGAACTTCCGGTTTTCCCTGATACCAATTTTGGTTATCAGCACATGGTAGCTCAAAGTTAAAGAGAAAAAATAATGAATGGAGGATTTACGTCAATCTCTAAAGGGAGCTATGGTATGATCATGGTACCTGAAAGTAAAAAAAAAATGGAGGTTTTATCTCAATCTCAAAAAGGAGCTATGGATAGATTTATCATAATGGAATCACATGTGTCCTCCAATAGTCTGACACTTGAAGATTTTATTTCAAGAAACACTACAATAATGAAGATTTTATTTCAAGGAACACTTTACAACATTTCTAAACTGCATATTGAATGGATATGCATCTCTTATCTCACTGCAATTGTGTTTATTAGAATGATCCAGCTGAAAAAGGAAAGCACGTTTTATGCAGGATAACACCCTGGATCTCTTTATGAGGAAACAACATGAATCTAACTATGATTTATTTTCAAATTAATTTAGGACCGGCGCCGTTGACGGCCTGTGTTCTTGTTGAATGCTGTAGTAGCCAAAATTCCTGCTCTGTATTCTTAGAGCTATCTAGAACTACTGCCCGCATTCTACCAGCATCCCGCATCACTACTGCTTTTGCTCGCTTGGGATTGCACAATCAGCTTGTATACATCGGATAGGTAGTGAGCCATGGCAAACCAGGCCATCGAAGCTACCGACTGTTGCGCAGGAGCCATGGTTTTTAAGTTACCAGCTCCCACTTTTAGACCCTAGTATGAGTGCTCCTCAGGATCATTTCACACATAGTATGCAGCTAGCGACACATGATATCCGACCAATGCCTGTTATCAGACAGCAATTAAGGCATCAATTCTGCGTGCAGGTATTTGCGAAGTAATGTGCCCAAAATATTGGAGAATAATAACAGAAAAAACAACATGTAGCAGAGTTTACCATTAGAACAACACTAGACAGATATTCATGACCCAACCGATTGTCCGACTTGAATATGCCGTTGGTGGTGGATAAACATCCAAATGTAGCAGAATCTTCACATATAAATTTCTTTGCCTACAGGGACATCAAACACCCTAGTGGCTCGTTTGGTTATTCCTTAACCCACTGGTATTAGAGGAGGATTGGAAAGGATTAGAGTGAAAGGAGAGGAATTAATGTTTTACGTACGTAGAGAGCAATGGAATCAATCGGTCCCTTCCACCTATCCCTCTATAATCCTGTGAAACCGGACGGTCTCTAAGGCCTTGTTTGTTGTTAGGGAAGTAATCCCCGAAGGAAATTGTTTCAGGTAGGGATCGAGTTGGACCCTGATTGTCACTCCATCCCTATGGGGATATTAACCCTCCACGTTTGCCTGACTCCTAGGACTTACAAGGTGTTTGGTAGGACAGAGATTAGAGGCACGGATCAAGACAGAATACTTTTCAGTAATAATTAGCCATAGAAAAATCAAGTAAATAGACAGGTGTACACATAAATAGGAAATTGAAAAGAAAAGCAATCCAAAATTGCCATATTTCTTAAATAAATAGTTACAAGATGTTCAAAGCAACCTATTCAACTAAAACTGAATACATCAACTTTGAGAGCTGAAACTCGTGTTTTGTGTTATCTCATAGCTTGAAGAAGAACATTTTTGAAATAAAAATAAGAAAGTACAACTCACAACTCTTCAGGTTCTGTAGCTCTCTCAAACTGCTAGCAACTAAATCCTCCATCCGAAGGAAAAAAGAAAATAGCTGGAGTTTCTGAGGCAAATTGAGACCCAAAACTACTAATTTATGCAAGTATTTGGCTCCTGATACATTCACACCTCTCTGGGCTGCCTTTTCCAAGATCTGAAAAAATATTTTGAATTAATATTGAACAGACCATGGTGATAAATACTTTTATCCTTATCCATTACAGAGTTCGAAACAAGTGCTAAGAATGGCCCTTAGCTACGAAGACATTTAATGGGCATGTCGGACATCTTTTAATTAACTACTGTCTTTCTTTTTATTTATCTTCTGCACGATTTTTACTTCAACGCAACAGAAAAACAGATTTTAGATAAATCAAAGAAAGTAACTAGTTGAAACATTTCTATGAAAAACATGAATCTGAATGACTATAACCAACAGTATCATGATTAATGAAAAGATCATCTTTCACAAAATAGGTGCACCATTAACATTAACTGAAATCTATACTGAGGCATGAGGCACATACCCTTTTTCTGCAGATACAGCATCGGCATCGTCATGTTGTTCTCCATCAGCTGCACGGCCTCCTTTCAAACGCAGCACCGTCACCGAGTCCGACTGCTTAAGCAAGTCTCCATCTGCCTTGCTGCTCCATGATTTGGGGAACAGGAACCCAGGGCTTTGCATTATCAGGACATGTTACAACCAAAAAACAGTTTGGCAGATCAGCAATGATATACTAGAACACAAAAATAAATAAGATGAAGCCTAGAGGGTCTACAAGCACAATGTACTATGAATTCAGATTTGCATAAGCATAATACCTCAGTTTGATATTCTATCATGAGCGGAACAATGGCTTCCATCGCACCGAGCCTGCTCATGCGAAAAACCTTCAACCACAGCAACGTCGTTAGCAGATGAGTGATGGTAAGTATGCAGCAGGAAAAAGATGATTGGTGGCGGTGAGCAAACCTTCACTTGCAACTGGAGGGATTTGACGTAATCGGTAATCTCATCGAGCATGGACGCTTTGATAGCAGAAATGCAGATTCAGAAACAGCTATACACTGAAGCTAACTGGAGTAAATTAGGAAATTAGGTGATTTTTCCCTACAAGAACTACTAGTTCGGCAGTAATTGACTAGTACCTTGTTTGAGTTTGGAACGATCTCCTGTAAATTCTTCATCCTGACAGAGATCTTCCTTCGGACTCGATCCATTTATGCTACTCTTTACTCCATTGGACTGTACATACACACAAAAGTTGTTGTTGCTAGCATCAGTTAGAAAACACCTTGGGTGCAAACATAAAAACAAGTAGCAATCAAATAGCAACATAATGACAGACTTTGTTTGGAACTGAGTGCTCCTCCTGCTGCACTGTACGCTGAAAACGGCCCAGAAACCAGCGAGGAGAGGTTCAGGTGCTGCAGGCTGCTAAATTCTTGAATCCTGCAACATCGGAATCAGGGAAGTTTAAAATTTTCAATCTGCGACCTCAACTAACTGGAACTGTACATCTTTTTCTTGTCGACATATAAGAAAGCAGGCATCTTACTCACTCAGAGCTTCTGGCGGATCTGCAGACTGTCAAAGTTCGAATTCAGCTGCTTTCCGGCAAGCAAAGAGAAACCATTATACTGTACTGGTTAATGCACGCTTTTCTTTTGCAGTCGGAAGCGTACCAGAAGATCTGGCTTAATAAACTGCACAGACGAAAAATAACAGGCTACCTGCTGCTAGCTAGGCGAAGCCCCTAGAGACCGAGAAACCAGCACCAGCACCACCACGATCCATGTTAGCTTTCCTGAGAAACCAGCAACACCACGATCCATATCCTACTGTTGAACAATAAGCAACATAAAAAAAACATGTAGGTCACAATTAACAAGTTTAATAAATTTATGATTAATAAATAAGATGAAAGGAAAATAGAAGCAGAACATCGTACATACGAAAAATCGACATCCATCTGTAGCCTCTTCAACATTTTGTCATTTGTCGAGTCCGCAAAAATGGAATTAATAAACCAGTAACAGTAGGATCTATTTTCTGTTAAGTCACCACACACTAGGGAAATATACCAGCGACAGTACGATCCATTTTCTCAATCTCTTATACTCCACAGGGGACATAGCCGAAGGTCAGCTACAAAAGTTTGATTCTGTCATCAGGACATTTGGACGCATAGACAGGTTTGATGCATTATAAATTTATAGCAACTCATATCAAAAACAAAAATAAAAAAAAGCGAGCCCTGTTCCAAGGCATCCTAATCACAGCCTGGAAATTACTCATACTACATTGCAACTCACTTATTTGCCGAGTTCACAGAAATGGAATTAATAAACCAGTGACAGTACGATCTATTTTCTGTTAAGTCACCACACACTAGGGAAATATACCAGTGACAGTACGATCCATTTTCTCAATGTTTTGTACTCCACAGGGACATAACTGCAGGTCAAAGACAATTCTGTAGAAATTCTGTCAAAAAAACTACAAAAGTTTGATTCTCTCATCAGTACAGGGAAAAGTTTGATGCATTATAAATTTATAGCAACTCATATAAAAAATAAAAAGAAAATAATACGAGCCCTGTTCCAAGGCATCCTGATCACAACCTGGAAATTACTCCTACTACATTGCAACTCAGTGACCAACTGGCATCCAAATCAGACATGAAACTAAGCTGCACATGGTGCGCAATACAACTGCTCGCAGCACACATAGAACGAGACTGGAATTCAAATGAAGACGGGGAGATTTATTTGAGCCGTACCTTCGCTCAGAGCACACAGTGGAAAGGCGTGATGGATCTCGAATTCTCGACCAATCGGCCGCACCAGGTATGCAGAAGAACGCATGCGGCTCGGTTTAATTAACTGAAGGAAAAAAACGCGATAGGAAGTGTAGGCATAAGACACCTTCAACAGCTGGTAAGCAAAAGACTCAGAGCAGCTGCCCCTCAGCACTGACCTGTCGCTTGTTTCCAGAGTGATAGCTTCCGAGCCCTTTCCATCGTGGTCAGAAAGGGACTCCAATGCTTCAGGAGGTCCATCGGAACCTGGGGTGTCGCCCAGTTCATGCTCGCTTCGGTCATGGAACAGTCGCAACGCGGGTTGATTGAGGTGTGCGTTAACTTCTTCTTGCAGCATACTCAGCCTCGCCACCTTAGCTTCGTAACTGAGGTATCTCTTTGAGCTTTGGAAGGTGTTTGATGCCACTAATCCCTAGCTCCAACCTGCAATTACAGACTTCTATGCTTTCGATCTTGGGCGAGGTGTCCTGCTCAAACCGTACCTCTCTCAGATGGGTCAGGAAAAAAATATTGACTCCTGAGATTCTGAAACGTGTGATACCCTCAAAAAAACAAAAAAAGAGCCGGAAAGAATAAACTCTTCTTGCAATTTTCCTCTTTATACACCCTTCCTTTATTTTATTTTAACAGCAAACCTCATATAATGAGTAAATTCCAAAAAGGAAAAATTTCAAATTTAAAAGTTTGTGTCCTGACAAGTGTTTGAGTTGAAGTTTTTTTTTCGGTTTTATTGAAATTTATTCACATCTATTTGAATTTATTTGAATTGGAGTTTTGTTTTGCTTTCAAATTTAGAAGCCCAAAACTCCTACCGGGCCGCTCCTTTCCCGGCCCAACACCACAGCCCCGCCTCTCCAGC
>BCLH01000116.1:113505-123626 GCA_001602315.1 Zoysia pacifica
AGTGGACCACGCGGCCGTGGACGCCCTGCTCGCAGCGCTGGCCGCGAGGCCTCCGAGCCCGCGCGGCAGTCGGCTGCCGCCCTGACACACACTGGCCAGTGGGCCTCGAGCCCACCTGTCAGCCACACTGCCGAAAATGCTATGGCCACCTGCACCAGTGCACACATAGATTTATTCTAGGGCCATTTTAAGTCTAAATAAATTCTCAAAAATTTCAAGAAAATTCTCACTTTGCAAATACACGCCTACACATTAAAAACCCACTTAGCAAAGCCCATTTTGTCACCACAAATTCCACATTAGCCCTTCAATTTTTAGAAAATTACAAAAGACCCCTTTTCATCTTATTCTATCACCATTTCTCCATACCACCACCTTTCACCGAGATTTTTGCACCATTAGAATCGTAAACCCAAGCTCCACCTTTTAAAGCCACTCAACACTCCGAGACCTTCTATTAGTTTGGTGTTTATTCAATCCTTATTTTATGTTCTTTTCTGTATAAATTTATTTTATCGTTTTCTCGTGTAGACAACGAAGCGCTCAGAGACGAAGAAGCCGATGACCCAAAGTACGAGGAAGATCCCGAGGACACCTTCGAAGGTCCTGATCTTTTGGTCATTTTGCTCCTAGATTTTAGTTATGCACCTATAGGACCCCTATGCTTGCATGATTATAATATATATGCTCAAAACGTATAGGGACCGATTCATCGGACCTCAATGTAGTGATTATATGCAACCACAGAACCTGTCTGGACGGGACTCATTTCACCCTTTTGGTTATCCACAATGACCCCTAAAGGCAGTCGAGAGACACAAGTCGCAAGAGCAGACATGAGTTACTCACGGTCCGGTCTTCGATTACAGTAATAGCTCACGCCATGGGATCGTATTGCCCACAAGTATAGCCCCCTAGTTTCTATAATTACCCATCTATGTGTGGGGTTTAGAGAGTAGATGTGGATGTCCTAAACCCATGATCTGGCTATAGGAATGTGCTATTGGGTCATCGGTGGCCTGAAAAACCCCGAGAGATGACTCATATTTGTATCTTGAGGTGGACTTTGTGAAAACCTTAGTATGCGTTGGAGTGAATGTTATGCGACTCTGTTGATCAAGAGAAGCATAGCCTGTGGATACAATGTACAACCTCTGTAGAGTGTATACTCTATCTGGAATGGCCGTTGTCACGGTATTGACACACTACAGCTTGGGCTCACTTTGATTAGTCTTAATCATCTCCTTGATGGCATAAGTGGGAGTAGGTGCCTGTGTTTTTGAAAATTGTCTAGTTGGGATAGTGGAGGCCCTTTCAGTTAAAATTTAGGAACTGGCGGAAAAGGTAACTTCTCCCCCAGGTCCAACTTGAAAAATACTGATAGAATAGGATCACTCTTCTTCTTGTTTTGAAAACCCCTCTATAGCATTGCCTGCATAACTATGCTGCTTTTGCTAAAAGAACACCACAGCCTATTAGGTATGAATACAGCTAAGTACAGGGTTAGGACTTGCTGAGTACGTTTGTACTCACCCTTGCTGCTGTCATTCAGATGAAAAAGAAAATGGTGCTAGTCTCGATGACGACGAGTAGGGCTCGTTCTACGCGCAAGCTTGCCTGTGGTTTTTGCTTCTTATCTTTCCCTTTTATGTAAAGACTGTCCGAGGTTATCTAGCACACCTTGATGGCTTATAAGCTAAGGCTGGTCTGTAAGACTCTATTTGAGGATAATATATGTAATATTAAAGGTATGTGCTATATATCTATGATGTACGTGCATACTAACTACTGATCTAGGGATTAGTACGGTGCTCATGGGTTATCCCAGGAATGGGGTACCACAAAACGTGTCCTTTCTGAACGCTAATTTTTTCTCTCCGGCATATGCATCCGAAGCGATAGGACCATTAGGTTGTGTAGTTCCCCAAGTATCCCCACGCTTTTATCTTCCTTTAGGTTACTAGAGTTCAGGCAAAGCTTGACCATGCGTATAAGGTTGCTAAACCTGTCAATGTTGCCCCACCAATATGAGAGTCCTTAGCGAGCTGGGAAGGGAGGAAACAGAACTAATCCACTTAGCTGTTTCCCTTGAAGTAGCTATATGGAGATAATTGAGGGACTGGAGCTTCTCAATGGCTTTACATAGCGTCATGGATTTCTTTTCTGTTGCCCCTTCCGTTCTCACAAATAATTTTCTTAACTTGCTTAGCTCCCCCATTTCTTCGATTGCTTTTCTACTAGTTCTTTTGATGTCCACAACCCCAAGTATCTGCAATTCTTTAAGGCTGCCAATTCCTCTTGGGACCCTAACAGCAACTGTTCCGGCAATTGGTTCATTGCGAGTTGTAGAATCAACTAAAGGTGTGAACATCATATGTGGGCATAACAAATGCTTCAAGGATTGCATTGGCTTAGCTGGATAAAAAAGGTAGTAGTAGCTACTGTCCACATATAGGGTACGGAGACATTTCAGTTTACATATTTCAGCAGGTAACTTGAAATATAGCTGCCCCTCACTTGCAATGTCTGCAGACCCTGTAAATTTCCTATCGATCTTGGAAGCGTATAAATACTCGAAAATCAACGAGCATAGCGAGTATTCACATACTTCAAATGCTGCAACAAACCTATGTTCTTTATATCTTTTTGTGTGAATGCAAAGCCCGGATTTTCAAGATCCAAGATCCTTAGCATCCTCAAATGGGGTGAAAAAAGAGGAGATGCATGGTCTACCGGTCTCTCACCAAAGAAAGTTAGTGATCGCACACAGCTCCAATCCATTCCGTCCATAGAGTAATTTTTGCTTGTTGGAGTAAACCTATCCTGGGTGCATTCCAGTGCAGGCCGCGCCAGTCATAGGTGTGAGCGTTGAGTTTCATCGCACTACCGGAATGCCCTTGTTTGCCGAGCGCTCTTGGCATTCGGCAAAAGATCAAAAACACTCGGCAAAGTGTTTACCGAGTGCCACCCACGGCATAGGTCACTCGGTACCTTTTGACGGTAAAGAGTCGTTTGTCGAGTGTTTTCTGTCGGGCACTCAGCACTTTAGACTCTCGGCAAAAAAAAATTAGACCGAATGGATAGAAAACAGTGACAGAGACTTTGCCGAGTGCCTGCATGCGACACTCAGCAAACTCTTTTTGTTTGTCGAGTGCAAGCCTCGCGACACTCAGCAAATATTTAACTTCTACCGAGTGTCTGGGTAAAAACACTCGGCAAAATTTTAGTGTTTGCCGAGTGTTTTTACCTAGACACTCGGCAAAATCTGGAGCACTCGGCAAAATATATTTTTGAAATATTAAAATCAGCTAAAATCACACATATATCACATCACAGACAGTTTATATAAACCACAAACAGTCACATCACAGGTAATTTATATAACCAAAAAACATGTAAATCATATCACAGGCAGTTTATATAAACAAGTCTCACACAAAATACAATAAACATCTATCATATTAGTTTGCTTCACACATAGTTCAATAGTTTCACACACAAATCAACTACGAGGCCACTGCGGCGTATGAGGCGATTGATTCGATGCCGCATGATTCAATGCCGCCGATTGATTCTGTACAAAGGAGAAAAGATTACATATGTTAGACAAGATTTAAAGTAGAAACAAACAACTTAAAACATTCATACTCACAGGAGTAGTTGCAGGAGGAGGTGGAGGAGGAATTAGCTCCGGTGGCAGAGGTTGACCCATCCTTTCGCTAAGAGTTTGCATCCACTGAAACATATGCTCCATCCTCTGCCGCTCGGCCTCTTGTCTCTGCCGATCGGCCTCCATCCTCACCGCCATCTCCTCCCTTAGCCTCCTCTCTTCTGCCAGCTCGGCCTATAATATTTCATCTCAATATTACAATACAAAGCAAAGGTATGTAAAAATCAAAGAACAATGAATAAAACATAGGTAACATGTAGTGCCTCCATCTGGGACTGTGCAGTGGCTGGTCGTGGGCGTATGGTCGGGTTTGAACTCGTGCTCTTTGCTTGAATCTGAGAGAGAGTGGGAGTACTGGCCGTGTCGAGTGTGCTGTCGCTAATCCAGTACCGCTCGTGTTTCTTGCCTCCTCCTACCCTTATGACGACTTCTCCATCAAGGTCCTGGATGCTCGGATCGTACTCTTGCCCATGGACCTCTCTTGCCATCTCAGTGTACTCACTGAGGCGGCTGTGGACAGTCGCATTGCTGTACGCCGAGGGCGAGTCCTTCGGGTTGTACTCGACGTCGGACGTCGCCTTGCCCTTGTGGGCCAAAGCCCATGCCTTGAACTGGGAGCAAGGCGGGCCACCATATGACAAGGACTGCGAAAAAATAGCAAGATGAGTAGAAATTATACAGAATTGAGCGTTATAATAAAGAAATGAATTCGCGTACCCATCTAGCCGCGTATTCGTCGAGGCTTAGGTTGCCTTGATGGTGTGGTGCACCTGGCATCATCAAACGACGCTCCCGGCAAGCATTGTGCATCTCCTTCCACTCGGCGGCGCACCACTTGTTCACCATCTCTTCCTAACACTGGATATGCTGGGCGCACCACCACTGAGGCACCTACATGTCATTAAGTATATGACATATAAAAAGATCAAATTAAGCGTACTAAATCTAAGAAGAAAGCAGTATTAATATTTTATATTTAGCTGCAAGTATTCTTCCTGGGTCATCGTCATGGTTTTTGCTTGAGTTTTGGTGATCTTCGTATCAAGGTACGTAGCATGATATGTTACAATGGCCTGGATGCGAGCCTCGTAATGCACGTCTTTGACGAGCTTGACATAGGCCTTGTGAGCCACAGCAGCCGCCTTAGCCTCGTATCCGTCCTGGCATCTGAAGAAATCCTGCATATAGACGCGATGTATCCAGTCATTATTTAGCAATGTCAAATAAAAATTAAATGTAGTGCGAGGAATACTTACCCACAGCTCAGCCGTCACCCGCTCTGCCTTGTTACGAAAGACCCTGCCATCCCGATCTGGTACATCGGGAAAGGCGATGTAGTGGTCCCATGTGTAGGCTGGCTCATGCCCTCCGCCATACGCAACCAGGCCCGAAAAGTGTAGCCTGCACAAAAGACTAAGGATGCCATTGATATGGCGTTTATGATCACCTACAGCCACAAGCATCCAACCTCTGCCCAAGTGATTAAGATAAATCATTAGTTTCTATTATGATTTTCATCATATCAAATGAAAAATAAATGACAACTTATTAAGTAACTTATCTAGCACCAGTGGACCAAATCAGCAGGCATCTCTCACGAGGTATCGGTCGGGTCGGGAGGGTAATGGGACCTCGCAACCAGACACCCGATGTTCCAGAGGAAGCTGAACCCAATGTCACCTCCTCCTGCTCCTCCTGCTCGTCATCCTGCTCCTGCTCCTTCTGCTCCTCATCTTGCTCCTGCACCTCCTGCTCGTCATCCTGCTCGTGCTCCTCTTCCTGCTTCTCCTCCTCGGGCGACGACGAAGGTACAGGTGATAGTGGAGCTACAGGTGCTTTGCCTCTCCCTCGACCTTTGCTTCCACCCTTTTCTGGACCCTTACTAGACCCCTCAGCTGCATCAGAACCTTTTTTGTACAGCGATTTTACCTTTCTGAAACCGCCCACCACCTTTGCCTAATCACCTGCAATAAAAAAGAGTAAACCAATCAACACAGATAAACAAAATGTGTTTAGAATGAGATGCAAAAAAGAAAATTAAAAAATGAACTAGTATTAAAAAACAAAAATTAATTATTAGTACGGATCATACATGTATTAAAAATAATCATCATGATCGGGATTAGCTGGATCATAAGTCTCATCATCACTATCACCAATGTCAATATAATCGTGCCCGTGCTTCGAAGGAGGAATAGTGTCATCACTGTCATTGCCTAAATGTCGCTTAAGTAATTCTAAGTCCTTCACATTATGAACCTCGTCTCCAGCGTCCTCGTCGATAGCCCTTTCATTGTCTACTTCTATTCCGATCGCTTCGGTTAGGTCTATCTCAAAAGTACCTTTTAGCCTATTTTCTTGAAAGAACTCTCCGTCATATGTGTTGTAATCTTCATTGTTTGGGACCAGTAATTTACTATGTGGAGATACCTTGTACACAACATCCCAACCCTTAAGACGGTCGTCGGTTTGGCACGGGTAAAAGAGATAATAAACTTGTGTGGCCTGTTGAGCCACAATATAGACATCGTCTCCTGGTAAGACAGATGATTGTCGAATTTCGACTAACCCAAGATTAGGGTTCCGTCTCACTACTGCAGGATCAAACCAATGGCATTTGAATATGACAGGATTAAGAGGTTTGCAACCATGAAACGTGAGTTCATATATTTCTTCAATTCTTCCATAATACTCGACCCCATCAAGGCCTTGCGTAAAAACTCCAGTATTTGTTGTTCTTCGATTGGGCCGACTTTGCTCATGTTTTGTTGTATAAAAGCGATATCCATTCACGTCATAACCGGTAAATGAGCTGACCCTACAGGCACAGCCGTCAGCGACCTGTCTCAACTCAGCACTCATAGACGCATCGGTTTAGCCCTGCGAGATAAATCAAGATAGTTCGTTGTATTATTTACACATACGAGCAACTTGTAATGTCAAACTAAGTACAAGGTAAATTGGACAGTATCTTATGTTTGAACCAAGACATGAAATCGGGCATTTCATTTCCCGCACCCTGTCTAAGAAGTGTCTCAGCTTCATGCGGGGTAGGTTCCCTTGATTCACGCCAGAATTGATGATGAAATTCCTGCATGTACGGCTCCATTTCGGAAAGGTTGGTCAACACATATACCATAATATTGCGCCACTCTTCATGTTTCAAGGTCTTATGAGTCGCATCACTTGCACTTTCCGAGTTGCCCTCGAAAAATGCTGAGGTTCGATTCGTCTTTGCTCGCATTGTAACGAGCGGTTGGGTTATGCACGCTAGGAAGGTTGTCACAATAGTATTTTGTTGTGAAGTTTGACACCTCCTCCAGAATGTATGCCTCTGTGATGGAAGCTTCAATTTTGCATTGATTTTTACATTTAGTTCGAAGAACCTTTTGACATCTCTCAATTGAATAGCACTAACGGCCCAGCATAGGCCCTCCCATTCGTGCCTTGTACGGGAGGTGCAAAATCAAATGCTGCATCGGATTGAAAAAGCCGGGTGGAAAGATCTTCTCCAACTTACAGAGCAACACAGGTGCCATTCTCTCCATGTCTGCAATCACGGTCCGAGATAACTCCTTAGCACAAAGCTGACGGAAGAAATTGCTCAACTCTGCCAGCACTAGCCAGACGTGCTCAGGGACATAGCCTCGAACCATCACCGGAAGAAGCCACTCAAGCCATATGTGGTAGTCATGACTCTTTAGCCCATTGATTCGCATAGTAGATAAGTTCACTCCCCTCATCATATTCGATGCATAACCATCAGGGAACATTATAGTTTGGAACAATTCTAGTACTTCCCTCTTTTGTGGCCTCTTCAGGACGAATTTAGTCTTAGGCTTGCTCCATGACTTGCCGCCTCTAGGAGGCGCCATTTCTTTCTTTGGTCTATCGCATAACATTGCCAGATCCAATCTAGCCTTAACGTTGTCCTTTGTCTTATCAGAAATGTTCATGATTGTTGCCTAAAGGGCCTCGGCAACATTCTTTTCAGTGTGCATTACATCAATATTATGTGAAAGTAGAAGGTCATCAAAGTAGGGGAGCCTCCACAAGCCCGACTTCTGAGTCCAAGCATGTTGCTCACCATATCCCACAAAACCACCTTCTTGTGCACTGACCTCGAGAGCATCTATTCGAGCACGAAGTGCGACACCTGTCATCATCTGCGGTGCAGGCTCTGTAACTACGACACCTTTCGTAAAGTTCTTGATGTTTCGTCTGAATGGATGGTCAAGAGGGAGGAATTGTCGATGTTTGTCGAACGAAGAATACTTGCCACCCTTCTTCAACCAAATAAACTGCAGAGCTACCTTGCATACTGGGCAGGGGAACTTCCCGTGAACACACCAACCGCAGAATATCCCATACGCCGGAAAGTCATGCAGGGAGTAGTGGTACCAAACATGCATTTTAAAGTTCCTCTTTGTACCTCGGTCATACGTCCAGACCCCTTCCTCCCAAGCATGGAGCAAATCATCAATTACAGGCTCCATGAACACACTCATTTTATCCCCCGAGTGTTCAGGAATTATCAACGACAAGAATATGTTCTGTCATTGGAAAAGGACGCCCGGGGGTAAATTAAGAGGGATGACGAACACGGACCAACAAGTATATGGGGCAGCCATCATTCCATAAGGATTGAACCCATCTGTTGCCAGCGCAATACGTACATTTCGAGCTTTGTCGCGATGAATCACATCAAAATGGGTCCATGCTTCACCATCAGATGGATGTACTAGCTTCTCAGAATTGTATCGACGTCTATTTTTATGCCACGTCATCTGTTTTGCAGATTCCTCGGTCATGTATAGCCGTTGGATCCTCGATATGAACGGAAGGTACCACAAGATTTTCACGGGTACCGCGAGCTGCCTCTTATGACCATCACCTGAGTCTACCTCCAGGAACCTAGAGGATCCACACTTTGCACGGTACTTTGCTTCCGCGTGTTCTTTCCTAAATAAGATGCACCCCTTCGGACAAACATGTATGTGCTCATATGGCATCTTAAGTGCACGAAGGATTTTTTGTGCCTCATACATATTATTTGGCAGAATGTGATCTTCAGGAAGCATGCTGTCAAAAACTGTCAACATAACATCGAACGCGTCTCCACTCAGGCTAAACTGGGACTTTACGGCCATTAGGCGTCCAATGGCATCCAGTTGAGAAACCTTTGTTCGACCGTGAAGGGGTTTCTGTGCCACAGTCAGCATGTCGTAATACGGCTTTGCGGTTGCCTCTGGCTCCTCCTCCCTACCTCTTTCAGCGAAGTATGCTTCATGATAGTCATTTAACATATCTTCTACCCCGCCATCAGCATCATAATCCTCGACACGTTGTCTCATGACCTCGTCTCTCATACGATCGGCTTCACTATGATAGATCCACCAGGTGTAATCTACCGTAAATCTATTCTTGCAAAGATGTTTACCCATGACCACTTTTGTTTGTCGATGCATGTTAGCACATTTGCTGCAAGGACACCAAGTGGCAAGCGCTCCTTTAACCTTAGAAAATGCTAGTTCTAGGAAAGCATCGGTCTTTTCAATCCATTCATCGGTCAACGAACTCTGACTTGAGCGTCTCGTGTACATCCACGCACGGTCGTCCATCCTCTAACATATCAGCGAGTGATATAAAAATCAATTGCATTTACACGATGTTTGTACTATCTAATAGGTGAAGATAGGTCTTAATCCCACCCAAGGATGCGTAGATGAGGTTAGTTTCCATGCTCTACTTCTATCCGAGACAGAATTTCGACAGCACCTCCCTACTGTGACCAGAATACACGTCCTGCAAGAGAGATTGTGTATCCGGTCACAACAGGGAGGTGATGCTGAAACTCTGTCGCGAATAGGAGTAGACCATGGAAACTAACCCCATTTACACATCCTCGAACTGTCCAAAAAATGTGGACAATTCGAAACAGATACGATTATAGATATGCAAAGATCTGCATATTTCCAACCGTATCTGTTTCAAACGGGAGACGTCTAACAAGGTTACGTAATCTATGAACATGATACGATAAAAATGTCTTTTATGTCTCACCTTGCTGTCCTGCAAAGTGACAAGCCGAGGACGATGCAATTAAGTCTCTCCTGCAAAAAAAGGAAAATAATAGCTTCAATGTTGAGCATCTAATACACTGTCTTTCACAACTGCTCCTCCCTTTCCACCACCACCATCACCTCGCTCGCGCCATAGCGACCATAGCGTCTACCACCACCACCATCACCACGCTCGTCATGGCAACTACTATCACCACCACCTCGCTCGCGACATAGCAACTATCACCACCACCACCTCGCTCCCGACACACCGACTACCATCACCACCTCGCTCGCACCATGATGACTAGCACCACCACCACAACTTCGCTCGCGCCAACTACGTGTTCAACAACCATAACATGAAAGAAAATTCACCTGAGGCGGCC
>BCLH01000116.1:123805-142113 GCA_001602315.1 Zoysia pacifica
GCCGGGGAGGAGGGCGGGCGTGGTGTGTGTGCGTGTGTGTGAGGCAGAGCGACAGCCGAAAAGTCCTCTTAAACTCTATGTTTGCCGAGTGTCGCAACGTTTTACCGAGTGCCGGATCGAGTTTGCCGAGTGCCTGGATCCTGGCACTCGGCAAACATAGAGTATTCTTTTTCGAAACCGCCTGGTTTGCCGAGTGTCCATCCAACGGCACTCGGCAAACTATGTGTTTGCCAAGTGTCTACTGACTGACACTCGACAAACTGTATTTTTATTTTACCCTTTTACTCTTTTCTATAACGTGTTTTACTAAGTTTATTCGAATGTGCTTTGAAAATACCTTGTCAAATTCACTCAACAATGCATATTCGATGCTTGCACGAATATTAGACCATTATTTCATGCAGTTATAACTCAAAATCAATTTATACGAATTAAAGTTCTATAATTGTAGTAAATTGATTAAAGTTATCAAACGGATCCCAAAATTCACCAAAATTTCACATGAGAAAATCTATGTTAGTTATTTCCTATACAAAAAGTTTTGAAGTGAAACCTCAACTCGACCATCACTTTGACTCTAAATCTCAAGGAATTCTTCGCAATAGTAAGATTCTTGTTTGGAGATGCTTCGATTTCTAAGCAGCGTACATGACAACTTGTGCGAAACGCGCTCAATTTTTTATCACATGTTCCACATATGATATTATGAGATCTTGACAAATCTCATGATTTTCAAACTTTGTTTGTTTTTTATACAATTTTAAAACAATTTGGCCACACATTTATGGTCATGTTTCGTAGACAAACATGTTCGAAATTTTGTATTACTTCCCGGATAAGGCTTCACATTAAACTCAATAACATGAATATAATTTTTTTATTCATTTTATTGCATTATTCGAATCACTTGCAGTTCAAATTTGACTTATCTCCAAAAATTCTATTAAATGAAATTAATTAACTAAATATAGCAAAAAGATCAAAAAAATGTACCAAATTTTAACATGGAGTAGCATACACATTTTGTGGGCAGAAAAAAAGTTAGGAGGGCAGGTGAGGAAAAAATCAATTTCTTTGCCGAGTGTCAAAAACTGGCACTCGATAAAGGGCCGATGTTTGCCGAGTGTCAAACGTAGACACTCGGCAAACCGTAACGGTCACAAACGGACGTCAGTTTTGTCGAGTGCATGGTACCTGACACTCGGTAAACAAAAGGTTTGCCGAGTGCTAGACCTAAGACACTCGGCAAACCGTAAGAGTCGCAAACGGACGTCAGTTTTGCCGAGTGCACGGTAGCTGACACTCTGCAAATAAAAGGTTTGCCGAGTGCTGGACCTAAGACACTCGGCAAACTGTAACGGTCGCAAACGGATGTCAGTTTTGCCGAGTGCACGGTACCTAACACTCGGCAAACAAAAGGTTTGCCGAGTGCTGGACCTAAGACACTCGGCAAACCGTAACGGTCGCAAACGGACGTCAGTTTTGCCGAGTGCACGGTACCTGACACTCGGCAAACAAAAGGTTTGCCGAGTGCTGAACCTAAGACACTGGGCAAACCGTAACGGTCGCAAACGGGCGTCAGTTTTGCCGAGTGCACGGTACCTGACACTCGGCAAACAAAAGGTTTGCTGAGTGCTGGACCTAAGACACTCGGCAAAGAAACTCTTTGCCGAGTGTTTTCTGTACGCCGTGAGTTATTGTTGTGACACTCGACAAATGTCTAGTTTACCGAGTGCCCGTGGAATTGCACTCGACAAACATCAATGCACTCGGCAAAGAGTCGGTTTCCGGTAGTGTTGAGTCTGTTCATCAGGTGGTTGCCATGTGCGTCTGGCTATGTGTGTGTGTTCGTTCATCAAGCAGGGAGTGCGTGCGTGCGTTTAGGAATACTGAGTCAGAGTTTGTTGCCGTCGTGGTGAGCATGGGGCGAGGAACGGCCGCGTCGTGTGCAGAACATGGAGGTTGTGCAGACCAGCGGTGTGAAGGTCAGGCATGGAGTACTTAGTGCTCCAGTGTGCATCGCTCAGGCCTATAAAACCGGCTGCACTACTCCTGTGTAAGTCACCGCATTGCAATACAACAGAGAAAAGCCTAGGCGTTCATTGCCGTGGGTGTTTGTTGCCATTTTCAGTGTTTGGGTACTGTTCATCTTCCACTTTCGGCCAGTCTGAGAGTTCGAGCGATCCTACGGTTCCAACAATTGGTACCAGAGCCAAGAAAATGTCTACCACCCCGGAGAAGCATGGAGATGACTTGAAGGCCGACGGCAGCAGCTCCCCATGTCCGGCCATGGGGGAACGCATTGGTCAAGGAGATGAGTGCGCCATTGGTCTTTCCAATGCTGTCGCACACAAACTACCACGAGTGGGCTCGAGTGGGCTCTTGTGATGCAGGTCAATTTGGAGGCCCTTGGGCTATGGGAGGCTGTGGAATCAAGCTAGGTCGAACGCCGCACCGATCGGCTAGCACTAGCTGCCATTCTGCGTGGGGTGCCGACAGAGATGCACTCAACCATCGCCGACAAGAAAAGTGCCAAGGAGGCCTGGAACTCGGTGAAGAAGATGCCCATGGGCGTTGCACGCATCCAGGAAGCTAA
This sequence comes from Zoysia pacifica, assembly GCA_001602315.1. NCBI lineage: Eukaryota > Viridiplantae > Streptophyta > Magnoliopsida > Poales > Poaceae > Zoysia > Zoysia pacifica. The sequence continues at coordinate 126,402 of BCLH01000116.1, forward strand.
TGCGCAGAAGCTTCTCAAGGATTTCGAGAACGTCACTTTCAAGGAAGACGAGAACGTCGATGACTTCATGCGACTCAGTTCGCTTGCTGGCCAGCTGGGTGAGCTAGGGGAAAAGATGGAGGATGTTCGTGTCGTCAAGAAGATGCTCCGTGTCGTGGCAGCAAGGTACAGCCAGATCGCCCTCTCCATCGAGACTCTGCTAGACCTCAAGACCATGTCACTTGAGGAGCTCGTCGGAAGGCTCCGAGAAGCAGAGGAGCGGTGCGGTGTGATGGAGACTGCAAACAACGTCGGACAACTGCTACTCATGGAGGAGCAGTGGGAGGCACGTCAGTGTCTGCGTGCTGGCATGGAGCAGGCAAGGAACAGCAGTGGCCACCACGGCGACGACGACGGTGGCAGCAGCGTAAGTTCAGAGGCAAGCAAGCGTGGGCGACGCTGGAGCCGAAAGTGCTACAACTGTGGCGTTCGTGGCCACCTTGCTTGGGACTGCCGCAAGTCAAGGAAGGAGGCACTGCTCGCCAACGTTGATGATGAGCCGACGCTTTTGTAGGTCGGCAATGCGTGCAGTTCAGGCTTAGGGGGTGATTGTTGGAGTAAACCTGTCCTGGGTGCATTCCAGTGTGGGCCGCATCCGTAATAGGTGTGCGCGTTGAGTTTCATCGAGTCTGTTCATCAGGTGGTTGCCATGTGCGTCTGGCTATGTGTGTGTGTTCGTTCGTCAAGCAGGGACTGTGTGCGTGCGTTTAGGAATACTTAGTCAGAGTCTGTTGCCCTTGTGGTGAGCATGGGGCGAGGAACGGCCGCGTAGTGTGCAGAACATGGAGGTCGTGCAGATCAGCGGCGTGAAGGTCGAGCATGGAGTTAGTGCTCCAGTGTGCATCGCCCAGGCCTATAAAACTGGCTGTACTACTCCTGTGTAAGTCACCGCATTGCAATACAACAGAGAAAAGCCTCGGTGTTCGTCGCCATATTCAATGTTTAGGTACTGTTCATCTTCCACCTGCCAGCCGAGAGTTTGAGCGATCCTACAGTTCCAACATTGCAAACATGGTATGCTACATGATGGAAGCTATCCTCTGGTGAACCTAGTGCATTATCGCTTGATGTGTAAACAAAGCCATCATCCCTTAAGAGCGAGACAATGAGGTCACGCATGACATCATGAAGCCGAAAACTCTTAGCATTTCCCTTTAAAGGTAATGCTGATGGTTGAATCATGCTTCAGCTTATTAACTCATTAAAATAACTTTTTCCAACATCCTCAAGGCTCATCCCAACCCGGGCTCTAACTAACCCCTCTGCTATCCACCTTCCTACCAAAGGCCTTGTCACATCCCATTTTTGAGATGCACTGTGCCTCATGTATCAGTCTCTGGATTAGTTGCTGATACGTACAATTATAACAGAATGACTTATCAAAAGCATACTTCGAATTGAAAATAGTATACCTGACACAGAACTTTTAGCGGCAACGCGATAAAGATCTCTATGATCCAACATCGGTTGACCGGCTAAAAGCGAAGCAAGCAGCGAAAAATCATGGCCTAAGCCACAAGCAACTTGGAAAGTAGAACAAAACCCAGCAGTCGTCTCCTACGGATCTTCCTCTGACTAAAACCACGAATGCAAACGGATGAGTACATAAGGTACTCAGCAAGCCCTAACACTAAGCATGGGTATATATATAGATGCACATTCGGTTGTAGCAAGGAAAAGGCTACAGAGTTTATTTTTGCACAAAGTCAGTTTTATGCAAGGTTCACTACAGAAGCTTTGCAAAAAGAGAGGCAAAATATTTGTTGTTCATATTTTAAGTAGGTCGGTCCTGGGGAAGATGTTCACCAATCTCGTCAGTACCTATATTTTAGTCGGGCCTTCCGGCACAAAGCCATAACAGCTCAGGCACACAACCTACAGTTTTCAAAACACGGGTAGCTATCACACATCAAGGAATATAAGGAAAACTAATCGTTGAGTATTCGAACAAGTAGCATGTCAATACCGTGACAAAGGTCATCCAGAAAGGATTTTTACACTCTGCAGAGGTTGTACACTTTACCCACAGGCTATGCCTTCTTTTGCACACAAGAAAAGCACAACATTTACCTCACAACTACATAGGCTTCCATAGATTCCACCCAAGATGCATCCAAGGGCTATCCGTCGGGGTTTCACTCTCTCGATGACGCGACAGTTCATTCCTGAAGCCGGATCCAAAATGCATTCACGTCTTCTTCTGGTCCCCTACTACTCCGGGTATTACCAAACTAGGAGCTATATCCGTGGGCTTACGGTCCCATAACGCGGGCAATTACATAGTCAAGAGTCGGGCGGCAAGTTATCTCATGCCCTTCTCTTGGCCTTTTGTGTCTCACCGACCGCCTAGTGGTTCGATGTGAAAGACGTACATAGCGGGAATAAATCCCACCCATATCGGGTTCTGTGGTTGCACGTAACTGCTAAGTCGAGCGCTAATGAACCGGTCCTTAAATGGCAGAGGCGGCATGCTCGTCCACGGCAAGTGGACCAGACGGAAGCTTATAACACCTAGCATAGCACCTTTTGTGAGCCCCACCCCATGACCAGAATCACACATCTTCACCTAGCACAAGTTGCACTAATCCCACCCTATTTTATTTTAACTCACACCACAAAACTCATTTTAACCCATTTAATAAATAATTGGTGTATAGTGTGGCAATGCTTGGCATTGCAAGAGGGATCCTAAGCATTCTATTATCAAGAGGCAACTTTTCGTTCGTTAATATATTTTAAAAACAGAAATCCTATGGCTAACAAGGTGGTGGTGTCAACAGGGTATCAAGGTAGTATTTCATATTAATGATAGCAAGTAACTAACATTAATATAAACACGTGATATCAAGTAGGATCATTATCTATGCAATGTTTTAACATACAGTAAAAATATATATATATGCAAGTATTCAGTCATATGGGTGCATAGGCAAAAATATAGGAGTAATATGATCAAGGTGGTCAAACTCCTAATCTTCGGAGCTTGAATCCAGGTGCTCTTCATCAAAATCCTAATCTTCAATCTCTGGCTTGGCGTCCAGCTTTTCATGCTTCTCTTCCCACATGGTCCTTCTTGCCCCTCTTGAAGCTTGGCTCTTTCTCGAACTCCGTGTTAACTCTAGCGCTTTCCTCTTGCGCGACAGAATTGCCTAACATTGGGCATAGTGTTATTGTTAATTACCTAATTTATACATATATGAGTGGGTCATCCTAAGTGGTTAACGATTAATTGCCTAGTTTAATTTATATAATTAAACTACTAAAGGTAACAAGTGGTACATGTGCTAATACACGGCAGGATGCTTATGGGTTGCTATCTAAGTATTTACTTACTTTCTAATATTTAGCTAATAGTATTTAACTACTAATCATAGGATTCTAACCTTAAATTAGATTACTTAGAGCAAACACGGGTATGCGCACTAATGCATGCTAAATAATGACATCACGCTAAGGTGAGGTGCACACTAATTATTATGAAACTATGCTAGGAACAGATCATGATAAAAGACTTGCAATAAAAGTCCGTAAACCTGTAAAAAAAATAAGTAGTTAAACTCCGTTAAATCTTACTATTGAGGAAAAACCATCATGATCAGATGCTGGCTCAAATTTGGATGATTTGGTGTGATGGTGCTCGAGACAACGACTCTAACGGTGCTGAAATCGTTGGAAATAGGGTTAGGATCAAAAAGTTGCGGTGATTTGATTGCATATGGGTATGGTAGGGACTTATCTGTAGACATTGAAAAGTTTAGGGTCCTTGGTGTAAAAGGGCAGGGACTAATCTGAAATTATCGAAGGACCAGCAGGGACTCCACAAATTATCCAAAACAACAAAGTACCTTTTCTCATTTAGCCCTTCTGTGAGGTGCTTCCTCAGGTGCTCAACTAGAACCTGCATTGCTGCATTACCATCAAGGTTTTCCAAGCAACTCCTCAAAGACTCATTACCGAGTAGTTGCCTTATCATAGCTTTGAGCGCATCTATCCTGGACAAAGACTGTGACACAGTTATCCAAGCACGGTATGGAAATTCATCTTCAATACCTTCCTTGCTTTTATAGACCTTCCTCACAATAGTAGTCTTGCCCGGACCTCCCATGCCGACCATGCAGATCACTCGAGCATGACCATCATCGTAATGAGCATTGATCCTGTTAAGTAACTCCATCTTGAAGGAAGAGTTACCGATGAGCTCTGCTTCATCAATGTTAGTACCAGATTGATTGCGAACATCCTCCATATAGGAGTATGCCTCTTCAATTTTAGTGTCCTCCATCTCGATTAACTTGTAGCGTGTGTGCCTGCTGCTTACTTCCTCAACTCTTGATTGAAGGTTTTGAATCTGGAAAGCAATTTGATGGCGGTGTTTGAGCTTCATCAATTGCTGCTTCAGGCTTTGGCTTCCCACGTGCACCTTGAACTCATCAAGGCAATCTTCAACGTCATATGACAGGCTCCTTACTTGCTCTGCCCAGACCTTCAGTAGCGGTTTATTTTTCTTCAATCTTTCGGCGGCTATTAGGAACGCCTGCATTGTTTTGAGCTCATCTTTCATGAACCTGTAAATGAAAGGTTAAAATGATTTTAGGATTCAATTCTTTGAAGAATGAAATTTGTAAAATAAACGTAAGGAATTATTTTTGTCAGGAAATCTACAATGCATAAATAATGATAGATGAATATTGTTCCCAAATTACTCCATCGTAGCTTCCACAGTACTACTTTTTAACACAAGTTTGACTGCTGCGCATCAAAACATCAGCTCAAAAAACTTGGAAAGTATTAAAAATGAAAATACAAGAATGGAAAAGGAATCCAAATTTCATAGTAACCATGAAAGATAGATGTATCTGACTGTGCCATTAAACCAGATTAACAACAGCAAGTTTCACAAATACATACCAGATCTCTTTTTGCACGCCCATCAACAAGCTCATCTCGTCAGCGGCAGCGCTGGCTGCCTTGCTGATGGCGCTCTCCAGTATGGACCTCGCCACGCTAAGTGCCGTATCTGCCATCTCTGGATCTTTCTATTGGAAAAAACAAGAGCCCACTCCAAGAAGCTATTTGCAGGTTGCCTCTGAAGGAGATGCTTGAGCTCACTTGAAGAAGCTATTTGCCGGTTGCCATTGAAGAAGATGCTTCTGGGTGCAGAGAGCAAGGCTATCCTTGAGTCCCTTTATAGCGAATTGGGATTTGGGAGTAGCTTATGTCCTTCTCGATACGGTACAGAAAATCTGGAAGCACTTCTTTTTTTTTCTGTCCTTGTTGTAACTATGGTACTCCGTCCTTTCGGTGGTGTTTGGATATATGGAAATGGAAGGTAAGATAGGTATTGAAAAATGAATGAATGGTTGAGATTTAGTGAAATTGATGAATGGAGGGTTAAGATCTTCTACTCTCATTTTTGTTTCCCAATCCCCTCCTCGTTTCCGGATTACCAAACACCTCCTCCCTGTATAAGGAATTAGAGTATTTAAAATTTATATCAAAATAAGGGATTGTAGGATAGTACAAAATTTTAGTAATAAATTTCTATGTTTCATATTACCCTTATTTTAGAAATACAAGCAAGTATGTTCCTCTACTACTAACTACTACTTTCAAAAACTACTTTTGATCGGTGTAACTTTGAATCAACAATTACATACATAAATGGACACATGCGAGAGAAGGAGATCCGGATATGACTGGCTATGAGAGTAATTCAAAAATTATGTTTGGTGTTTAAACATAATTTACAGGCTATGAGAGTAATTCACGGGAGAAGTGCTTAAAAAGGAAAGAAGATGTGGCCAAATTGTTATTTTGATGCTTACTTGATGTATACTTCTTCGAGAGGATCAAAACGGACATATGGATCAACTAATCTACAGTCCAAATGAGGAATTTATAGAAATTTTTAGATGCACATAGGCTGCAAATTCAGAAGTTCTGGTTTATTCATTTAAGAGAGAAGATACATGTTTATAATCTGTTATGTATTTGTTGGGATATTTTTTATTCTTACGGAATAAGGCCACCCCTTAATTATAAATATGAAGGGATCATGGCCGATTGAGAAAAAGATGCAATTCCAATCATACTTTTTTACATTATTATCTTCCAAACCTTAATTCTCTCTTTCAATCCCTATGTTGTTCATCGATTGATCTCCACGATCATAGATGTTATCCTAGGCTTGCTGGCCAACCCAGGAGATTCTACGACCTCTACTATAGTGTGATTGTAAACTAGCAATTCTTCGTCATGTAAGCATGTTGTTTATCACTCTGCAAGTTTGTTAGTAAATCCAACCGCCCATCACAGTGAAATTATGATAGTTACCCCTCTTCCTGGGCCAACCCCATGAAAATTCATTGGAAGTTCCAGTTTGCCAAATTGAAGATTCTGTTTTCCAAAATCAGAACTTCTGGTTTTCAAAACAATAAGTTTTGGTTTCCGCAGCAGGCTTGGTGATCTACACGCAGCTGCAGTTTCGACCCGCTGCACACAGACAGGCATTGTGTGTGACCTTCTGAGCGTCAACATTAATCCCTGTCTGTCATATAGTTCGGGGAAGCCACACACAGCTAGGGGTGAAAATGGGACAGCAAAATCTCATACTGTCCTGATTCTGAATTCAATTTCTCCTGTTCATTTAATTCTAATTTGGTCTGAAATTCATCGGTATGGAAACAAAAATGAACTTGGGGTAGCTGGGAACAGGAATGGAAATGAGGTGGGCATTTCATTGATCATATTTGTGGATGCCATATTACGATCGGGAATTTCCCGTTTATTCACCATATAGGAATTTATGTCAGCTCTAGGCTCAACTCAAAGCGGCCCATCTCGAAGCCACATAAAAGGAAATCACTCACTCAAACTCTACCTTCCGTCCCACTGATCTTGTCAAAGCTGCCTCAGTCCAACGAGTCAAAAGCTTTCATGAATTTGCCATAGTCACTTGTCTGTATTTTTATCCTACTGTTTCCCGGTCATCAAAAAAGACTGAGCCAGCAACGAAGTCACACTTTTCTTATTTCAGTCTTGGCAAGCACTGTCTCACCGTTCCATGATAATGACATGATAGTGGCAATAGTGGGCAAGGAGCAATATTGCTTACACACAGACATTACCTTCGAACAGCTGAAAGAGATGCTGCTGCCGAAGGCAATAGATTACTTCCGTCAAAATGCTAATGCGACACTCTTCCAAATGATTTGGAAGTCAGAACACGGCTATGCACTCATGGGGTGTACATATGCCCACAACGATACGAAGTTTTAACATCAATTGGTTGCGAAAAGAAAAAGAAAGGTCAGTTTGCAGCACAACAGCGACACCCAAATTTCTTTCCTCTAGGCGTACTTTACTGATTCGGGAAGAGAAAGCGTAATTCCCTTGCCTGGATCTCTCTCGTGTAATGTATGTGTTGTAATCTCCTTTGTCTTCTACAGTCTTGCTCATGTAATCTCTCCCTGGTATGCCGGGGCGTAAGCCTTGTTATGAACTGATATGCCTGCTTAATTTTTTCGTGCCATATCTGTATATATTGAATCGCAAGCGTTCTCTCAACCCTCATTGCGCCGCGTTATTTGCAACAGGAAACGTCACGGCGGTAGTAATTTGCTGCTAAAAACAATTTACAATGGTATCCAGCTGCTCGATATCTTTGCAGTAGCATTTCACAAGTCCAGGCACTTTGTGATGGCGCTTTCCCAAATTTCTCTGTATTTTACGTTCATGGTTTCAATGCTCTCTCGTTTGTGGCCGTTAATCGGATGGGACATCAGCTGGAATGATAGGGTAGAAGAATCGCAGAGGAACACAGAAGAATCAGACAAAGGAGATGAAGAGCAGAGGAAGAACTGGGGACGGCCGGGATAAGGTTGAGCAGTACTTCCTCCGTTAAAAAATATAAGTATTTCTTTATTCAAAGTCAATTTTTTTTATTTTGACCATTAATAGTGTAGAATTAATAATATTTTATCATATAAAAAATATATTTTTTGAATCATCATGAAATAAACTTTCATAAAAAATATATTTTTATATTAAAAATTACTCCCTCCGTTTTTTAATTGTTGTCGTCTTTGAATTCTAATTCTAACTTTAATCATTCGTCTTACTCAAAAAATTAGTTCAACTATGTAAAATTTTAAATTGTGATTCAAATAACTCTAATGCTAAATGAAATTATAACAAAAATATGATATTTATTAAAAAAATTTGAATAAGACGAATAGTCAAAATTTAAGTTAAAAGTCAACGACGAATAATTAAAAAACGGAGGGAGTATGTAATTTTGTAATCTAGATATTATTATTATAAGTTAAACGAATTTTGGAATGGAGGAAGTATTTCTGTTCTCGAGGAATCCTCTAACCGTCATTATACTCCTCTACCAGGCAACTTGGCCCAACAGCCGGCCTATCTGGTAGACATATGACACCTTCACCTTGTGTCCTGACATCAGTTGAACGGCCGGTTGTACTTACCGATTAGCGTCAACAAAATAAAATTAGAGGGATTGCTTGACAATACTTATTTTCGATTCAGTGGTGCTCCTCAACTTAATGGTTTGCGCGACAGTACTTACTACTCCCTCCGATTTTAAAATATCGACACTATTGACTTTTATATCATATTTGACTATTTGTTTTATTAAAAAAATGTTCAACCATGTAAAATTTTATTATTATTTGCTTTATCATTAATGGAATTTAAATCATAGCTAATAATTTTACACATTGAAATAAATTTTTTGAATAAGACAAATAGTCAAAGCAGATGTTGAAAGTCAACGGTATCAATAATTAACGTCAACAAAAATAAAAATAAAGGAATTACTTGACATAACCTATTTTAAATTCAGTCTTTTTTTCTGTTGAAATTAGATCTCTCCTTGTTTGGTTGAAATCGATATTTTCAGCCGGGGAAACTTTGCCTCGGAAGATTCAGCTTTTTCTTTTATTATGGTTTGAAACTGCTATGCAAGTAGCTTATGCAGCATACATTCAGTTCTAGTGTGAAACCTTCATCGTGTTCCAAATTTAGAAACCATGAATCTTTAGAAAAAAAGTATTTTTTAAAAAAAAATTATTATGTGCTCCTAAGTTTTCACAGACGTCACTAAAGACATTTTCCCCGCAGATGAAAGAATTCCACTTCTCATAAATACAACCTATAATATTATTTTTCATGACCTTACGACAAAAGTTATACCTAATTTTAATGAAATTTTCTTGTTGCAAATGTCATGTGGTTAAAAACTGAAGTGGGTGTGATAAACAAGTGCTGGGTGTAGTAACAATCCCCAGACACTTCTATTTAATCAACTGCTCGTAATGAACATGCTCCGTATCCTGAAAGAGTGATTGTGTATTATAATCTCATCATATTTGGCCTTCACCAACAGCTAGAAGACAGATGATCATATATAGTGATAGTGCTCATCCAGTTTCAAAGCAATACTTTGTTGCTGGACGCTTAATTCGACAAATACTTTGTGGCAAAGTGAGAAATATTTTTATCTGAATACCCTCCTTTCCGCATTGCCTCCTTGGCTTTGTGCATCCACATAGCAGCATTCCGTCTGTATGTATCCTTCCTCTCCCCATCCATCACTTCCCTGATGCACTTGTCGACCTCTTCTCTAGTAATCAAGCCCCTCTGATCCTTGTGCACCCGTACGCCCAACCCCCATAAGCTCTCCATGTATTTGGAAATGGTTGCTTGGTCCGCCCAATGTGGTATTGCCACCATTGGGACACCATTAACAATTGCCTCCAATGTTGAGTTCCAACCGCAGTGTGTGAAGAAACAACCTGCATGATCGTAGAGGATTACTGCTGTGGAAATTAATACGTCATTTTTCTGTCTTACGCATTCAATTAGCATTTTGTTTTGTTTTGATCGAGCTAATCATGTGCATACCTATGGCTTTATGCGCCAGGACCTCAAGCTGAGGACACCAAGAAACAATAAGCCCCTTCTCGTTACACTTGTCATGGAGTTCCTTGGACAGTTTGTGCTCTTCGTTTGACCTCACGACCCAAAGAAATGGTTTGCCAGAATAGCAGAGACCCCTGCCAAGCACCTCTAATTGGGCTTCGTCGTAGTCAGAGACTGTGCCATAGGACACGAGGACGACAGAACAAGGAGCTTGCTTGTCAAGCCAAGCCATACACGGCACAGTGCTGCTGAAGAGGTTGAAACCGTAAGTCTTGTTATCTGGCAGACGACCGTCGTCAAGGTAGAAGGATGGCAGTAATGGTCCAATGGTCTTTGCGCGCCAAGTCAATTCCATATACTCTGCCTCCTGCTCCGGACTTGTGTGTTAGAAGGAAAACAGGGTATAGGAAAGCAGCAAATCAACAAACAGGTAAGGGTCATGGTTCCAGTGGCCTCACCTTGGGCTCGATGTCGCGGAACGAGTTGACGAGCACCTCGTCCGCTTCCTCCAGCCCCTCGAACTGCCTTACGCACGCTTCAAGAAACACGGGACACCAGTCGGGCCTTGCGGCGAACGGCGGCACGTCGTCGGGCCCGAGCTCGACGCCGAGCAGTCCGCGCGCGAACAGATCGCGCCCGTCCGTCACCGGCAGCGGCAGCCGCCCCGCCCACACTTCGCCGTAGACGACGTCCACGGAGCACGGCTGCGAGAGGAACGCCGCGGTCGCCACGCCCGCCGCCTTCGCGACCCGCCGCGCCCACGGCAGGTGCGGGTCGTACACCAGCACGCGGACGGGCCGGCCCGCCCGCGCCTCGGACGCGATCAGGTCCGCCAGCGTCTCGGCGCCCACGGCCGCAAGGCTGTTCCAGTACTCGAAGCGGTCGGGGGAGAGGGGCGCGCCGCCGTCGTCGAAGCCGTCGGAGATGGCTGCCACCCTGAAGGGCTCGCCAGGGGCTTGGGTGGTGGAGAGCACGTACCGGGTGGTGACCAGCGTGGGGCGCAGGCCGTGGTAGGCCAGACGGCGCCCGAACTGGAGCATCGGGTTGGTGTGGCCCTGCGCGCCGGGGAACGGTAGTAGCAGGACGTGTGCGCCGGGGGCATCCTTCGCTGAGGAACTAGTAGCAGCCGCCATTGACGTGGTACCGTGGTCGCAAGCCTTGAGGTGTCAGCTTCTGAGAACTGATGGGTATAAATAAGCGTCGCAATGGCCAGTGGAGTGGCGCCCAAGTTTTTGCCAACCTTCTGCTGAATTTTCCAAGACCGCAATAAAAAATACTCACTTTGTTTTAAAAAAATGATATTTTTGACGTTTGAAAATTAATATTTGACTATTCGTTTTATTTAAAATATTTACGAAAATACAAAAATAAACAAGTCTAATTTAAATTTATTTTAATAATAAATCATTTTCAAAATAAAATAAATAATTTTTTAAATTTTTTAAAAAATAAAACGAATGATTAAAAAAAATTAAAAATCTAAAACAACATTTTTTTTTTTGGGGAGGGAGCAGAAATTTCTATGACCCCACGCGGAAGCTCCTCGATGTTAGGCGGCGGCTACGACGCCGACGCAGCATGTGCATAGGAATCCGTCACGTGTCCCGCCCACAAGCAACAACGCTCCCGGGGTCCGCACTGTGCTCCATCCATGTTAGGCGGCGGCTGCGACGCCGACGCGGGATGCGAATAGGAATCCGTCACGTGTCCTGCCTGCAAGCAACAACTCTCCCGGGGTCCGAACCGTGCTCCATCAGGATGGAGCAATCACTGAACGCAACAGCCATATAAAAGGTCAAGAACAAAAATGGCAGGTGAGAAATGGAAATTTAAAAGGTCAATCAGTGGACGCAACAGCCCTATCTGAGGTTAGGAAGCGTCTGACGGAAATTCTTCCAATCAGGTCGGACACTCGGGTAGGTGTCCAGATTTGATCGCTAGTTTGGATAATTTGAACAATAGTAAGGCATACTTGTTTTGTTTTTAAATTGATGTTATTATTGAGTTCTAATTTCAACTTTAAACATTCGTTTTATTTAAAAAATTTATAAATATTATATATTTTGTTATAATTTGATTTACTATTAGAGTTGAATCAAAACTTAAAATTTTACACAATTTAATTAATTTTTTAATAAGATAAATAGTTAAAATTAAAATTAAAAGTTAACAGTGACATCAATTTAAAAACAGAGAGAGTACCTAGACATGAATAAAGCGACTTGAGTATAGAAGCTCTCCTTTTTCAACACGCGCAGGATATCCATTCTCTGTTCTCCTTTTCCTTTCTACTCAATCCGTCCCAAAATAAATAACTTTTTTGACTTTTTCAAATTAACATTTGACCATTCATCTTATTTAAAAAATTACAAAAATATAAAAATAAATAAGATAAGCTTAAAGTAATTCTAATAATGAATTATTTTATAATAAAATAAATAATATTTTCATAATTTTTTAAATAAAATGAATTGTCAAAGGGATGTTTGAAAAATCTAAAAAGACATTTATTTTGGGACGGACAGAGTAATATTATGTCCATATATATGGCCTCAAATGTGGCATTAGCTTCTTAGATGCTTTGTCATAGACCATTAAAACACACCAGGGGAGATGCACTTTCCGTATCCAAAAGATTTTTTTTACCCTTTATTGTTTGCCCTCACAATTCACAGATTATAATCGAACGGTTTGTCTTCTCCCATTGTCTATGTCAATTTACCAAAGTAAAGTCATATATAGGTGAACCATTCTTTTGTTCCTCCGCTCTGATGAGGCGGTGTTGTGGTGTATCTTGCAAGGCCTTCGAGCGAGATCACTTCGCACACCACCTACTTTGCCTTTGTGGAGAGAGCTTGTGGGGTGGCTCATCAACAACTAAATATATGTGGCCATATAGGCTGGGATATACGGGTGAGCACATGGCTGAACAAATTTGATATGACCAAAGCATGGTAGCGGTCGTCGTGTCTAGGCCAGCCCAACACTACATGAATTAAATAGATGATTTATTTTTATGAAAATGGAAAGGGTTATGAACACTGGTAGTTAAATTAATCATATCCTCCCACATGTTAGAATTCTAGTTTAAATCCTAGTACAAGTTCTTTTTGCCTCATTTTCTCCAAATTTTTGGGACTAATGGGCCACTTCCTCCATGAGATTATGTGCCTAACGGTTAATATTATTATATGGTAACAGATAGAGCTCCTTTCTTAGCTCCAATATTGTTGGAGTAATTGGCCCAACAAATTTCTTACCAAGAGATAAGCTGATGGCATCTAAACAAAGCAACTGAAGCACCAGTATCGACCTGTGAATAAGAAATTAGCCGAAGTTTATGTTTCTAGATAACTTACAAAAGAAATTAGAATTATGAAACTTCTTAAGGCACAAACTATTAATGGTGTTTAATGAGCAATGCAAACTTGTTTAGGCCAAGGACCCTTGACATTTTGGGTATAAGGAAACTATATCTTTATTCATGCTCAAAAGCAATACAAAAGGAAAAAGATACATGAGAAGAGTATTTATTAACTTCTCCAAGATGACTTGGGCACAAGGAGAGATTTCTCTAGCCTAATATTACTAAGGACAATGAACTATATGAGTGAGAGTGAATTCCAAGTGGAGTTTATGTTTGAAATGAGGAGGTGAGGGGTCCTTTTTATAGCCGTCATATATGGTTCTAGTTACTAGGTTCCCACGTAATCCCTCAAAATATTCCTCATGATCGTCAAAATAGCTAGCACGTGGAAGGTCCCCGAACAGGGCGCGATCGGCCAACCCAAGGAAAGAGGCTTTTCACTCCAAGTTTTCTCATGGGCCCACCTAGGTGGGTCCTCTAGAGATTCTTTAAAATATGCTTTCTATCCCCAAGAATTGACTCCTTATCACATGGCGACTTCTGGTTCATCAGTTGGTTCAGTTCTTGCCGTGTGGGTTTATTTCTTCACTTGTTATGGTTGAATTTCACCTACATACAAATTTCTTCCAGGTACAAATGAAACTACATTATTTAAAATAAAATGCATACAAGAAATTCTAAATCTTTATTTATTTCCTGAAGATTATTGACAATATAAGTGGTACTTAAGCACTGTCAACATAATAATCCTAGAATCAGCTCTAGTTATTTCTTAGGGGTAAATCATTGTGATTAGATAGAATTCCAAAAGCGCAGAAAAATTCCATTGTAGCATTTCACCCAAGAGTATTATATGTTATCACATTTATCCCAAAGGAAGGTGGTGGTAATGGAGACTTGCATCAAGCATTGTACTAATTACTATACTCTAATTGAAATATCAAGGTCTAAAGCAGGGGAAACCACGATAGATAATGCGGATAGTGCACAAACACATGGAAGATCTGAATCTGATAATTGTTCTAAGTAACATGAAGACAAACAAGTTAGCCTAAAATTCTTTTCGTATTTTATAACTTGGCGACAGGGATTATAGACCAATATATGCTCATGTACATGGTTAGGACTTAGTTTCAGTAACACAGGCACCACCGGACTGATAAGTCTCATTGGTCTGCCAACTGCTCAACATGTTGTACGTCATAAATATATGTGAAGGGCTATTACATTTTGGTTTTTCTAAAAGGAATACACCTTATGATGGAAGCAATTTAGTTCACTTCCAAGCCTTAATAGAATGTATTTTTTGGATTTAGAACCTGCTACACCAAGTTTAATATATAATACTTTGGCTTGAAGTAACCAGGATTACACTAGTCATAACAAATCCCACAATAATGACATCCATTACCCTAAGCAACGTCTAATGCATAGAATGCTAGTCATTACATTGTTCCATAGGGATGGCTATAGAACTGTCCGTAATAATGAAATGGGACTACTCCATGCCATGGCCAAGAGAATAAAAGTTTAACCCGTTAATATCATGATTCAGCAATGGTTCGAATATTTCAAGATGAGATGACTAATAGAATGTATATATTTAATTACATATCTTGCATCTAACATAGGGGCCTTAGAAAATGCTCAATTTTCACACATTTATGAGCCTCATATTTCATTGATGAAGATTATCTTGTGCAAAACCATAATTTTAAGCATGATTGAAATGGACCATCAGTTCTTAAACTATTCGAGCACTCTCATCTAGTTACACAAACTTTTAAAACTAGTTGATACCCATGCGTTGCTGCATGATTTTATGGTGCGTTGTTGTGGAAATTTTAAAAAAAATAGTACACAAACCTGCCATTATATAACAAATTTCATTATGATAGCTACATTGTAGACCCAAACAAGAAGTTAACAAAAGTTTAGAGCTAAAGAATAATTGACCTGGTTGCCTGGTCTGATGATTATTAAATAAATAAAAACCAATAGGAAGATTAGTGACAGTTACATACACAAAAGTAAAGTTGAAGCTGCAACTGAAACAAATGTGATATTTACGGTCTTGAATTAATCAGATTGTAAAACAAAATTAAAATCAAGGTTAAGTATAGACACGACACTACTTCAGTATATCACGAAAATAATGCATGTTGAACATGAGAGACCTAATAACTAATCCATATACCTTATACTATACAAATAAAAGATAGGATTGACCCAAGTGCCATACCTAGCAACATGTGCAATCATAGGGTCCGAATGCAAATGGTTATAATTCCCATGTAGCCTATAGTTCCTACAAAGAAGGATAAATTCTAAATTACTCCCCTCAAGTATAGCCAAAGTCTA
>BCLH01000116.1:142238-173811 GCA_001602315.1 Zoysia pacifica
TATGCAAAATAATAGTAAAAATTCAAGACATATTTTTCTAATATGTGTTTATGACGTGCTTTATCATCTCACAAAGTTTTATCTTAAGATTATACTTGTGTGCGGAGAATTAAAAAAGACAAATTACATGAGGGGGTAAATTGATCCAAAATCATGTTTTGACGGGGTAAAATAAACTAAAACATAGTTTAGGAGGTTATTTGAACTTTGGCTATATTTGAGAGGAGTAAATTGGACTTTATCCTACAAAGCCTGAAACAAAAAAAAGAACACCTTGCTGAACAATTGTGCATAATTCAACAATGTAAAAAAAACTCATGTCCAGAATCGAATTCAGAACATGCCTCGGACTGCTTTTTTGGTCTTAATACATAAGCAATATCAACCATCACACTTGCAATACATATACATCATCAAGAAGAATATATAAATATAAATATATATATAAAAATAAATTAACCAAATATAAAGCATCATTCTCAAACACTAAGAAGCACAACTGAACCAACCAATTCTTAACAAAAATAAATTATTTTAATTGTGGAGTAAAACATGCCACTAACTCCCCTAAGACTCGATGGAAGGTTGTAAAAAGATACGTAACGGAAATGTATTGAAATTAGCAACAAAGGTCTCATCTGCAAGAAAAAATAGAGCAATACTCTGAAATCATTAAGATAAACATACACACGTTTTAGTCTTTGATAATCAATTGGGAGTGATTGAATTCATGTGGGTAGAATACTGACCTGCTCGTACACAAGTCTTGACCAGAATCTCAGATCATTATCATACTTCTCCAAATGAAATACTAAACACAACAAAAGCTATATTATCACTGCATGTTACCATCATCCAGCACTAAAATGAAATTACCTCTCATGACGAAGGAGAGCAAATTTGGTTAGGGAAGCAATCAAATCAAAATCTGGCGATGTGGACTGTCTAGTTGAGCTCTTTGGGACGGAATTCCTCGGCGAGGGGTTCCTGGGTCTTGTAAACTTATGTAGCAGGAAGCATGCTGCAACTTATCATGGACTACTCCGCTGTGCACTATTGAGCAACGCTCTACTTGTCATGATTATTCCATTTGCAGCGGACAACATGGGGAAGGGTGTGATGTTAACACGAGGAAGCTAGCTAGTTGTGACTGCTGACCTTAAAAGGTCGAATGTATTGGAGGGCATTCTGATGAACACAATCAATTCGTGGGATCGATCCATGTCGCTCTGGAGGATCTCGCCATGAGCGTGCCTTGCTTCGTTTTGGGAGTCAAATCAAGTAGCGGGAAGGCAGTAATGGCTGGGGGGCTGCCCGGGCAAGCAAGGCCCCCGTAGAGCCCCATCCTGGAAGCCCTGTCCTTGTAGCAGCGCGACAGCTGGACAGAGCCGCATCACCAGGGAGGGGGCAGGAGGCAGTAGGGTGCTACTGAAGCAGACGCTCTAACACTTTATGTTTCTGAATAAAGAAACAACTTGTTCAAATTCGAAATTATGAGATCTGAGCTTAACTTTTTTCAGCAAATTTATGTTTTAAATAAAAATTCAAATTTCAAAATGCGCATTCAAACTTTTTTCAATGTTCTCTCTTCAAAGTTCTTACAACAACTCGAATTTAGAAGTTTTTGTAAAATTTTATTTGAGGTTTAAGGGTTCTAAATAAATTATTTTTCTCTAAAAGCTTGCCGGTTTTTGAAATCCAATAAAATTTTATTGATTTCGATTTTGAACTTGACCCCAAAATAAAAGTTGTTCCTTTATAAAAGTTTTACCACCCTACCAAGTTTAAAAATTTTTGGAGCTCGGAAATTGCACTTTTTGAATTAAAGACAGAGGGCAGCTCTGAAATCAGGAATAATTCGAGAAAAAGGAAGAAGCCCTGTGGGACCCACCTGTCAGCCACACTGTCTCTTTCTTCCTCACACCCCAACCTCCAGTTCCCACCGCGCACGCCAGTGCCATCTCCCGCGCCGTCCGTGCCATCTCACGAGCCCCTAGACGTGTCTTTCCCGAGTAGTTGCGCGCGATTAGTACCCTCTCCCCGGCCGTCGCCCTCTTTTCTCCCTCTCTCTCTCATTTCCTTTCGTCTCTCCCGGTCACCACTCGCCGGAGCTCGTCTCCGTGGAGTACCCTCGCCGAGTTGCGTCCTCTCCATCTAGCTTCCGTTTCCAGTGCGTCTCTAAGTCACGGAGCCCTCGACAGCGCCATCCTTTCCACTCCTGCGAAGCACCACCCTGATTTCGAGCTTCTCCCCAAATCCCGAATTTTGGACCCCGCCGGCCGTCTTCCCCAAATCCGGCGCGCCTTGGGTGGTAGTTCTTCGATTCCGTTTGCTTATAGCTTCCTAAACCTCGCATGCACCTTCTAGTCTCACCAATCGGCCGTTCCCGTGAATGTTTGCACAGGATTTTGGAAGCCAAACCTCGCCGGCGCCCAAGACCCCTCGACCTCGCAGTGGAGAGCTCGTCTCCGACCTCCTCGACGCCTTCTTCACCCATGCCACCCATCTACGTGCACTGGTGAAGCTTCAGGACCAAGTTTCGTTGCATCCCGTTGACCGCGTGGAGCTCACGTCATCGCCAAACCCCTTCCGACGCCGCTGCTCGCCGACGGCATGTCTCCGGTGAGCGCGCCGCCTCGTCGACCATCCCTTTGTACTCCATGCCGGTACGCTCCGCCTTGTTCTTGAGCCCCTGGGCCAGCATGCCGGCGGTCCGCCGCCAGTGGCCGGCGAGCCTCGCCATGGGTGGGCCGAGCTCGCCTGGAGGCCGGAGCGCCCAGATCGGCTGTGGCCGCCGGATCCGGTGCGGCCGAACCCCACAAACCACCATGTAGCCTCCTATAAAGAGGGCGGGATCCTGTGTGTCCACGCACCTGATCCCGTGCGGCCATCTTTATAGCCCCTATGTGGCAGCTTCCTCACTGGCTGGGAAAGAATCATTTGAAGATTTAAATTCTTTTGTGATCAGAAATCAGTTTAATCTTGTAAAAATCATAGAGACTTCATTCTAACTCGTAAAATTGTGAAACAAATTTTGTTAGAATCCTCTCAAAATTATATTCTGTAGCTAGCAAAGTTTTATTTTATGCATGTGAATAATTTAAATAATTCAGATCACATAATAACTCTAATTCATTATATCCTGTCCTTGTCATGATAAAATATTGAAAAAATTCACTTCCCTGTTTATTTAACTAAACATGATGGTTTAGAAAAATTTCATATTTATTTTCAGCAAAATTTATTTTATAAATGATTTATTGTGTTTAAACGGTTTTTAATTCAATGTAAATCCTTTTGATTTCAATAAATCCTAGAAATTTCTCGAAAATTATTTTATAACCTTTATGATTTTATGCACACCTCAAATTATATTTTATATTTTTGAAAACTATTTTAAAGAAGTTTACAACTAAATTTACTGACCGTCTTTCAAAATTAAAAAAAAACTGTCATCACATGTGATTTTAATTCAAGTTTTAAAAACTATCATAATTCATTTCCTTACGTCTCATTTCATGTATAGGACTCAGATCCATCTAAAGAGGAGCCTGAAGATGTTTCTTTGACAGAGAAAGCTAACTGTGAGCAAGGCCCAAGCAAGTCCTGGTATATCAACCTTGTTTTAATCTTTTTAATTTATCACTGTGTGTGGTTACTTATTGTATTATGCATTAGATTTTAAGAGTTGTTTGAAATCCTAGAATTGCATGCTAGGTACTTTGTTACTTATGTTGAGTGCTTTTGGTACGGGTAACTCGATGTAGAGCTAGGCTATGAGTTCTATTTTATGATAGAAGTCGAGTGGGCGAAAAGTCACTCACGAGCTATAGATTTTACAACATATTAGACTTAGGATTTATTTTACCCCACAAATTAATAAACCTAAGATCGGATGTGGATGTTGTATAGGAGGGTTCGAAAAAGTTGGGCTTTCACAGTGATAGCTCCGTCTGTGTCGGTTAAGAACCGATTCGAGTATGGCCCTGTTGAGCAAGTTTGAACAGTACCGACTACATACTGGGAATATGGGACACAGGAAAATGATGTAGCCAATGCCGTAGTGGTTGGACGACCCCCACCTCTCTTTTAGCGGTGAGCGGAGGAGAGCCTTGTGTCTAACTATGGATGCATCTGGCGTGGTGATCGCATGGACGACCCTTTGCTTGGGAGAGGTGCACCTGTTTGGACCGGCCCTATGAGTTGAGCGAAAGGTTGCCACGTGTGGTTTCTGAGAAGCGCGTACATGAGGTGTATTTCAAGTTTTCTCAGCTGGTGTAAATCAATTATAATCACTTCCTTCATAGTAACAAGTACCGTTTGTTCACTGCGTTACATCGTAGTAATAAGTGGACTAATAATAATAATATGCACTACTTGTTTAGTTTATTAGCAATTGCTTAGCCAACATGTTTGGCATAGTTTATAGTGCAAACTAAATTTTCATTCTGTGAACTTAATTTACCACTAAAACTTGAATATAAGGATTCACTATATTAGTGCTGGTTTGGCAAATAGCTATGTCATATGAGTCAGCTTTATCATATCCTTATAGTCGGCTATAATTGGCCATGTTGACGGGTAAGATTTGCTGAGCATTTGTATGCTTAGGGTTTGGCTCTCTATAGTTTTGTGGGCAGATGGTTTCTCTCTCTCCCTCTTTTGGACCAACTAGCAGAAGCAACCCTCGAGGGTGACTTTCTCCATTTGGAGCCCTGCTCGCCGCGCTACTGTTATGTGCTGCTAGAAGATGAATCTTATGGGCTCGATGTCATCTTATGCATAGTTTGCAGGAGACCCTAGTATAAATAAGGTTATCGTTTTATCGCTTTTAAAATCTTTGTTTTATTAACTTAATCAACAGTTTGCAATGTATTTTAGCGTGCTTGAGTTGTACTGTTGGTCCTCGCTTCGTCGAGTGACACCCAATAAAATTCTGTGGTCGATGGATCGTCTCTTGCGGAGTGGTCTGTCACAGACGCGGGGATGCCATGCGGTGTGAGGAAGCAGCAGTTCGAAGATCTTTGGCATGTGAGCTCAGGCTGAAACAGGGGCCATGACATGTGAAGCGACGGGGGAGGAAGGGATGCGGAGACGGGGGCAGGCCATGCGAGGAGGCAGCAGGATAGGGAGAGGAGGGGAGGCGGCGTGGTGGTGGGCTGCTCTGCTCATTGCGGGATCTGGAGTGGGGAGTTGTGACACACGAAGCGGCAGTAATATCGAAGGGACAGGATCGAAGATTCCATTCTGATCGGATGGTAGTATTTTTGAGGTGACATGGCTTCAAAAGAGAAGAGAGAAGACTCTGTGGGTGTCACTTATATAGATATAATAGATGCCTATATGGATCCATGATAAAAGTAGATTACCTATGGTGTATACCCCTTAACCAAAAGTGATTAGGTCTACCATGGCGGGTCTGTAAATGAGGTACCGGCGATTGCTAATCAACCTTCAGAAGTGAAAGCTGTTTAGCCTCAGCGTGCATGGTTACTTAATTTTGTATGTTTGCTGTGATCTTGGAGTGAGACAATTATTCAATTTGCAATTAAATTTACTTTGATTGTCTAGCCAGTATTAATTTTTTTCACGCTAGACTTATCATGTCAGACATAATCTTTTTTACCAATTAATGTGAGCAGAAGAGAGGTGAACATCTTAAGTAGTTCTTGGAGTTTGATGATCATTTTAAAAGTTTTATGAACCCATATTAGAATTCAGAAAAAAAATATTAAGGACCCCTAGTGCATTTGCCTTTTGAAGCATGGTCCAGATGGTTCTTTTGTGTTTTTCTTCCCCTGCCATATAAATGAAATTCTATTACCCAACCTGGAATAAAATTTGTATAGGTGTCAAAAGCTAACTTATTCAAGGTTAATGGTGCTTGGAGTCAATAACAACCGTTCGTTGTATTAGATCTAATAGTTATAAATAAGGAAGTACCTAGTCAAAGGTACTACCTAGTCAAAAGTACTTTTAAGTTGTGAAACAACACTAAAAATAGTGAACCCAATAACAAAAACAGTGGGCCCCATACCAATTGAGAAGGAAGGTACCACCGGTACACCTCAAGCACCATAACAAATCTCAACTTATTCAGGCAGCAGCACACTGATGATATATTCGATCACCTTAATGCCAATCTGCTGCAGGGCCAGGTGGACTTGATGGCCCACTTTTGATCGCAGGGAATTCGATCCCCACAGCTAACCGTGAGTGACAGGCTGGCTTGGAGGAGGACCCTCCCATAAGGTAACCTGTTTATGTCCCTTTATTTACATACATAAAAACATAAAATAAACAATAAAATTTTCTATGCACCGTGTCGGTGTTTTGACCATCAGCACAGTAGAATTTACGTAATCGGAGAGAAATTTAGTGCGCTCTTCATATTCGAGGTGGCCTAGTTTACGAAAGACTCGAAGTTTAGTTTGGTTCGGGCCACTACGAAGGTGTAATGCCCTACGTCCAGGGAGAGAGTGGATTGTATAAGCTCGAAAGAGGAGTACAATGGCGGAAGGGATCCTGTTTGAGCAAGAACTTTAGCTCGCGTGAATGTGTATGCGAATCTCTTGAACTGTCCGTAACTAAGGCCCCTCGGTACCCCTTTATATAGGGGTCGAACTGGGGCTACATGGCTTCGCGCCTGCGAAACTGAATGACCCCCCGACGGGTAGGGCCGTGGACTTCTGCGAAGTTAGTCCCCTGGCGCCTGCTGGCGCCGGAGCAACTGGTCAGTGTCCTTCGATCGTCCTTTGTCCAGCCACAGGGGACAAAGGTAGCTTTACCATTTGGCTTTACCGTTTGCTAGGCAGCTTTACCTTCTTGTAGAACGCTTTACCTCCCTAGCGGGTTGCTTTATCTCTTGCTGTACGCTGTCAACAATCTTTGCGCTTGTCAGTAGTTTACCGTTGAGGCGATGACCGACCCCGGAGGCTGGCTGGGTCTCGTCGTTATCCGACCCCGACCCCAGAGTAGTCGGGCCGGTGTCTTTGGGCGAATATTGTCGTCGAGGGCTGAGCGTCGTCATCGGGCGGATCCGACCCCCGAGGGTCGAGCCATTTCTTCAGGTCTTGTCATAGCGAAATCTTCCGTGGGCTTTGAGTTGGGCCGTGGGCCATAATCCGTAGCTGAGCTTTCGTATCTATACTGGGTCCGTAGGTACCCGGGTTACATAATCCTAACAGCAGCCCCTAAGTCCTGCACCGTTTGCAATCTTCGTTGAGGCGGCGCTGGGCAGAGTCTTGAGCTTCGGTTATTGATCTTGGGGGTGCGCGCGAGCATGTCCGTAGGGCATAGCCCTCAAACCCCTGGGCGATCCTAAGGGTCGATCGGGGGATTAATCTTCATCTGGTCATTGATCTTTGTTTGCTAGTCCTATGGCTGTGCGCGAGCGTGCCCATAGGGCGTAGTCCCCGAGCCCTAGGGCGATCCAAAGGGTCGGTCGGGGCTTTAGCCTTTGTTTTGGCGCGTGAAAATCCTGAGGGAGCGCACGAGTGCGCCTGAAGGGCGTAGCCCCTGAGCCCCCAAGCGAGCCAAAGGGTCGGTCGGGGGTTTAGTCGAAACTTCGATGCGGCCCTTCGTCCCTGAATGACTCGGATTGGACAGGCGGAACTCGGGCTCCTGACCGTCGGGGGTCGGGGTTGGCCTTACGCATGGTCGGCCTCCACGTTGTGAGTGCCTAGAGTGGGCTAGCCAGGTCAGCACATTCTCGTGATCAACACTGCGCCTAGGTCGGGCCAGGCAGACCGGCCGTATCCAGTGATCAGCGCTTATGGGCAGGGGTCGGACCAATCAGTTTGGTGGCCGACCCATGTCTTCCTTGGTTCGCCGGGCTCGAACCGCCGGTGTTAGTAACGGGCGTCCACAACGGCTCCAGCGATTGTGCGGCTCCGCGGCATCCACGTGGATGGTAGACAACCCGTCTGAGAATCGCAACCGCTAGACGATCTTAGCGGTCGGATGGCGTCGATCGAACGATCCAAGGAGCGCGCCATTTAACGTGTGCACGTACCATCAACTGGCTACTGACAGCCATCGACTAGCGTGTC
This sequence comes from Zoysia pacifica, assembly GCA_001602315.1. NCBI lineage: Eukaryota > Viridiplantae > Streptophyta > Magnoliopsida > Poales > Poaceae > Zoysia > Zoysia pacifica. The sequence continues at coordinate 150,290 of BCLH01000116.1, forward strand.
AGGCGTGCTTGCATCATGCCACCCACGACGGAGATGGCGAGGTGGCGCTCGGTCCCACCTGTCAGTGGGCAGGGTGTAGATGCCACAGGTGCGCGTCACCGCGGCACCCATGATGGCGCAGTTAAGGCGCCGTCAAGTCGTGCGTTGAGGGTCGTGGGGGCGAGAACTGCTCGCCTGCCCCAGGTCTTTAAAAAGGACAGCAGGGTGGATTTCGAAATATACCCAGCCATTCGCATTCGTCGCCTCCAAGCGCTTCGCCTCCATTGCTCTCGTGTTCGAGCTCGCCGCTGTTTTCTTTGTCGCCGCTGCGTTCGCATCTGCCGTCACGGTGCTCACGCGCTTGTCTTCGTCTTTCTCATCGTCGTCGCCGCCATGGACGCCGGATGGAAGAAATCCACCGCTTCCGAGGGGGCGCTCAGGGAGCTTCACGACACTGGCTTGCTGCCGGTGAAGGATGTCACCGGATGGCACGCGGCAGAGGGCCAAGAGGTGCCGGCTGACGGCCGACGAGGTCGTCAGCTTCCTCGCCTTCCACGAACGCGGGCTGGCACCGCCGACCTGCGTCTTCCTTCGCACGCTGCTCATCCACTACGGCGTGTGCCTCCACCACCTCAACCCCAACGGCATCCTCCGGATCGCGATCTTGATCACCCTCTGTGACGCATACCTGGGGATCGCGTCCAACCTCAACCTTTGGCGCTACTACTTCCGCGTCAGCCAGCAGTTGGACGGCGGCGCGAGGCAGCACGTCGGCGGTGCCGCAATCATGCTCTGCAACACCGAGGCCAAGGAGTACATCAAGGTGTCGTTGAAAACGTCGCTAAAGGGCTGGCATGACAGGTGGTTCTTCATCAGGAACACCGACCCCGGACTCCCGGCCTTCCGCAATGCGCCCGCCGAGGTGACCGATATGTGGAAGGGGAAGCCGTCGGCTGAGGAGAAGGCGGCCCTGGGCCCACTGCTGCGTCAGATCGCGCGGCTCATCCCCTGGGCGCGACTCATCCCCCGGGCGCAGGCCAACCGTCGCCACCTCGGGTTCGAAGGATCTCGACTCGGCAATCGAGGATGTAAGCTCCTGCACTTTAAGTTAGTGGCTAGTCGTTATTTAGCTTATCTGTTCCTAACCTGTTTCGATGTTTCGCAGGCCTATGTCGTCGATAGCCGCTTTGCGTCCTGTGGCGGCCGTCCCTGTGCCGACGTTCGGGGCCAGTGACGATGGAGCTGGTGTCGGCGCCGAAGCCGCGGCACACGCGGCAACGCCGCCGTCGATGGCTCCGACTCAAGGCCTGTCAGGCCCCACTCCAGTGGCTGGCCAGGTGATTCTGCTGCCCCCTCCCCCGGCTGTTATCAACGAAGTCCAGGAGGAGGTGATCGAGGGAAAAGAGGAGGTCTCCCCTCTGGCTGCCGGCGCCAGCGGGGCAGTCGAAATGATGGAGGTCGAGGACATGCCCGCGCCGTCCCCGACCGCTCACGCCAAAGGGCCGCAGGACGCGCCCCCATCCCCCGAAGAGCCGGCCGGCCGGACTGTGCCTGCTGCCTCCGGGGGCGCAGGGAACTAAGCGCGGAGGCTGCCGGGAAGCGATCGGAGGCGGTCATGCTCGGTGCGGCCGAGGTCGCGCGTTGCCCGATGCACCGACATCTGGCCCCTCGACTTCGGGCGCCCGGGGGTCAGAGGAAGAGGGCGGCCTTACACCCAAGGCCGTGGCTCAGGTGTTTGAGGTCTATGACGACCGCATGGTCAGAGTCCGCCACCTCGCCTACGCGATGTCCTCCGGGCTCTACAAGCTTCTTGGCGACGTGACTGAGTGCCAAGAGCTCTTCGACGATCCGTACTGCTGTTGTGTCGGGTAAGCTTTCAGAACCTGTGTGCCGTGGTGTTGAGCCACGTTGTTTTGCAAAGGAATCTCGCCAGGGCGGTGGGTCGGCCGTCTCGCGGCTTCGCCATGCAAGCTGAGGTTGATGCTCTCCGGGCAGAGTTGGAGCAGACGAGGGCCGGCCACGATGCATCGAGGGACACCACGATTCGCCTTCATCACCAACTCAATGCTGCCCGGGAGTCGAGCCGCGTCGCCCTCGGGGAGGCCCACCAGGCTCGACTGGAGGTCGCGACTGCACGGTCAAAGAACAGGCGGCTCTCCACTGACCTCGCTACCACGAAGGAGACAATCACACGTAAGTTAAATCAAACCTTTCGATTTTTTATCGTTCGTGGGTCGGGGTTTGACAGGAAACTTGTCCTTTGTCCAGGGCTCTGAAGACAGGCTGCCCAACCTGCCTCGGAGGTGCAGCACCTTAAGGACCTCGGGGCTCACGCCGACGGGGCTCGGGAAAACACCAAGAGCGCCGTCAAGCGGGACGAGGAGATGTGCCAGCGCGCCTTCAAGGACGGGACGCTGCCAACGCGATGCGTGCTGCTGTCGAGGCGGAGGTCAGGCGGCTCTCGAAAGAGCTGCAGGCGATGCAGCAGGCCGCCGCTGGGGTCCAGGCGGTGCGGGTGGCCAGGGACGAGAAGGTCACCCAGCTCCAGGCGGAGTTGGTCGAGGCCGTCGGGAAGGAGCAGGACGGAGAGTGTTTTTACCTCTTAGCCTGTTTGACGTTTAGCAGGGGTCGGTCCCCTGACCGGTGTGCTTGTTGCAGCTGCAATCAGCGGGGGTCGAGTGCTGCTGAGGATGATCCGTCGCCTGCTCCACCAGGTCTTTGATGGCGTGCACGAAGATTCCCTCACGGGAGAGTTCATGATCCATGTGCTCCGGCAACTCCCGGGGCTCATCTCCAGCGAGCTGATGGTCGCGTTTGAGGGTGGGGCCTCGTTGGCCTTGGCGCTGGTCCGCTCCCATTATCCGGACGCCGACTTCAACCGCGCCGTCGAAGGGTTTGCCGCCGGGATGTCGGACGAAGAGATGAGGGCGTTGGAAGCTGACATGCAGCCCTCGACGCGGGAGATCGTCTTCGGCTTCAACGGGCTGGACCTTCTACGGGAGCGGTTCGAACATCTGCCCCACGTGCAGCGGCGCTCTTAGACCTGTAGGAGTTAGTTGTGGTTTTTGTATCTCGTGTAATGAACACTTCATTGTGATGTGAATAAGCAGGTTTTTGACCACTTTCTGTGTTTTTGAATGCTTTGCAGTTTAACATTTTTCGAGTTCTGTTGGGCATTGATCAAGCAACTGGGTCGGGTATAGCTCATTGGGTCGAGTGTCGGGCTTAATACAGCCGTAACGTAAAAGACTAAGGCATGGAGCCTTGGGGTGAGAAATTAAGGCACGAGGCCTAAGAACGAAGAGCGCCCAAGGGTGGACACTGAGACTAGCCCCTGGGCGGTGAAGGGCAGCCGGGTCAGCTGCGCTTCGCCGCCCAACACAGTAAGGAAAACAAAAAATGCACCAAAAGACAGCTGATTTTATTATACGTAGAACCGGCGCAAGTTCTCAATGTTCCAGATATGGGCTAGCTCCCTGCTGTCCTCGGTCGCCAGCTTGTAGGCTTCGGGCCTTAGAACTCGCTTGATTACATACGGCCCCTCCTAAGGGGAGACAATTTGTGATGGTCAGCCTTGAGTTGGACCCTCTTGAGTATGAGATCCCCATTATTAAAGGCCCGACCCTTGACGCGCCGAGCGTGTAGTCGTCGAAGACTTTGCTGGTACTTGGCCGACCGCAGGATGGCAACGTCGTGTGTCTGGTCCAGCTAATCCAGTGCGTCCTGCTGTGCCGCTTCTGACCTATCTTCCTCATAGTCGCGGACCCTCGGGGACTCGTAGTCGAGGTCGGTTGGGAGCACGGCCTCGGCCCTGAAAGTCACGAAGAAGGGGGTAAACCCTGTGGTTCTGTTGAGAGTCGTTCGCAGACCCCATAACACGGATGGGAGTTCCTGGACCCATCGCCTGGCCGCTTGCCTGACGGAGTCGTATATCACGGCTTCAACCCTTGGAGCACCATCCCATTAGCGCGCTCGATCTGACCGTTGGTCCTCGGTGGGCCACAGAAGCGAAGTCAAGCCAGATATGGTGCTCCTTGCAAAATTCCTAGAACAGTCACCGGTAAACTGCGTACCATTGTCGGTGATGATGGAGTGAGGGACCCTGAACGGGTAGATGATGTTGTGGAAGAATTCGACTGCCTGGCCGGAGCTGATGTTGAGCACCGGTTTGTCCTCGATCCACTTGGTGAATTTGTCAACGGCGACGAAGAGATGGGTGATGCCCCCGGACACTTTTCGAAAAGGCCTGAGGGTGTCGAGCCCCCAAACCGTGAAAGGCCATGCGATTGAGATCGTCTGGAGGTCTTGAGCCGGCATATGCGCCTGCTGGGTGTAGTACTGATAGCCTTTGCACGAGCTGACGAGCTTCTCAGCATCTGAGACCGACGTGGGCCAGTAGAACCCCTGGTGGAAAACTTTCCCGACCAGGGTCCTCGGGGCGGCGTTGTGGGCGCAAATGCCCAAGTGAACGTCGTCGAGAAGGTGCAAACCCTCCACGTGAGGGATGCAATATTGTAGAATGCCGCTGGAACTTTGTTTGTAGAGCTCATCGTCGATGATGGCGTAGGCTTTGGCTCAGCATGAGACCCACCTGGCCTCGTTAGTGTCGGCTAGTACAGTGCCGTCCAGGAGGAAAGCAAAAATGACTTGGGACCAATCGAGGACAAAGGCCATAACTACCGCCTCTAGGGTTGGAGTTTGCTCACCGACTGCCGCCTCGTCCGCGGGGTCGGTGGCATCATCTTTGAGCTTGATGGTTGGTTTGGAGAAAACTTCGAGGAGAACGTCACTGGACCGGATCTCGTCCCGAGGCCATCCTGGCCAGGGCGTCGGTTGCTTCATTGTCGTGGCGTAGAATGTGGTGGAGCTCGAGCCCGTCGAACTTGTCTTTGAGCTTGCGAACCTCCTGGCAGTAGGTCTCCATCTTCGGGTCCCAACAGCTTGAAATCTTCATAACTTGGTTGACGACGAGCTCGAAGTCGCCTTTGACGTACAGCCATCGGACGCCGAGGGTGATGGCCATTCGGAGACCATGGAGCAAAGCCTCGTACTCGACGGCATTGTTGGAGGCCGAGAAATGGATTTGCAAGACGGATCGAAACTTGTCACCTTCAGCAGAGATGAGAACGACGCCAACCCTCGAGCCCTTCAATCCGTAGGATACGTCGAAGAACATGGTCTAGTGCTCGAAGTCAGCGGGGGTCGGCGATTCCTAGGCCTCGGTCCACTCGGCGATGACGTCGGTGAGGGTCTAAGATTTGATGGCTTGGCGAGGCACGTAGGTGATGTCGTGGCCTATGAGCTCCATAGCCCACCTAGCAATGCGACTGACGATGTCCTTGCCGTTGACGATCTCTTTGAGCGGGAAACTTGTCACCACCCGGACGGAGTGGTTGTCGAGGTAGTGGCGTAGCTTGCAACTGGTGATGGGGACCGTGTAAAGCATCTTCTCGACTTAGGTGTACCAAGTCTTAGCGTCGGTTAGCACCTGCTGATGAAGTATACGTGCCGTTGGACCTTCAAGGCCCGGCCCTCCTCCGAGCGCTCGACGACGAGAACAGTGCCGATGACCTTTGTGGTTGCAGAAATGTAGAGGAGCAGTGGCTCACCAGGGGTCAGCAAAGTCAGGACCAGCGGGGTCGACAACAGGGTATTGAGTTGCTCGAACGGCTCCTGGGCCTCAGTGATCTAGGTGAAGCGGTCAGATTTTCGCAGGAGTCGGTAGAACGGCATGGCCTTCTCGCCAAGTTGGAAGATGAAATGGCTGAGGGCCACCAGGCATCTGATGAGCTTCTGGACCCCTTTGTCATTATTATGGGCCCAAGGTTGCGGATAGCGGTGATCTTCTCGGGGTTGGCCTCGATGCCACGCTCGAAGATGACGAATCCTAGTAGCTTGCCGAAGGGGACACCGAAGACATACTTCTCGGAGTTGAGCTTGACGCGGTACCTTCGAAGGTTGTCGAATGTCTCCTCCAGATCTCTGATGCGGTCGGCGGCTTGCCGAGTCTTGATGACGATGTCGTCGACGTAGACCTCCAGGTTCCGACCCAACTAGTCGTGAAAGCACTTCTGCATACAGCGCTGATACGTGGCGCCTGCATTTTTGAGCCCGAACAGCATGGTGACGTAGCAGAACGAGCCGAACGACGTGATGAAAGACGTGGCCGGCTGGTCGGAGCCGCACATAGAGATTTGATGGTACCCAGAGTACGCATAAAAAAACTAAGGGTTTCGCGGCCGGTGGTGGAATCGACCACCTGATCTATGTGCGGCAAAGGAAACGGATCCTTTTAGCATGCTTTGTTGAAACTCATATAGTCAACGCACATCCTCCATTTCCCATTTTTCTTTTTAACCATTACAGGGTTGGCCAGCCACTCGAGGTGGTGGACCTTTTGAATGAACTTAGCATCTAGCAGCTTGCAATCTCTTCCCCAATGGCCCGACGCTTCTCGTCGTCAAAACATCAGAGTCGTTGCTTCACCAGTTGAGACCTGAAAATGATGTTGAGGGCGTGCTCGGCGACCTCCTTCGGGATGCCCGACATATCAGGAGGTGTCCAGTGAAGACGTCTCGATTCCAGATGAGGAAGTCGACGAGCGCGCTTTCCTATTTATCAGAGGGCACTGTCCTGACCCTAGCCTTCTTCATTGTGTCGGAGGGCTCGAGGATAATCTCCTTGGAGTCGTTGGCAGGTTTGAAGGACGTGGAGGTTGAAAGCTTGGAGTCGAGGGCCGGAGCCGATCCCTTGGTTTGGCGGATCTTGTCGAGCTCGAGGGATCCCGTGAGGGTGACGGCCGGCTCGTACCTCTCCTGCTCGCATGCGAGCGCGTGCTTGAAAGACGACGTCACGCTGATGATGCCTTTGGGCTTCGGCATCTTCAGCTTGAGATAGACGTAGTTAGAGATGGCCATGAACTTAGCGTAGCAGAGCCGACCGAGGATAGCGTGGTAGGTGCCGATGAAGCCTCAAAGGGGAGGTTCTCGGTTCTAAAGTTGTTGCGGTCACCGAAGGTAACCGGGAGGGTGATATGACCTAGGGGCACCGCGCTGCCCCCGGGTATGACCCCATGGAAGGGAATATGGCTCAAGCAGAGATCGGACTCCGAAAGCTTCATAGCCTTGAAGGTGTCAATGTAAAGGATGTTGAGAGCCCTGCCGCCGTCCATAGACTTTGGAGAGGCGCACGATGCCAACGATCAGGTCGGGCACAAGTGGAAGGCCGCCTGTGGCACGCGGTCGGGGTGGTCAGTCCTGTCGAAGGTGATCGGTGCCTCTGACCACTTGAGGTAGGTTGGGACGGCGAGGTTGGCGATGTTGACTTCCCGCCAGGTCTGCTTCTGGTGGCACTGAGACTCGTAAGCCACCACCCCACCGAAGATCATCAGGCAGTCCTTCGGCTCGAGGAAAGCAGTATCGGCATTGCCCTCGGCATCCTTAGCAAGGGGTCAGAATGCAGAGGTTGACGGGAGTCGGGCCGAAAGTTACCTTTGAAGAATTGCTGCATCAGGCGGCAATCCCAGAGCGTATGCTTGACGGGGGTTGGGTGGTTGGTGCAGGGCTTGTCAAGCAGCTTCTCGAAGTGGTTGTTGTGGTTGGCCGACTTCTTTGCTTGGGGTAGGGGCTATCGCTCGGTGACGCCCACGAAATTGTCGTCTTGCTGCCGACCTTTTTTGGGCCTCTTGCTGCCCGATCCGCCCCCGCTCCTGTTGTCCCGGTGGTTGGGGCGCCAGTTGGAGCGGTCGGACTTGCGGTCGGGCTTGGACTTCTCCTTGTCCTTGCCCCGATCCCAGTCGAAGTTGGCTTGGACGGCCTCCTTCCTGATGACGAATATGGTGGCGATGTCGAGTAGGTCTCAGACCGTCCGAGGGTTTTTACACCCTAGCTCGTGGACGAAGGTCTTAGATATCATGCCGCAAGTGAAGGCGTTGATGACGTCGACATCACTTACGTCCGGCAGCTCATTGCGCTTGCGAGAGAAACGTTGGATGTAGTCCCAGAGCGATTTGTTAGACTTTTGATTGAAGTTCTTGAGGTCTCAAGAATTGCCCGGGCGGGTGTAGGTCCCCTGAAAGTTGCCGACGAAGATGCGCCGGAGGATGGACGAGTCCCGGATGCAGCCCTCGGGAAGGTGCTCAAGCCACCCCCTGGCCGAGTCGGACAGAAAGAGCGATAGGTACTGGATGGCGAACAGATCATTCGCACCCCCAGCTTTACACTCGAGACGGTAGTCTTCAAGCCAGCGGGTGCGGTTGGTTTCACCAAAGTACTTGATGATATTGGTCGAAGCGCGGAATCTTTGCGGAAACCTTGCTCGACAGATCCGCAGTCCGAATGCCCGGGGCCCAACCTTGTCAGGGCTGGGGCTTCGAAGATGGTCGTAGCTGTGTCGTCAATGATGATCGAGAGTCTGTTCCCGCTTGGACTTGGCGTAGCGCTCACTCCTGGCCTACCGCTAGGCGTCGATGGTGTGGCGTACGTCGCGTTGCTGCTCGAGGCTCTGGCGAATAGATCCAGTGGGCGGTGGCTCGGTCTGGCCACCGTAGCTCTCGCGGTAGGGCTCCGACGGTCTGTGCGTGGTCGTTGGCTGCTGTGAACCTCGAACTGTAGAGGCCGAAGCGATGGTTCAGGTTGTTGGAGCGCACCGTGAAGGTAGACGCGTAGACGATCATGGGTCTCCTTCAGCATGGGATTGTCAGGGGTGACAGATTCGGCGAGGACGTAGGCCGTCGCCGCTAGGTTCTTGAGCGGGTTGTCGAAGACGGGCGTACCACCGTCCATGATCTGCTGTTACGTGGACCGCACCTGGGCCCGAGCGACAGCGCTGGTCGCGGCAGCCTTCTTGCCTGGTGTATCAGCCCTGGCAGTAACAATTTGCGTCGGAGGGCCTGTTCGACAATGTTGAGAGCTCGGTGGTGAGGAGAAGTGTCTTCGTCTGACGTCTTGCCGGGGGTCCTCTCCTCCGTGGCCTTGGGGGCCTGTAGCACGAAACATTCTCGCGCCAGGTCGTGACCCAGCACCGTAGAAATTCGACGACAACAGCCAGGGGCCGCGTGCCGTTTGCGCGGGGCCTCAAGGTGAAGTTCGCCACCTTGATCGGCGACAAAGTCCAGGGCCCCGAAACAAAAAGCCTGACTCCGGTAGTGAAGACGGGGACGTGCCATGATCGACTGTCACGAGCGACGGCAACCGTAAAACTCCCAAAACGAAGGTGAGAGACTGAGGTGTCTCTCACTAAAGCAAAAATCGAAAGCCATCGAAAAAATCGAAGCGAAAATGCACCACAAAAATCTCCTACCTGGCGCGCCAACTATCAGTGTTTTGACCACCGGCACAGTAGAATTTACGTAATCAGAGAGGGATTTGGTGTGCTCTTCGTATTCAAGGTGGCCGAGTCTACGAAAGACTTGAAGTTTAGCCTGATTCAGGACACCACAGAGGTGTAATACCCTACGTCAAGGGAGAGAGTGGATTGTATAGACTCGAAAGAGGAGTACAATAGCGGAAGGGATCCTGGTTGAGCAAAAACCCTAGCTCGAGTGAATGTGTATGCGAATCTCTTGAACCGTCTGTAACTAAGGCCCCGGTACCCCTTTGTATAGGGGTCGAACCGGGGCTATATGGCTTGGTGCCTCCGAAACTAAACGACCCTTTGACAGGTGGGGTTGTGGTCTTCTGTGAAGTTGGTCCCCTGACGCCTGTTGGCGCCAGAGCAACTAGCAGGTGTCCTTCGATCATCCTTTGTCCAGTAGTAGGGGACAAAGGTAGCTTTACTGTTTGGCTTTATAGTCCGCCAGAAAGATTTACCTTCTTCTGAAATGCTTTACCCCCTGGCGGGTTGCTTTACCTCCTGCTGTACGCTGTCAAGAATCTCTGCGCTTGTTAATAGTTGACCGTTGAGGCGATGGTCAACCCCAGAGGCTGGCTGGGTCTCGTCGTTATCCGACCCCGACCCCAGAGTGGTCGGGCAGGTGTCTTCGAGCAAATATTGTCGTCGAGGGCCGAGCGTCGTCATTCGAGCGGATCCGACCCCCGAGGGTTGGGCCATTCTTCGGGTCTTGTCATAGCAAAATCTTCCGCGGGCTTCGAGTTGGGCCATCGGCCGTAATCCGTAGCTGGGCTCTGGTATCTATACTGGGTCCGTAGGTACCTAGAGTACATAATCTCGACACATTGTACGAACATTTTGTCCTGTAATATATCAACTTACAACCGTCATTTTTCATGGTGTATGCAGCAGTTCCTTCGGTGAATAATACTACTAACCTCTGGTCATCTTTATCTGTGGATTATTGTTTTCACGCTACCTTTCCCACCAGGTTTATTTTATTGTACTGTTGGATATAATGCTAATAGAGTCAGGTACATCTTTGCACTTCGACATTTTCGATCATTTTAGGTCCTGTTTGGATACAAAGTTTCTTTCTTGCAATGAGCGGGAGGCGAAGTTCTCCGAGCGCCCAAATTTGGAACAAGTGCCTATAGTTGGCGTAATTGAAGTACATGTAACGGTTGGACAAACCAACGTGTTCCTGCAAGTAAATGGCAAAAAAAAAAGATAAAATTAAGTGGTGCCGTTTAAAGTGTAGACTTAATAGCGGGAGTAACAAGTTTAGTAGTAGTTTGATTGGGATGGACCAGTTTGGGCCTGTTGCTAATATTTATGACAAAAATTTGTTGCAATGATACATGCTCCTACCTAGCTTGGTATATCTGTTAAAAAAAATGCTTGGTATATCTGTTTATCAGAGCAAATGAAAAGTGCTATAATAGCAAATACCTGTTGGGGAAACAAGCCCGACTCCAGTTGCATATTGATTAGTTCCTTTGCAGCCTGATATAATGGCTTTGGGTCACGTTCAACCTGTTTCTCATAGCCACAATATGAAATAACAAACAAATATCACAATATATAGTCCTAATGCATTAATTAACATATGTTTGGGTGAAGTTTAAACAAATATTCAGACCTATTTTCATGCCTCTCCTACACGCTTCTCCAGACAGACACTCAAACAATATCTTAGAGAACTATAGCAGCCTTGGACATAGACTTCATGGACAGTAAAAGTGCATCTTGCCTTCTCTCCATTAATCAAATATCAGTTCATTCTAATAATAAAAAGGCTCTGTTTAAATACACCTCACTTTTATGCCACTCGTCCTACAAAGTCTACTTATTTTGAGTATGGATCCAAGTGGGGTACACGTGAATCCAAATCTAATACAAATTTTACGGTAGGTCACCCATAAAATTTATACTAGATGTGTGCACGCGAGTCTACTCAATATTCCTAACATACAGTAGTCTATCACTACATAACACAAGAGTAAATGCTCAAACTAAGCTTATCTGAAGAAAACCCGCCACACTTATCCTTGCATCTTTTCCTGACTCCCATTTAACATTGAATGCACTACCTTGACTCACAATGTGCACACAACAAACAAATGGATGTGAATGTAAATAAAATACAGCCATCAAACACACTTAAATGTCTGACTGTAGCAAATATATACCTGTCCAGCAGATATCAAAGCCAACATTGCCCAAGCGGTGTTTACACACAACAAGAAAAGTCGGTTTTGGTCACCAAAACTCTTGTTGCCCAGCATGTTGGTTGCTATAAATTGATGAACAGTCACCAATGTACCAAATTTCCTGTTCGCAAGATTAATGACCTGATTAACATAACTAAATGGTCAGGCAGGCACCAACGACAGAGGCACCAACGTCACTAGCGACCAAGTCCACCCCAAGTATTTTTCATCTTCCAACCCCTCCCCAAAACAAACCAGAAATCTATGTCACCTAACTCCGAAAGAAGAAAACAGAGGGATTCTTCACCGGCGGCGAACGCGACGGCCCTCCAAATCCAACCCTCTGCTGCAAGGCTTGATGCATGCGCCATCATCTCGTCCTTATTCTCCTCCTCCCCCCTTTCCTTCTGGTGTTTGTATCTGATCCCGTCGATTCTGTTCATAGGGTAGGGTGAAACCCTAGGTCGCTTGATTTTTATCGGTGCTGATGAAGCAAAGGACGAGGGGGAAAATGTGTGACACTATGGAGGTATGTGCTGATGGATAATTTTACTTTCACCAACGATTTGAATGTTTAGTTGCAGTTTCGCCAGTTTGCCGGATTCATGGGGATTTCTCCAATTAAATTGGTACTGATTTTTCACTCCTTCCTGTATTCTAGGTGATTATTTAATAATAATCTGTTTCACAATGCTATTGTCATAAGCCTTTTATTACTGGGTAGTGTTTGGTGCCTTGTTAATTCATTAGAGAATCTAGCCCGTGATCAATGAAAGTGAGTTCGTGTTCTGAGTTTGTCAGGGAGCAGATGGATACATGTGCTGAATGCACTTATGAACAGTATTTTGGCTTCTGCAGGTTTATGTGCTTTATGTATGAACAAAGTGACCTATATCTCAACAACTTGCAGCCACTATTAGCCTTTGTTTTATGGAAGACAGTCCATGGTACAGCCAGAAATTTGTTTTCTGATATATTGACATTTACGAAATGAATTCTATGAACTTTTGGTTTATATCAATTTCAACACTTAATATGTGTTGTAACAATTTGATTCACTTTCCACCCTTTATGCTGCAGATTCATCTGAATTGATTGCCTTCTTAGAAAGAGATCAAGACCATGAGTGTCTTGAATGAATCTAATTGTGGGCTATGTGACTGGTGAGATGTATTTATTTTTGCGGTATTGAATCTTGACACAGCACTCATGGAACATTAATTGACCGGACTTCTTTCTGGCATTGTAGCGCATGTAGCTCTATTCTTCATTTTTATCTAGCATGCTTCTGTTGTTGGTTTTACCTATATTATTAAATATGACTGACAATAGCAAACATTGTTCTATTTCTGATTGATGATTTTTAAAATAAAAGAAAAACTCAGGAACAATATTTTTCTTGATTTAATTCTTTATCATATGAGAAATATGAAACACGTGTCATCTTTCAAACTATTTTATTTATATTCTTGTAAACCACCCATTCTTCTGTGCAAGAAACAAATTGAATTTCATACCATGTATAGTTATGCTGATTTTAAAGTGTGTTAGTGTTAATTCATCATTAGGGGCTGTTTGATCGAACATGCTGCAGAGTTTCATCATGGGAATTTGATTTTCATCTAAGAATTTGCACTCCAGTAGTTCACCATATCTATTCACTTTTTTTTTACTGTCTTTTACACTTTCCTAGACAATACTAATGTAATTCCTAGCATGTATCATATAATATACTGTCATGCAGAACGAAGTGCACACATGCTGAATTTCTTATATCGAGCTGTACAGATAGTTACTTGTCCTGATGTTGAAAGACAAAGCCATTCTTTCTTGTACTGTACTTTTTTCTTTTTATCAATGTACTTGGTTATTTTATCTCTCTCGATCCAATGTGTAACAGCATTATGCTAATAAGATGAATCTGCAATGCAGAATTTGGATTTTTTTTACTAGAGAACATACTCTGCTTTTGGCGTCGCAGGTGTGGCGGCCCGCGAGCGGGTTGGCGGAGTGGATTTCGGCGTCGCAGGCGGCAGCAGGGAGCGGCGAAGGGGAAGGGATGGCGCTGCAGCAGGGAGGCGCTCGGCGGCGGTGATGCGGGGGAGTCCCCATGGTGAGGCCACGCGCATGCGAGAGAGAGAAATTCGGGGAACATTGTAATCGACTCTGGAGGAGATTTTTGTTTTCCCTGTGGATGGAAGGGGAAAGGGGGCGGGCTTCCCCAGGGACATTGCGGCCCATGGACATCCAAAAGGCCTCTCGGATCAGCTGGGAAAAAAATCACACGGGCCAGTTAACCTCAGGGATTGGACCGAATTTCCCAGGGAATTTGGACTCCCAAACAAGCCCTGAAAGGGAAAACGGAAGTTGTGAGATTTCCACCGGGAAAGCACACAACGGTCTCCAGAGTCGGAGGGCGCCGACTTCGTCGCCAGCATTATGTCCGCGTCGGCGCGCGCGGCGAGTGCTTGTGCGATGAGCGTGCAGCCCCTAGACTATTCTCTCACCGTACGTCTCTCCTGTGCCATACTGTGAGCGCCGTCGAGTCGGCAGGGCTATCCGTCCATGAGCGGTGCGACCACCCCGGGCCCCTCGTAGTCAAGGGGGCCGGCACTGCTGCTCCATGCATGGATGAAGCGTGAAGTAGAACTTGGAGCGGCGTTTGCCGGACTGAGTCTCGATGAAGAAGAAACATGAACAGTGTTTTTTTTTCTGGGCCGTGGTCTCAGGTCTGCATGACCCGTGTGCTATTTGTTTTTGTTTTCTGTTGCTATCTGGTTTGTAAGAAGGCCCGTGCAGCCGCGAAGGAGGTCACCCATCACGGATCACATCGAGCCTACAGTTCCATCTGATTAATAAATAGATAAAAAAAAGAAAGTGCAAACAGCCAACACAAAAGCTTTATTTTTATAGACAATGAAATATTAAATTAAGCTTTTATGATAAAAGCTTCATATGGCATGTATATATACTGCTTCAATTTTATACTAATTTTGCTTATGAAATTCACATGCACTTTAATTTTTTATATATTTGAATGATATGCATATGAATGATAAAAAAATAATTATAAATCTCTCATCCTATTTTTTTTGTCACAAATTTTATATGTAATTTAGGTGTCACATATTCTATCTCTAATAAAAAAAAATAGTACATCCATCTCTGTCCGTTTTGAAATTCGCCCGTTAGACCCCTTCCCACCTCCGCACCTACACACAGCGCTGCGCGACGACTTCAACTTTCACAGTGTTGACGTGTCAAATCCTAATTATGAGAGAGAAAAATATGAGATACATGTTGCTACAATATTTTTCTTTTCTAAACTTATTTAAACATCACTTGTTACTTTCTTGTCACCTCGGTATATCATCAGATTCTATTTAGATACGAGCAGGTGACGAGGTCATGTCCTGTAGGCTGACTCCTTTATTTATTCAGTTAGGATTAGTTTTGCTTTCATTCAAGTCAAAAAGGCATTATACAAAAGTTAAATTGGAGTAAGTATTGTGTAAATTTATTTTTTTATGTATCTCAGCTTGTATTAATAAAGTTGTCATACTTATATCGTGTTATTTTTTTCATAGTGGAATGATAATGTGTCGTATTGCTTTTTTTTAATGAAGAAAAATTGCATCACGTTGCTCTGCCCGTAGCGTAGCACGGGCACTCGGACTAGTCTTTTATAACAATACTTCAGTTAAGCCATCTGCTAACAAAATACCATGGGCCGTCTTTTACTCAGTGGTACAGTTTTACTTTTTTAGTTGTAGATGTGTACCCATCTACAACATGTTGCAGTTTATAACTTCATCATGGTTCAAGATCAGCCGAGCTATTGTCTCCTACATGTGTCACAAGGGTGTGTGTGCATGTATTTAAGTGTCAATTTTGATTGTGTTTGGAAAAAGCAGAAAAAAGATTAATATGCAAAGAAATATCATTGACTGTATTTAATGATGCATAATAATAAATGAATTATCTTGGTATGTAGATTCTGGAAAGTAGTAAGTGGAATGAACCTCTGCACAAGTGACGCAGGCTTTGCTCCAATTAATCCTATTATATGGTACCAGATAGATCTCCTTTCTTAGATCCAATATTGTTGGAGTAATTGGCCCAATAAATTTCTTACCAAAGAGATAAGCCATTGGCATGTAAACCAAGAGACTGAAGCACCAGTATCGGTCTGTGAATAAGAAATGAATCAAGGTTTAGGTTTCTAGAAATCCTACTAAAAAGAAGAATTATGGAATTTCTTAAGGCACAAACTATTCGCGGTGTTTAATGAGGAGTGCAATCTTGTTTAGGCAAAGGACCCTTGGCATTTTGGTTACATATTGTACAGAAGTGGATGTAGTCATAGGGGCCACTGGATACATATAAATGGCTCCGTTTGAAAAACTTCTCCCCAACACGCTTCTATTGGAAGTTAACTTACTACCAAAGCTGCTGTGGGGAGAATCGCTGCTGGCAAAGTTGGGCATTTAGCAGTTGGGGATCACGTTGGTTGGGGGGGGGGGTGGGGGGTGGGGAGAGGATACTACTACAAAAAGTATTTCTTCCGACACCTCCTCTAAAACAATGTAGGCATCGTGGTGGAGGTCAGGGAGGGGGAAGTGGTGGCGGCGAGGGCCGCGGTAGAGGTTGTGGGGAGGAGTTGTAGCAGAGGGACCATGCTCGAGGCGGGGGATGGAGCAGCAGTGCCAAAGGACGACATAGCAGGAGCGCACGGGGATGTGTCAACAGCAGCGCTGGAGGACGCGGCGGCAGCGACACCGCAAGATGTATCAGGGGTGGTGCCAGCTCGTCCAGAGTTGACAACAATGGGGTCGAAGCAGAGCGTTGGAAAGAATCGGCTCTCTCACCTGATTTTGCTCCCTCTGTGAATTATAGGTCATCTCTTATATGAGCACCGAAGTTTAAAAAGTGAAAAAGTATGATACGTAGAAAATGAAAAAGAAAGAGATAGAGATTTATGGGAAACAGAGAAAGTGTATCGGAACGAGAGAAAATTGTATTAAAAAGTGGGATAACATATATTGAGGAATAAAATTTGAAAGTTAGAATGACTAATTGTGAATGGAAGTAGTATATTCCATTGTAAAGTGGATGTCGCGAGAATTGCACACCTGATTTGACAGCTGAGAAGTGGTTCCAAACGACCAATGGCTTTTGGGTTTTTTCTTGTAGGAGTAATGATTATTCTACAAATCCCAAAAGCTAAAAAACAAATGAGTAGCTTCCTAGCTGTTTTTTTCGGAAGCCATAGTATCGCGCATTGAGGAACAGTTCTTTCGAAGGTTTCATGTCACATTTGTGATATTAATTTATTTTTGGTTTTTACAAGGTCTTGGTTTTCTGTGTAACATCCTAGTTGGATGGAGCACGGTGCATTAGCGAATGCACACAGCGCAAAAACTATCGTGCAATAAAGCAAGCTGTGGTGTGGTTCGCTTTAAGGGCACTCCCACGGTACTCTTTTAGGTGATGTTTGGTACGTGGTTTGGTAACGATAACGACAACGGTAATGGAATGCAGGGGTAACAGGGGTGGAATCGTTGATAACCCACTTTGTATGGTTAGGATACAGTAATGATATTTGATACCGTTATCGGGTTGAATGGGTCGATGCTCAAGTGTTCGGATGCCGGGGCAAAGACTGGGGGGCGGAGCCTGATGCTTAAGTATTTGGCGCACCGAGAGGGAGCAGGTCTGCTGCCGCCGCCGGCATGGAGCTCGGTCGGCTGAGGGGTGGAGCAGGAGCCACTAGGGTGAGAAGGAGAGGCCGACGGCAGCGACGTGAAGCGCGTGTGGCCGGCGGCGGCGTCGAGCTGCTAGGCGCGCCGAGGGGCAGCGTTGAGCTCAGGTAGCCGGCGTCGGTGGCGTGGAGCTCGGACGCCGGCGGCGCTGGCGTGGAGCTCGGACGCCGGCGGCAGCAACATGGAGCCGCGGAGTGTGACGAGGGGCGAAGCAGGGCTGCAGGGCCGGCGAGAGTGGCGTGGAGCTCGGCTGCTCGGGCGCCGACTGGCGACGATGTGGAGCTTTCAATCGTGCCAAGGGGCAGAGCAGGGCCACCGGGAGTGGCGTGGAGCTCGGGCGGCCGGCGGCGACGTGAAGCTGCGAGGCGCTCTGAGAGGCGGAGCTGCTGGGCGCGTCGATTTGGAGAGAAGGCAAGATTGATGGCGATGGAGAGATATGGATTGGTTTACGGAGGTAAGGGGACGGTAATAGATTTGTGAAGGCTGGGAACAGATTGCGCTGGGAGCTGATTATAGACACGTTTAACCAAACGTAAAGCAACGTTATTAGTTTTCATTGTGAACTGTTTACATAGTAAATCAACCGAAGCAAACACATCCTTAGTTGTTATTCTAACTCTAGACGAGGAAATTCGGGAAAATTATTAGGAAGATAAAAGAGTATTTGAGTACTGAAAATGTATGGGGAGATAAGAATGGTATTTTGGGAAGATAGAAAGTGCGTTAGAAAATAACAAACGTTGAATTGTATAATCACAAATAAAAGTGAATAGAAAGACCGGATGAATTGGAAGAAAATATGGAAGAATCCATAATTCAGGAATAATGGCATTATTCCCAGACCAGCCATACAAACCAATTACCTACATTTGAACAGGCAGAAAATATAACATAAAATTAGTTACTTCTAATAAATATATATTAATTAGTTTGTAATAAAATTTATCTTGGCACTGCAAATCGAAGCATTTAACTATACAATATTAGATATTTGAATGAAGTCTGGTATGCACTGATTGGTTCACAAGCTTTCGCACTTGTGCACCTATTCAATGTGTACGTATGTGTGCGTGTGTATTGTTTATATATACAATTCATAATATTCAATTTCACTTTATGCTTCCTCATACTAAAATAAACTGCAAACATATATATAAGTTATGTACAATATTTATCAAATAAACTGTGTTAACGTCAAACCCAGTTCACGTTAAGACGACCCTATTTTATTATTTATTAGACATACAGAAAGTCATATCTTTCCCCATTGAGGTATTGCCGTTGCACTCCCGTGTGACAAGATCCATGCGCGTCCCTTGCTCAATGTATCATGCTCTGCCGAGTTGCCAAGAAGTCTTAAGGTAACATAGTTTAAGCATGTGCCAAACATGGTGCTCTGTCCCAAAATCCGTGTTCCCCATCCACTGTCTTCATTCTGCATTTGATTATACTTCAGGTATCATAAATTCATAACACATTACAAAATGATACTCCCTCTTCCGGCAAATACAAGAAATTTTTAAATCAACAAAGTTAAACATTGCAACTTTAATTAAAAGTATCTGTAAAAATAAATCAGGTCAAACATATTGTGACAATTGATTCTAGGGTAATAACGTCATTTATGAATGAAGTGACATCGTAACTTCTAATTTATTAGTTATATAATTAATAATATTTGAAATAAAGGGAGTAATAAACTACAAAAAAAATAATCGTTTTAGAAAGTACAAGGGTTGTTGTGGCATTGCCTGTTGGTTAAAAAAAATATAGCGGCATATCTCATGTCTGTGTTCGGATGATAGGACTGTGTTGAGTGACCCAATGACATATAGCGCAAATACCTACAAGTTGTAGGCAATAATATAAATGTTGTATGAAAACGTACAATTAGATCATCTTTGAACATTCATCTTTTTCAAATAAATTGTTCAAATGAGTAAAATTAATAGCCCTATTTCAAATACCTTTATTGATAAAATAAATTATATCAAATGTATAATATTTATGATACCTTTTTTGAATAAGATGAGCGGTTAAAGATAACGTTAGAAGTCAATGGTGTCAAATTATTGTACTTATAATAACTTCCATTTATTAATCAAATATAATATTTTCTTCTGGGATGGTATCTGCTAATTAAATTAATTAGGTGGTCCAACACAACCTGCATATTATCTTCTGCAAGTCTTTTTCTGGAGATATTGGAATACTAGAAATTCCAAAGATATATAGAAACCCATAGCGGTATACTAGAAAGTCCACTCTAGGCATAATAACTAGGGCTCCACTCTATTCAGCAGGCCAATGCCCATCAGGTGCTTGTAGAGTAGAATACTGATTAAGTGCTTGTCTTAGTGACGCTAATAGAATCTCTTCCGTTACTTCGGGGCAGTCTCTTCGAGCTTAATGATTGGATGATCAACTTTAAGATATTTTCCTTTCACGTACTGAAACATAATGCAGCAGAATGTCATAATTTTAATTATTCGGGCAGCAAGGTGTTCAGGTAAGAGTAACAAATTTGTTCATTCATTTTCCCCCGGGAACAATATCACCAAGTTTCTGCGAATAAAGGCCTTGCACGAGATATGAGATGATCTATCATGAGGTCATCATACATTGTTTTAGCCTTCTCTGCAATAATATTTGACAGGAGGGACGTAGCGAAAGTCGAGAGCTGGAATCAAATTCGGGAAAGTCTTCTTAATTCTAACTTTGAATTGATTCCAAACCTCAATCCATCATGAAGATACTCCCATTGGGGTCAAAATTAAAGTTATTTTGAACAGTGTTTTGAAAAATTTCAGAAATGTAAATTTAAAAAATCACGTTGTTAAGTTAAAAAATATAAGGTGTATGATTAAATTTATCTTAAAAATACTTTCATAAAAGTGTGCATATATCACTTTCAATAAATACTATTATATAAAATAAAAATTAAGGTTCTATTTTAAAAACCGCATCATTGTCCGAAATGATTTTCTTTTTGGACACAGAGGGAGTACCATTTTACCATTTTATCAGGTTTACTAGGGTTATAGAGTACACCCATCTGAAAGAGTTCCGCGTGTGCTGCCCCATGCTGCAAACAGGACCCAATCAGAAGATTTACCTACATTTGCATGAGGAGGTCCTGAGAGTCTGAGACTCTCTTCTCGAAACGGTGCTCCGTGAACTCCCTGCGCACACGCTCCACATCCGCCCGCTCCTCGGAAGTGCCAGAGTCCCGATCAAACTCCCAGACTTGCCGGCCACAGAAACTGTTCCCGGACGACAGTCATGGCCCTGTCCCCTCAGAGACCACGAGCCTCCACATGATGACAGGAGCTGGTGGCCAATCAGTAGAACCTGATCAGATACGCAGAGAGGCGGTTCCTTTTATAGGACCTGAGGCGCGGCCGGCGAAGGGTTGATTTTCAGCACTAAATCAGGGACCCGCAACCGTTGAACTTTAAAGTTCCAACCATCAACGATAACACTATTTAGCTCCCAACAGGCTATGACAACATTACCATTTATGGTTCCTAAATGCCATTGTCTTCCTGCAACGTTGACACTACATGTCGACGTTCAAAAGTCTCTGCCGCACGATGTGCACATTCCAGCTACTGGAGATGTATGCCAGACCTTCTTTGATTAACCTTAGAAAAAAAAGTGAAGCACCGAAAACTGAGGTATGGATGCTCCGATCCGGACAGAAAAGAAAATGCAGACAATGCGAGTGGCAATAACACATACTTGCTCCGGTTATAAAACATGGACACCGTTTACTTATAACATCATTGTGACAGCCCATACTTCAAGAGATACGAATCATCAATCTCATGATCATGTCGGATGTCACTCGGCGAAGCGAATACCACAGTACAGCTCAAGCATGATAAAATATATGACAAACTGGTAGTTTACAAATC
Source organism: Zoysia pacifica (assembly GCA_001602315.1). Taxonomy (NCBI): domain Eukaryota; kingdom Viridiplantae; phylum Streptophyta; class Magnoliopsida; order Poales; family Poaceae; genus Zoysia; species Zoysia pacifica. Next base: position 171,491 of record BCLH01000116.1, read on the forward strand.
ACAAGTTTTAAAAGTGCAAAAGCTACAAACCTATTACATAAGGGCATCTTAGATAATAAAAAAAGATACATCGAGCCCATACGATGTACCTACTAGCAACAACCCACTCAAAGCGGCGAGCAAGACTTTCAGTAAACGAAGCCACCTCACAGGTTGCTAGAAGGAAAAACAACAACCACAAAACCTTGAGCAACTAACGCTCAGCAAGACTTATTCGACAAAAGTGGCTACCTACAGCCGATTTCTAAGGATGAGAAAGCTGACTCATCAGAGTTGGCTATTTGCAAAGATAGCACTATGAGTGAATCTTTACTTTTATGTTTTAGCGGTATATTAAGGGTCTTTTTATTTGAGCTGGAGCTTTTGAGCTTTTAAAAAAACTGGCTAATGGCTAGTTGAAAAGCTGGCTGATGAAGTAGTAATCGTTGGCTTTTGCAATATATACTTGGCTTCTCTGCACATCAAATGCCAGAAAAGCAGCTCTAGGTGAGCTTTTCAGCTTTTAGTTCATTTCCTCAGAAAATAACATTTCAACGTTCCAAAAGCCAGTTTTTCAGAACCTTGTTTGTTTCAGCTTTTCAAGTTTCAGCTTTTCAGTTGAAAAAGCCAACCTGCAACAGAAAACAACAACCACAAAACCCTGAGCAACTAACGCTCAGCAAGACTTATTCGACAAAAGTGGCTACCTACAGCCGATTTCTAAGGATGAGAAAGCTGACTCTTCAGGGTTGGCTATTTGCAAAGATAGCACTATGAGTGAATCTTTACTTTCATGTTTTAGCGATATATTAAGGGCTTTTTTATTTGAGCTGGAGCTTTTGAGCTTTTAAAAAAACTGGCTGGTGGCTAGTTGAAAAGCTGGCTGATGAAGTAGTAATCATTGGCTTTTGCAATATATACTTGGCTTCTCTGCACATCAAAAGCTAAAAAAGCAGCTCTGAATGAGCTTTTCAGCTTTTTGTTCATTTCCTTAGAAGATAGCATTTCAGCGTTCCAAAAGCCAGTTTTTCAGAACCTTGTTTGTTTCAGCTTTTCAAGTTTCAGCTTTTCTGCTGGAAAAGCCAACCTGAAGAGCTGAAACAAACATGGCCTAAGTTATGAAAAGATAAATTTAATTTACACTAAAATTATATCATACAAAAACACCAAAAAGTTTCTGAGAGATCAAACATAATCATATTTTATATTAATTAACTTCTTACTACGATGTGACCAAGGTAATCCATTGTATTCCAACTTATAGCTCGCGAGTGACGACTTACCCACTCGACTTCTACCGTAAAAAGAACTATTAGCTTAGCTCTACTTCGAGTTACCTGTACCAAAATATTAACCTAAAGTAGGATTCTATAAATGTAACTACGGTTTCAATCACTTCCTATCATCTAGTGCACATTACATACTAACTATCTAGTGTGATAAAAGTAAAATAATTTAAAAATAGGATAATGCACGGGGCTTGCCTGGGCATTGATCAATGTTAGACTCCTCAGCTACAAAATCCGTGTCTATCGGGGTTTCCTGAACCTCCAGATGATATTCCCCGATCTCCTCCTTAATTTCCCTAGGTCCTATATGAAATAATATGCATACAATGAGAATGATGCCCTTTTATGCTTTTATAAATAAACTTTTTAGTAACAATACATGAATTTGGAAAAAAAGTAATTAAATATGATATAAACTCTTTTAATATGGTTCTTGAAGACATAAAACTAATTTTAAAGCTTTCATAATATAAAGGAAACTATTTTTGAATTTTTCAGAAATTTACAAAAATTATTGAAATCAAATAGATTTATAATGAATTAAATACTAGATACAAGGAATAAATCATTTATAAAATTTTATTTACTGAAATAAATCATAATATTTTGGCAAACCAGTAAAGATTAAATAAATGAACAGAACAGTAAATTTTATAATATTTTCACGTGCTGATAAGAATAATAATGCATTTCTTGTTTATTATGTGATCTCAATTAGTTCAAATTATTTTAATGCATAAAATAAAATTAGTTAGCTCCAGAATTTTGTTATAGTTGAGAGAAACCTAACAAAATTTATTTGATAATTTTTTGAAGCAAAATAAATTTTCTACGAATTTTACAATATTTAAAGAATTGATTCTCAGCCGGTTGGGCCTGGCCACCAAAATGGGCCGAAAATTCCTGGCCCACAGTGGGCAATGGCCATACAGGGCCATGGGCCGTCTCGGCCTGGCCCACAACGGGCCACAGAGGCTTGCGCCGGGTGCGCACGGCCCAGCCGCGGGGCGCGCAGCCCCAGCCGGCCATGGCGGCACGGCTGCCAGCTATATG
>BCLH01000116.1:173818-191166 GCA_001602315.1 Zoysia pacifica
GGCCATGGCGGCACGGCTGCCAGCTATATGGCGGCGCCCGCGCCGGAATGGCATTCCAGCGGCCAAGGGTCACCATGCCCTTGTCCAACTCATTCCACACCACGCTAGGGAACCCACGGAGGGGTCGCCGGGGTTCAGATCTCACCGGAGAAGGGTTGGCGACAGTTTCCGAGCGGAGCCGAGGACGAGAACCCTTTTCGCCGGTTCCTATAGCTCCACCAGAGCTCCGAGAAAGGCGGCACGGGAGTTGTCGTCGTGGAGAGTGGTCGGACGGGGCTGTCGTCGGCGAGGTGGATCTGCTTTCGGAGAAGGCGGCGGTGAGACGTGAAGAACCTGCACTAAAGCGATGGATTCAACAAATCGATGAGTTCGCGAGGTGCTCCAGAGAGCTAGGCATGCAGACCTGAAAAGAAACGAGGAGTTCTCACCAGAGGGATGCCGGATTTCGATGACTATGGTGGCGGCTCCAGAAAACTCGTTGTCAGGGAAGCCGTGAAATGTGTCGAGCTCAAAAGGAGAGGGGCGGCTGGGTTCGTAAGAAGCTCAACCAGGGAAAGGTGCTGCTGCTGGTCGAGCCCGGGGAACCGGAGGTGGCGTGGCGAGCTGGGACAACGGCGGCAATGGCGAGCAGTGGAGAGGAAACCGAGAGAGAGGAAAAAGGAAGCGGCAGTGAAGCAGGGCCCTGCTTTTTATCCAGTGCGGGGGCGGTGCCCCAGAGCGGGGAGCGGCGGGCGGCAGCCAGGCAAGCAGCTGCCTCGCGCGCTCCTGCGCGCTCCAGCGCCGAGCGCTGGACACCTGGGGAAGAAAGGGGGGTGGAGGCACTGCCAGGTGAGGCCCGCTGTCAGTTTTTCTCCAATTTCCTGTCATCTCAAAACGGTGTTCTGATTTTGCTTTGAAACATCAACTTCCCGAGCTTAATTTCTCACAAACTTTTTCAGATATCTTCAAAACTTTATGATGAACACATTTTATTTTTGGGCCTTGATCAAAATCAATTTTTAAAAATTGTTAAAATTTCAGGAAGATAAATGACTATTTGAAACTAAATATTTATTTGGACCCTTTTAAACACTAAATAGAATTTTATAAAAATTTTCTAAATTCAAATACTGATAATGTATTTCAATTAAAAATTATATTTCACCTATTTCCTCTGAAAAAGTCTTGATCCCTTAAAATTTTGAATTTGAACCCAAATTTTGAAATTTTATCTTGCATTCATTTTTTTCCTCTTTTTTTGAAGCTCAATAGATTTTGAACTTTGCATGGTTATTACTCTTTTTGAGAGGAACAACTTTTATTTTGGGCCCAAGTTTAGAATCAAATAAATTTTATTCTATAAATTTTTGAAAACAGGAAAACAATTAAAGGAGAAATTTCTTTTGGGCCTTTTGACTTTTTGAATAGAATTTTACAAATTTTCTAAAATTCAGGTCTTTACAAAACATTTCAAATGAGATTCTTATTCGTAACATTTCTTTGAAAATTTTAAACTTGTATTTTTGAAGTTTGAATTTAATTTGAAATTTAAACTGGAAACTCATTTTGATTTTCTTTTGAGCTCGGTTTTCGGAAGTCCGAATTAACAACTTGCTACTTTATTCAAAATGTGAAGTGTTACAATCATCTTTAACCATTCGTCTAATTAAAAAAATATGATAAAATAATTTATTTTATTATAATTTAATTTATCATTAATGGTATTTAAGTCACTATAAATAATTTTACACATATCAGTAATTTTTTTTAGTAAGATGAATGGTTAAAGTTGATGTTAAAAATCAACATTGTCAATATTTTTAAAATCAGTCGGAGTAATTAACACAGTTTTTTCTTTTGCTCACTGTAGAACAGTTTAGCTAATGGCCCTTTGTATAATTATTTATATTATACTCGTTCCAAAAAAAAATGTGACCATGCATATTGATCAAGGCACTGCAACACCATTCAATGCACAAACCCTTCTCCTCATTGCCGTAGTATAGCTAGGACTCCTGCCTCCTGGCCACTCCCTCCAGCCAAAACACCAAATTCACTTCCTGTAGCCAGATCTTCCATGAGCACGGCATGTGGTACTGTAGCATACATTCTACACCATTTTCAGATCTAATCATTGACAAGGGGTTTAGATTCTAGCTATAGTACCTTGTCTGAATTTTTCTTGTCTACTTTTGGTGAATCGTTCCTCCATGAGCATATAGCAGAGCATCCGGGCCGGTGTAATGGGATAGCATGAAGCCCCGTGATTTTGGCTAGGTAGGAGCACAACCTGATCCAATGACGTATGGACCTGTGCTATAGTACGGCCCGATAAGTTGGCCTGTGCTTGGACCACACCCTAAGGTCACTCTGGGCATTCGGGTTTACCTGAATTTTCGGATCGGGTAATTCGGGTTTTTAAAATTTTGGGTTTTCAAAAATGATACTCGAATTTCAACCAAGATAAGATTAAAGCTGACAATTCGGGTACCCAATATTTCGGGTTCGGGTTCGGATAAACCCGAATTACTTGAATTTACACTGTCACATTAAATTATAGTTATGATAAATAACACTTAACACCATATTATCATAATTTGGAGTGAACGACCTTATCTTAGATAAAGATTTGTATGTCTTTGTACGTTATTTGTGAGATGAGTTTAGTTGGTTTGGGGTGTGGATGACCCTAAGGCATGAGGCACGGCATACGACACGGCCCAAAAGGCGTCCAGCCCACTAACGGCTAACAATGCCAACAAATCCCAATATAAACGAAAACGAGCCAAGGCTCGGTTGGTCAGCAGCTCCAGGTGAGAGTGCAACCACCAAGGTTCAATCCGCGGTATCGAACTCAGGCTCTCACCAAGGGACGTTGTTCCCGTTTAATAATTTAAGGTGTGGTGCCTCTCACGCATGCAGCCACAATAGGAGGGTGATGTCCCCGTCGCGCATTGGACCCTGGAGTTTGGTGATTTCTGGAAGGATGCGATCTCGAATGCTGAGTATAGTTTTAGGTCTAGGATTGTACGCGAAGTGTGTTGGTGTGTGTTGAGGTGTGCATGTATGAGTGTGTACAAGAACAGATACTACAGCTGTATTCGGTAGAAGATGCTTCAAAAAAAAAATCTCAATATAAACCGGCCAGCCACAGCCAGCTAATCCTAGCGCAGCTGCGTGCCGCTACGGTCCGCACCGCACGCATCGCTGCCATCGCACACGCTGGTGCAGCAAACACCTAAACTGGCTGCTGCGACAGGGGCTCCAGTGGTTGATCCTTGTTGAGGACAACGCATGATGCGTGGAGAGGATGAGGCGTGGGCGTATAGGGTTGTGTCGCTGGTATGGTGCGTGGTGTCTGCGGTTGCGGCTGCGGCGTGCCGATGTACTGGCATCCTAGCAGACCAACAAGACCAACCCGGCACGGTTCCAAACATTACGGGCCGTGCCTCAGGCTGACTCCTGAGCCTGCCACGCCTTAGATGTGTACAACGAGATTTTTGCTATTTTAGCACTCTCAACAAGTGACTTCGATGAAATGGCACTTTCAACATGGTCTTCTCTAAAATAGCACTTCAACATTGACACACCGTTATTATAGCACTACACACCGTTTTCATCTTGTTTTAGCTTCTTTTAGACCGACTAACCATATTAATAGGTGAAACTACCTTGATATCAATATTTGTGCTCAGATGCATAATATGTTTAGAGTTTCGTAACACTGTGTTGACAACCGAAAATTGCACTCACAGGAAAACTGGAAGTTCCGGTTTTGGCAGAAACCACAACCGGAGTATCCGGCACCTCGGAGTCTCCGGTAAGCCCTCTCGGGTTTCCACCTCACAGAGCACCGGAGTGTCTGGTACAATGTCGGAGTCTCTGGCAAGCCCTCCTGGTGCCTGAGGGACAAACCGGAACTTCCGGTTCGCCAAACTAGAACTTCCGGTTTTGGAGAAAACAGGGTATGCCCAATCCAAGGACTGACTCGATTTATCCATACTGTTGGCGTTTGAGTATGTTTTTCAGGCCACACAAGCATGATGAGATACATTGACCGATGAAGGTGCTGAAAGACGTGATGAAATGTTGGGGGCTCAAAGAACGGAGGAAAATGTTGATGTTGAAGATGCACATGGAGTTACAGGCCTCAAGACTTTCAATTTGGACGTCAAGACTTAGTTAATTCAGACCCTGAGAAAACCAGAAGTTCCGATTTTCACAGATTTTTGGAAACACTTTCAAATTTGATTACTTGCTGATTTGTTGGAGTCACCAGCTCTCCACAGGGATAGACCACCCCACTTCTATAAAAAAGGAGGCTCACGGCCGATTGAGGGGATCCCAATCGAACTTATCAATTTACTTCATATGTTTTGATTCTCCAAACCCTAGCCCCTCTCTCAACCCCGTTTCACTTCTTCTCCCATCCTGGTGGCAGTGAAGAGGTTTTAGCTAGCCTGACCGAGCCTATAACAACCCTAGGAAGTCTTCGTCCACACGGGGTTCCTCTTGAACGTTGATAACCAGGTGCTGCTGGGAACCAGGCAAAACCGGAACTTCCGGTTTGCCATACCAGAACTTCCGGTTTTTGCGATCTCGTCGTTGTGCTTCTGCACACAGATGTGCACGCGTGTGTTGGCCCGATCCGAGCGTCAACACACTTTTTGTCGACTCCGCTGGGGAAGAGTGATTCCGGTTGCACAATCCGAATCGTTGTTTCCACTATGACCTCCGAGATCTCCACGACGAACATCGTCATGCCATATTTGGAGAAGTTGCCCGAGGAGGCGTGCAAGGCGTTCTTGCAATGCCGGAGGGCCTGCGAAGAGGCGCGCAAGGCGCGCGAGGAGCGGGAGCTGCAGGAGTACTTGGCGTTTTTCAAGAAGGACTACCAAGGCGCGATCTCTCAAGTAATGGAGCCCATTCTTCCAGCTGTCGACGACAACGCGGCCATGGGTGCTGCCAATGTAAAGACATCTTCACGCCCTCCTGTTACTTTTGAAGACCTTTCATATTACTTTGCTGACATGAAAAAGGTCTTGACAAATGATATGCAATACATGATCAAAAAAACATGTCTAAAGCTAAAAATGTTAGTATTGCATCATCGTCTCATGTTGCACGTGTAGCTAGTACATCGGCGCCTACTACCTCTAATGTAGAACAATCTATGTAATGCATGCCGTTGAACTCGTTTAGTGAACAAACTAGCTTTCCATCACTCATGCAAACTAACGCTTTAGTAGTGTCTCCCACAAGCGTAGAGCCAATTACTAGCATCCTCAATCTCCACAAACCGATTGAGTGAATTGGCTAACTTTGTCCGTCCTTACCGTACTGTTGCATATAGCACACCGCCCATCCCACCTAGCGATACGGGAATCCCTCATGGCCCTGTCCCTAATGAAATATTTAGCGCCATGAAAACAAGCGCACACCCTCCACCATCGAGTACGTTTACTAGGCCACCCATTGCCAACATAGAGGAGTGTATGGCGCGCATTAAAGAGGACTTAAATAAATAATTTCGTGAGACGCTAGGGGTGGACCTTAAGGGAGAGACTGAATTTATCAAAAACCATACCCCTCGTATTTTGATTCAGTGTCATATCCCGTAGGATGGCATGTTCTCAACTTCGTCAAATTCAATGGCGAAGATAGCAAAACCACTTGAGAGCACATTAGTCAATATGTAGCACAATTAGGAGAAGCGGGTTTTAGTGAGGCTTTAAAAGTATGTTTGTTTAACTGAAATCGCTTTCTCTTGGTTTTCGTCATTATCTCCAGGCTCCATTTACACTTGGGAGTCATTAGAGCGTAAGTTCCATCATCATTTTTACTCCGGGGACAATGAATTAAAGTTGTCACATTTGACATCGGTTCGGTAAGGAAAAGAGGAACCCGTCGTTGACTATTTTCGGCGGTTTAGAGATGTTAAGAACCGATGTTTTAATTTAACAATTTCAGAAAAAGAACTAGCTGATCTTGCTTTTAATGGTTTGCGATCTCACTTTAGAGAAAAGTTGGAGGGACATGATTTCCTCGCTCTCACCCACCTCCAAAAAGAGCTTCGGCCCAAGAAGGCCGAAGCTAAGAATTAAAACATAACCACAAACCATGCCACAATATGCATGTCATAGAATATGATTCGGAGAGCATCGATGATGAGTCTAATGACATGCTTGCTGATGAATTTGCTTGGCCATCAAAGACCAAGTCTCTTGCTTGTGATTCGCTCAAACCGATTCATAATTATCGGAAAGATGATGTAAAATACACCTTTGATGTAGCTAAATGTGATAAGATATTTGATGAGTTATATAGAGGTGGTTACATTAAGATTGCTTACACTTTGCCTCCGGGGGAAGAATTAAAATAAAAAGCATATTGCAAATGGCACAACTCTTATTCTCATGCTACTAATGATTGTACCGTTTTCCGTCGACAGTTCGAATCGGCCCTTAATGAGGGACGATTGAGTCTCAAAGAGATGCAAGTGGACAAGCACCCTTTCTTGGTGAACACCCTGGACATCAATACCAAAGTGTTGATTTGGCCAAACCAAGCCGATACAACACGAGGGAAAAATGTGATCTTGGGTGAAGAAAGATCTCTCCCGGCGGGGGAGAAAATTATTCCAAGGAAGGTTGCATTGGAAAAGTCCCCGACGGCAGAGAGTCCATCAAAATCACCATAAGTGGCTTTGCATTTGGCGGCAAATATAAAAGAACGAAGAAACGGTCGGTGCTGCTGGCTAGGAAAAACTGAAACTTCTGGTTTCCCAAACCGAAACTTTCGGTTTACCCCAGAAAGCCCGCATGATCAAGCCAAAGAATCCTGAGGTGGACAAGTGGAAGGTGAACCAAGGGAGGGCCGTAGATAGGAAGAAAGAGCCCAAGAGCACCTTTGACCGTCTAATGGCCAAATACAAAAATCAAAAGGCCGATTCTAGCAATCGGTCTACAAAAAGGCCAAGATCACCACGGCGGGAAAATAGTCTGCCAAAGAAGGAGACAAGGAGGATAATGCATGTTCCTAGGCTAGCTCCACCCCTAGGGTTTGGAATGCCGCCACCATGGTGCCCTCCTATGCCATTTCCGCCGGTTCCGATGTGGAACCCATATGTGGGAGCATGGGTGCCTATGCCACCAATGCCTCCTCCATCTTTTCATCTAGGATGGAATGCACCCAGAGAGGGTGTATTTCAGAGGCTATATGGTTCTGTGAACGACTGATTTAACAATCTATCGAACAATGGTGAAGAAAACAGTGCTGGTTCTACTCATCAGCAAAACTGGAACTTCCGGTTTGACAAACCAGAATTTTCGGTTTCTCCTGAAAAGCCAGTTTCTCCCCCAAGACAAGAGTGGCGTATTAGAAGTGAAGGGGAGAGTAGCAAGCATATTCTTGAGGTCCATGGAGGTCAAGGGGCAACATCCGGTGATGTCATTAAAATTGGCATGACCGATGTTAAAATAGGGAGAACTTTTGATGGGCCGATCAAGATAAGAGATCCGGTCCAAGATGAAAATGTCCTTCCGGTGGTGTCCCTCCGGTGTTACCCGTACTCAAAAGAGAAAGCTTCAAAGGCTGCGCCTGAAAGTTGCCTATAGGGGGGGTGAATAGACAACGACCTCCCGGATCTCACCACAATGGTCTTGATGGATTTTGGGTGACACCTAGCCATCTAGGAGACGAATCTCCAAGAGTAATAAGTCCTGCAAGTACTGCAATGAAAAATCAAGTGCTCAAAATGGATCAAAGACATAAAGGACTCATAATCTCCTCTTCCTTCAATCAAAACCCTAGGGGATTCAATGAAGAACGAGTGGAGGAGGAGAGGTGGATCTCAGAGGGTCTCAGGGCGCAATTTGAAAAGATGTGAAAGCTTTTGGTAACCCTAAGGCGTGAGGAGAAGGGGGATTATATAGATAAATCAAGGATGACCTTCCAAAAATGCCAGGAGCGACTAGTCCGCAGGTCCGAACAAGTCCGGACATCGGGCTCAACGGTAACATGATCATCTCTCTGGAGTCCACAGAGGGCACGGACAAGTCCGGTTAGGCCGCGGTGTAATTGCTCCGGAGTCCGCCCACCCAGCGGACAAGTCCGGAGAATAACGGGGTGCTCTAAATCTGGAGTCCGCCTGCCTTGACGAACAAATTCGGGTCTGAACTAGTCCGTAGGAGCGGACTAGTCCGGCTCTGCCGGAGGGACAACTCTCTGAAGTCCGCAGCTAGGCCGGACATGTCCGGTGTCGAACAAGTCCGAACACCCGGATAAATCCGGAGTGACTACGTGCTCGCTCTCTGGAGTCCGGTCATTGGATGGGCAAGTCCGTTACCAGACAAGTCCGGAGCTAGTGACCAAACATAGATAATTTGAATTGAAAATGAAAGAGGAATGTTTGAGCACTTAACCATTTTCAAGACAGAAAATGCTGAATCCCTCTTGATAGTACGATGGTCCTATGACTCAAAGAGATATAAATACTAAAACCACTAGAGCCAAGGAGCCAACAACTTTCTCTTTCTTTTTGAGGTTCAATAATCATCCATAGACTTTAGTCCCTGCACACATACTCACAAAGAGCCATCAAATGCTTTCATTGTTTGTCATAATTTATCTCAAAAACCACAAGGGATCCTAGATGCACTTTCAATCTCCTCTTTTTTAGGTGAATTAATGACAACCAATAAGAAGCTACAAAGATAAACAAGATTACAAGTTAAAGAACATATAAGCTCCCCCTAAATCCATGCACATCAACACATACTAAGATAGCAATAGAAGCTTATATGAATATCAACTTGTAACCACAAACAATATGCAATAGGATAGATAAACCACAAGCATCACATCACCACATAAGCAGGTCAAGTACAAAATATTACAAACCAAGTTTTAAAAGCACACAAGTCCAAAAACTTCACACCAACGATAGACAAAGGATAGTAGATAGGGGGAGCTTCTCAATTTCTCCCCCTTTGGCATGAAGACACAAAAAAAAAGAAAGAAAATGAGGGAGAGAAGATAGCAGCTACTCCTCGGCATTATCATCATTGGCTGTCTCCTCAGAGTCCTCATTTGGCTGCTGTCCAAAGTAAGCAAGCTCCTCATGAGTGAGATCTGCAAACGGGTCTGGAAGGGGAGGAGCTTCTTTTTCAATATCTGAGCTGTCTGGTGAACGAGGAAAGCCCTGCTGGTGTTGCCATTCCTTAGTAGCTTTAGTGTGCCTCTTCCGAGCAACCCTTTCCTTGTGAGCACGAGCATCCATGTTTTGGTAGATCTTGAAGAAACCTTTGAGGATCTTGAATAAGCCATCTTTACCATGAGAAGATGAAGGAGGTGAACTGGCAGGTACTCTCCTAGAGGTTGGATGAGTGGGCGGTGGACCTCGAGTAACAACTGCCGGTACTTGAGGTTGGAGTCTCTTATGCGACTCCTTCTCAAACACCTTTTTAGTGACCTCCTCGATCATGCACATAATATAGGGTGCATAAGCGCACGCTCTATTAGACTGCTGTGCAATATCAAAAATTTCAGAGAACATGAAGTCAAAGGTGTTGAACTTCTCTTGTCCTGACAACCACTTAATGAGGTTCCTTCCATGACCATGAAGATTAGATGCATCATCTTCCCTAGGAGCCAAGGTCTTCCTAAGTATACGATGCATTACCTTATAGAAGGGAAGAAACCCAGTAGTGTTTGGCGGAGAGAAGTGAGAAGAAGTGTCATACATGAAGTCCATCTCATTGACATTAAGTACTGGAGCTTGACAAGAGAAACCACCGCAGAACTTGAGGATGTTGGCAAACCTTTGAATTTTCACTGAGTACCTTTCTGCCCCTATCATCCAAGATATCTTGCCCTCTCCTTCCTGATGATAATAGAGAGTGGCATAGAACTGAGCTATCACTGCTTTGTTCCAAGGGTATTAGAAACCCAAGATGTCCTTAATCCCATGATAAGTGCAAGCATCAATCACTTCATTGAACACTGGGTTATTTTTTTGGCCATGTACTCCCAATCAACTCACTGCGTAACAATCACTAGATTCTTCAGTTTCAGGTACACAGAGAAATAGTAATCTGCATTAAAGTAACTCCAGAACCGAGTATCAACACACTGTTTGGTCTCTTCATAGCAATTCTCACGACGCCTGATCACAGCAGCTGAAGAATTTCTCATATAGTCTACACCTTCCCTGCCTCTCTCATGATCCAGAGGTGTTGCTAGTACCATGTTGATAGCCTCAGGCTCCTCTTGAATGTCATCATGGTCAACAACAGGAAGAGAGACCTTACGCTTCTTGGTTCCAACCTTTCTGACAACGCAGCGAGAACTGCCTTCACCTGACATACTGACTACTGCACAGAGTACCAGATTAGAGAGTAATGTGAGGATGATTGATCGAAATTAATTGAACTTGTTCAACACGTTCTGTCTGGCAGTGGACTTATCCGGAGAAGCGGACTAGTCCGGCAGCCCAGACTTGTCCGGATCTCGACAGTGCACAAGAAGAACAAATTTGCACAACTTTTTGATCTGACCACAGCTCCTATCCATATTGCATACAAAGCACTTATATCATCCTAGGAGTGACCTCACGGAAGGGATTTGAAAGTTATGAACGGGAACAACCACATTTCAAACTCAAACCCTAGAGAAGAGATTACCTTCAAACGAGGATGAAAAGAAAGCGGACTTTCGAGGTTTCGGACTAGTCTGAGGGTGCAGAAGCTTTTCCACGAAATGGATTCAGTTTCCACCGGCCAAAATGCCGGATCGCCACGGAAGTCACGAGCTAGGGTTTGGTGTAGGAGAGAGAAAGTGGAATAGTGTTTGGAGAGGAAGAAGACTTGGGGGGTTTAAATAAACCCTGTGGTTCGGACTTGTCCGAGTTAACGGACTTGTCCGCTAGCGGACTAGTCTGGAAATGCGGACGTGTCCGACCCACGCAGTCTTGAATCAAGGAGTAGAACTTGATATCTGAGGAAGGTGAACTTTTGGACAATTTTCAAAAAAAAAACATAGCATTATGTAAAGTGTGATGAGAAGCAATCAAGCAATCAACCATGATTACACTTCCCATAATGAAAATTTTCAAAACTTTTGAGGTTTCCAAAACAAAACATGCAAGATATTTTCACAAATCCTTTATTTTAAAATCTATCCATCTGTTAGATGTGCAACACTTCAAGCCACGTTATGAGAATCAAGGATATTTAGCTCATTTCTAAGTTCACAAAAGCGTCTTTTATCTAGAGGTTTGGTAAAAATGTCTGCTAGTTGCTTTTGTGTGGATACATGGGAAGTTTCTATGTCCCCTTTGATGGAGTGGTCTCTTAGGAAGTGGTTTTGGATGCCTATGTGTTTGGTGCGGGAGTGCTAACAAGGATTGTAAGCGAGCTTTATGGCACTCTCATTGTCACATAGGAGTGGAATACGGTTCAAAGTGTAACCATAATCCTTTAGAGTTTGTCACATCCATAGAAGTTGAGCACAACAACTACCGGCTGCGACATACTCCGCTTCGGCTATGGAAAGGGCAACGGAATTTTGTTTCTCAGATAACCAAGACAATAGAGATCTTCCAAGAACTGGCAAGTCCCCTATGTGCTTTTACGGTCCACTTTGCATCTGGCATAATCCGCATTGAAATACCCAATGAGATTGAATTTTGAGCCATTGCGGTACCATAGTCCTAGGTTTGGTGTATGAACTAGATATCTCAAAATTCTCTTCACGGCCACTAAGTGACATTCTTTCGGATCGGCTTGAAATCTTGCGCACATACACACACTAAGCATGATATTCGGCCTAGATGCACATAAGTAAAGGAGGGATCCAATCATGGAGCGATATACCTTTTGATCGATGGATTTGTCCTTCTTGTTGAGATCAAGATGACCATTGTAGGCATAGGAGTCTTCATTGGCTTTGCATTTGCCATGTTAAACTTTTTGATCATATCTTGAGTGTACTTGGCTTGGCAAATGAAAGTTCCTTCTCTTAATTGTTTCACTTAAAATCCTAGGAAGAATGTTAACTCTCCCATTATAGACATCTAAAACCATTTGGTCATAAGCTTGCTAAACTCATCACAAAGAGATTTGTTAGTAGAACCAAATATAATGTCATCGACATATATTTGGCACACAAAAATATCATTAGAAACTTTCTTTGTGAAAAGAGTAGAATCAGCCTTCCCTATTTTGAAGCCTTTCTTGATGACGAAGTCTCTCAGGCAATACCAAGCCCTTGGTGCTTGCTTCAACCCGTAGAGAGCTTTGTGAAGCTTGTACACATGATTCGGGTACTTTTCATCTTCAAAACCTGGTCGTTGCTCAACGTATACTTCTTCCTTGATCGGACCGTTGAGGAAGGCGCTTTTCACATCCATTTGGAACAGCTTGAAACCATGGTGAGTAGCAAAGGCAAGCAATATTTTAATTGACTCAAGTCTAGCTACAGGAGCATAAGTTTCATCAAAATCCAAACCTTCAACTTGAGAGTACCCTTTAGCCACCAATCTCGCCTTGTTTCTTACCACAACGCCACCTTCATTTTGCTTATTGCGGAAGACCCACTTGGTTCTAACAATGTTTTGCTTGGGTCGTTCTGCGAGAGTCCAAACTTCATTTCTTGTGAAGTTGTTGAGCTCTTCTTGCATCGCCATTACCCAGTCTAAATCATTTAATGCTTCTTCCACCCTAAGAGACTCAAGACAGGAGACAAACGAGTAATGTTCACAAAATTTAGCGACACGAGATCTAGTGATTACTCCCTTATCAATGTCACCAAGAATTTGCTCGACGGGGTGATCTCGTTGTACTATTTGATGTACTCGTGGACGTTGCACTTGTGGTCTTGTCTTGTCACTATCTTCTTCAATATGTTGATCATGAATGGAATGCTTGTCGTTTTGATCAACTTCATTATTTGCCTCTTGTTGAACTTCCTCATTTGATTCTTCACCACCCGTCATGTCATGATCTTCTTGACTTATGGGTGTAGATGACTCTTGATTTTCTTGTGGCTTGATCTCACCAAGTGTCATTCTCTTGATCGCCACGGCCGGAGCTTCTTCATCATCTGTAATTTCATTAACAACTTGCCCCTCTTGGGAGCCATTAGATTCATCAAACATCACATCACGTGCTATTTCAACACAACCATTGGTTTTGTTGAATACACGATAAACGTGAGTGTTTGATATTTAACCAAGCAAGAACCCTTCATCAACTTTAGGTGCGAACTTAGAGGATTTGGGTTTCTTGTTTAGCGTATAACATTTGCTTTTAAAAACTCGAAAGTATGAGATATTCGGCTTGTTACCGGTGAGAAGCTCATAGGGAGTTTTCTTCAAGAGTCGATGTAGATACAAGCGGTTGCTTGCATGACACGCAGTGTTGACAGCTTCAGCCCAAAAACAATCGGACATCTACAATCGGACGTCTTGTACTCATCTAGCATTGTCCTTGCCATCTCGATGAGCGTTCGGTTCTTCCTTTCAGCAACCCCATTTTGTTGAGGGGAGTAGGGTGTTGAAAACTCATGCTTGATGCCTTCTTCATCAAGATATTCTTCCACTTGAGTGTTCTAGAACTCGGTGCCGTTGTCGCTCCTTATCTTTTTTATTTTTACTTCATACTCGTTTTGAGCTCTTCTCAAGAATGTTTTTGAGCACAGTCTTTGTTTCACCTTTTTCATGCAAAAAAAAATACCCAAGTGAAGCGAGAAAAGTCATTAACAATAACGAAACCATTTGTTACCGCCAACGCTAATATACGCCACCGGTCCAAACAAGTCCATGTGCAGCATCTCCAGCGGTCTTGTGGTCGTCATTATGTTCTTAGATGGATGACTTGCTCCTACATGCTTTCCGGCTTGGCATGCACTGTAAATTTTATTTTTTCTCAAAGCAAACATCTGTCATTTCTATGATATGACACCTTTTTTGGAGTTTATGAAGGTTCCTCATGCCAACATGGGTTAGGCGGCGATGCCACAACCGACCCATTGTTGACTTGGCAACAAGACACGTATTCAGGACTACTTCATTAGTAGAGAAATTTACTAGATAAAGTTTTCCCTTCAAGTAGCCTTTGAATGCCACGGTACAACTTCCTCTTTTGTAGACGGTCATATGGACAAGGGTTTCATTCGTCCTAGCTCATCACCGTGGGGCTGTCCTGCACTCTTTGTCAAGAAGAAAGATGAGTCGCTGCGGCTATGTGTCGATTATCGGCCATTGAATGCTGTCACAATCAAGAACAAATATCCCCTCCCACGAATTGATATTCTCTTTGAACAATTTGTTGGTGCCAAAGTCTTCTCCAAAATTGATCTCTGTTCTGGTTACCGCCAAATTAAAGTCCGAGCCGAGGACATACCAAAGACTTCCTTTTCTATGAGGTACTGTCTATATGAATACGTTGTTATGTCTTTTGGACTAACAAATGCTCCAGCTTACTTCATGTACTTGATGAACTCGGTATTTATGCCGGGGCTGGACATATTTGTGGTGGTATTCATCGATGACATCCCTGTTTATTCCAAGTCTGAAGAAGAACATGCTGGACATCTTCTTATTGTCCTTCAAAGGCTAAGAGATCATCAACTCTATGCAAAATTTAGCAAGTGTGAGTTTTGGTTCAGAGAAGTGCCTTTTCTAGGCCATATTATTTCAGCTGAAGGCATCGCTGTCGACCCTAGTAAAGTGCAAGATGTGCTTAATTGGAATCCTCCAACTTTCGGTAACGGAAGTCTATAGCTTTCTTGGACTTGACGGATATTATCGGAGGTTCATTCCAAACTTCTCCAAATTTGCCAAGCCAATGACGGAGCTGTTAAAGAAAGGCATCAAATTTGTTTGGGATCCTTCTAGTGAGGAAGCTTTCCAAACTCCCAAGAAGCATTTGACCACCGCACCCATGCTAGCTCAACCTGAAATCACCAAACCATTTGGCTCAACCTGACATCACCAAACCATTTGGTGTGTATTGTGATGCTTTCGGTACAGGACTTGGATGTGTCTTGATGCAAGAAGGTTGTGTAATTGCCTATGCTTCACGACAACTTTGACTTCATGAGCAAAATTATCCTACTCATGATTTGGAATTAGCATCTGTGGTTCTCGCTTTGAAAATATGGAGACACTACCTTCTTGGAAATCTTGTTCACTTGTACACTGATCATAAGAGTCTGAAATATATTTTCACTCAACAAGATCTGAACATAAGGCAAACAAGATGGTTAGAACTCATCAAGGATTATGAATTGGAGATTCACTATCATCCCGGCAAAGCAAATGTAGTTGCCGATGCCTTGAGTCGCAAATCTCATTGTCATAATTGCCAAATTCAGCAACAAACCCTTCTCTAGAAACTGAACCAAGTATAAGAGTTCTATCCATGGAGCCTTATACAATCTTGCTCTTGTTCCGACACTTCAGAAGAAATTATTGAGGCTCAAAGGAAAGTTGTGGGTATGTTGAAAATTAAAGAGAGGCTCAAAAATGGAGAAACGATGCCTTTTAAGGAGGATGATGAGGGTACCTTCTGGTTCAATAAAAGACTTGTGGTACCTAAGGATCATGAGCTATGCAGGAAAATCATGGATGAGGCTCACATGTCCAGATACTCCATTCATCCCGGGAGTAATAAAATGTACCATGATTTAAGGAAGAAGTTTTGGTGGGCAAGGATGAAGAGGGAGATTTCCACGTATGTGTTGGAATGCGACACTTGCCGGAAGGTGAAAGCTGACCATTTATGCTCGGCAGGTCCTTTACAAGCTCTGAGTGTTCCAAAGTAGAAGTGGAAAGATATAAGCATGGATTTCATTGTGGGACTACCACTAACCTACCGAAAACATAATTCCATATGGGTCCTTGTGGACAGACTTACAAAATCAGCACATTTCATTCCAGTGAACAACAATTACAACACAAAAAAGTATGCTGAGTTGTATATCTCTCGCATCCTTTGCTTGCATGGAGTGCCCAAAACTATTGTATCGGACAGAGGAAGCTCATTTATCTCTCGTTTCTGGGAGCAATTGCATTCTTGCTTGGGCACAAAGTTGATCCGCAGCTCAGCTTATCATCCCCAAACCGATGGGCAAGCCGAGTGTGTTAATCAAATATTGGAAGACATGCTCCGGTTGTAACGACCGGGTTTTCACTTACCTTTCGATAAGTCCCGATCTCACGTGACATTGCCAATCCCAAGAGTTTGGCAATCACGATATCACAAGCGATCAATCAAGAAACCATAACAGAAATATTAAACAAGAAACAAATTAGAAAGTAATAGATCAAAGTGAAATTATTAGAATAAAATCCTCCAAAGGGGTCCATCGGCACGCAGGCCAGAAATATCTCAGAGCAGATATATCACTATCGTGAATCCAGCAAAAGCAACAGCAGAAGCATCAACACGGCAGCGGTAGCGAACCTCCACCACACAGGCTAGCTTGAGCGCAGGAGCGGACGTCACGGACCGTCAGAGACGTAGTCGAAGTCGAAGCTGAGAGTATCCTCTGAAAACAATAAATTAGAAAGCCGTGAGTACGAATACTCAGCAAACCGCGTACTAAAAAAACAACAATGTATGCATGCAAATGGTTTCAAGGATAAAGGCATGGCTCAAGTGCTAAATGCAAGTTTAAAACATTTTATCTTATTTAAAGATGCAATAAAGCTTTATTTTCAAACTTGTCAAATTTTATTATCTTGCCCCGTAGAGATCTCCGTTATCTCGGATGGGGGTTCATTTTAATGCCGATGTAATCTCCACACTCGGCCACAGCTCAAAGGCCTGAGTCGAAAACATTTGGAAAAGGAGAGGAGAAAGAAAAACTAAACGTGCGCAAAACATTTCCCGGAACAACCCTACACGACAATCGCGACGAGACAAATTAACAGAACAATTTCGAAATTAATCGGAGATCAAACGGAGTTCTCGAAAATTATAGACAATCTAGACCACAAGGATTTAAATTAATTGCAAAATAATTAATCGCAGATAAATTAGCAATTAATCTAACAATTAATCGAAAAGAAAAAGGAATTTAAGAGAGAGAGGAATTTCTCACTAGCACTGGAAATCAGAGGATCGGAGATCGGAGACTCGAAAACCGAAGGTGAAGCGCGGCACGGACCAGACGAGCGGTCTTTGGTCCAATGGTCCAGCAGAGACGATGCTCGGTCCAACGGTCCAACAGCGGAAACAAGGCAGTGACCAGAGGACGAAGACCAGCTCGCGGAAAGTAATCTGTGCGGCGTGCTCAACTCGTACTGGAGGTCAAAGGGGGGTGCAGCTCGCGACAGGGTCCACGGCGTGGAAAACGGCAGCCGT
>BCLH01000116.1:191171-215434 GCA_001602315.1 Zoysia pacifica
CAGAAAATTCGGCTTGCGATGGAAGAAAAGAGAAGAGGAAAATAAAATGAGATAAGGATTTGGGGCTAGGGTTAGAGGGTATTTATAGGAGGGGAAAATGGGTAGGGTTAGAAATAAATCTGAAAATTTAATTGGAAATTACGAAATAATCAAAAAGGCTGAAGAGATTAATTAGAGAAGATATTCAGAGACTCGAAAATTAATTAGAGAAATTTCCGAGAAATAATTTTAGCCAAACGTAAAAATTACGCGGACTAAATTATTTCGGCACCGGATTAATTTAGACGAACGGATTTCGGATTTGGACGAAACAAAATTCGGTATAAAAGAATTTTGAACAGAACGAAATATTGGAACAGACAATTTAATTGGAACGAAAATTGGAGAAATTGCCACTTTATTAACTCGAAAATTCGGGATGTTACACCGGTCATGTGTTCTCACAAGTGGTGGCAATTGGGATGAGTATCTCCCTTTCGCCAAATTCTCATATAACAATAGCTATCAAAAGAGCATAAAGATGTCTTCTATTGAAGCCTTGTATGGTCATTCGTGCCGGACTCTTTTGAACTGGTTCAAAACTGGTGAAAGAGTGAATTTCAGACCTGATCTAGTAGCTCAAGCGGAAGATAAAGTTCAGATCATACAAGCAAATTTAAAGGCCGCTAAATCTCGTCAAAAGAGCTATGCCGATAAAAGGCAGCACCCCTTGGAATTTGATGTAGGCGATCATGTCTACCTACGTGTATCTCCTACCAAGTGTTTGAAACCACCTCGTGATGTTGTGATTCCTGAAATGGAACAATTGCAGGAAGACCCTACTTATCCTGAACACCCGATCGGTATCGTCGATCAAATGATCGAATCACTCGAAACAAGACCACGAAATTCTATAAATTTCAGTGGAGCAATCATTCGAAAGAAGAAGCTACTTGGGAAATGGAGGAATTCTTGCAATCCAAGTTTCCTGAATTTCTGCCATCCTTATTCGGGTAATCCCTTCATTCTCCTACACTTCCTCTTGTGTCTCTTAAATCTCGGGACGAGTTTTCTTTAAGGGGGGAGGGCTGTGACACCCCAGGTGTAAAAATGAGCTTTTCTTTACTTCCTCGTTCATTGGCATTGCTGAAAAATAAAGCCATTCAAATTTTGAAGTTCAGCTGATGTCTCGTTTGAATTATTCAAATAAAAGATTAAATATACCTTGTAAAGAAACTTCAAATTTTTTCATAAGATAGTAGCATTTAAAAAATACCAGCATGAAGATCATGCCAGGAAAGAATTTTCCCTCAAAAATTCAAGCAATGTTGTAAAACTTAACAATTTGTATGAATTTTCATTTAAATTCTGTTCAGATTTTCAACTCGGGCCCAAAATTAAAAAGGTTCCTCCTGATACATCGCATCACCACAAAAATCGGCATAAACTTTTAAGACCAATAAGTCTTCCTTTTAAGTCTCCAAACTCACCACAGTTTCAGTTCGTCGGAAATTGGAAAAATCATCCGTACCCACTGGTTTTTCTCTCTCTCCCTCCTGATTGGAGCCAGTATGGGCGGCCAGCTACCGCGTGGACACCAACGACTAGCCTCGACTCCTGTTTTTCTCTCTCTCCCTCCTGATTGGAGCCTCTCAGCCGCCTTATAAAAAAGCCCAGGACTCCCAGAACCCTACCTTCTTCATCTATTTTGCCTCCAGCCACCATTGTTGCCCGAGCTGAGCTTCCATCCGGACCTGGCCGTCGAGCCTACGTTTCCGGCCATCTCCATCCGTCGACGACCCCAAGGTGAGAACCCCCTCGTCCCTCTCTGCCAGGCGCGGGCCGTCCGAGCGGTTGGATCCCGAACCGACGGCCCAGATTCAACCGCGCCACCCCTAATAGATCTAATTAATCTGAGCCGTTAGATCCAAATCCAAGCGTCGACATTTGGCCACGTGTATAGTGTAATCAAATCCGTCCATTTTGAAATCAAGTGCTCTGATTTATCCTAGGTTTTCCATCTAAAAATAAATCAAATGCATTACTGCATCAGAATGATGTCATGCTGACATCAGCAAAACCTATTAATTTAAAATTAATTACAAAATTTGGTTAATTAAATTTGGATTAACCTGTTAATTAATAAATATAATAATAAAATAATTAATAGTATTATTAATTTGCAAATTAATTATAATAATTATTTAATAATTAATTTGAAAATATTTAATTATGCTAATTTTACAGAAAAACCCCTGTACTTTTATTTAATTACAAAATAGTACCTACACTTTACCCCTGAACTTTTCTGTAATTACTATTTAGTCCTCAATTAATTTTGTAAATTGCAAACAAGTCCTCAAAAATTAATTAATAATTACAGATTAGTCCCTAAACCTTATAAACAGGGCCTCTTGGGTTACGATTAGTTTTCTGACGGGTGAAACCTCAATGGGCACGTACAAGTTGAAGGAAGCCATGGAAAAGGCTTGAAGTGATCTCTTGACCCTCACACCAAAGCAAGTGTCCGAGTGCACAGCTAACACAGGCGTAATGAAGATTCTTTAGTCCACCTGAAAACAGGGGATGAAATCACTTCTCGTGGGGAATGTGTACAACCTCTGCAGAGTTAAAACTGTTATGACAGCCGTGCTCACAGTCACGAGCATTGCATAGACCCTCAAATGATTAGTGGGATTAGATATGATTTGATGATTTTAGTGGATCACTGTGTTTGGTGTTGGTGCTACAGCCGGGTAGGCTGTAGGCACATTGATTTACTAGTATTGGTTCGATGTCTATCACTTAGTAAATAGGTGCTTAATAGGAAGTGTGTTTCTATTGTGTACTTTTATGCAAAAGAACCCTATATTGCCTTTGCCTTGTTTGTTCCTATATGTCATCTTTTACCACATTTGCTGAGTACATTCTGTACTCAACCTTGCCTTTGTATATGCTGCTCAGTAGAAGGAGAAGTTTGGAAGAACGTTGAAGATCTTGGAGTTGAAGGCTAGGCGAGCTACCTCTTCAGTCAACTGCCTGTGGAAGCCCAAGTCGTTTTTAGTTGTTTTCTGCTGCTTTGGTTTGTATGAATTTCTAAGACTCTTAGTCATTATTGTAATAGCTTAATTTCAGTGTATTCAAGACATTGTTCTGTTTTACCATTAATGAAGTCACTTTATGTGTGAAACTTAATTCCTGAGCACACATAAAGGGTCACTTGGTTTTAGGCTTAAAACTGGGCGTGACAGAAGTGGTATCAGAGCCGTGTTGACTGTAGGATGCGTGCCTAGAATAGAATGGACGTCTAGATCTTACAAAACTATGTGCCAAAAATGTTGCAAAATTCCATTTTCTCCGCATCTTAATTCTATTTAAGTTTTCTAATTTATGTTCTTCTAAAATTGTAGATGGCTAGAACCAAGATCACTCCGCGAAAGCAGACTGGACCGAGAGGAGTGCCACGAGGACGGCTCGCAAGAAGGTTTGCTAGGAGATCAACCCCGCCCATACCACAAGACCAGCCTATACCACAAGACCAACCGGGGTATGGAAGCAGGGTAATCAGCGACTTGGAGGAAGAACCCTATGAGAGGGATATCCACACTGTACATGAAGAGCTAGTACAAGAAACACCTCAAGGGCAGGTAGCACCCCAAGAGCCAGTGGAACCAGAAGAGTTAGAGCCAGAGGAGGAACCGCAGGAGGAACCAATGGAACTAGAAGAGTCTGAGCCAGAGGAGTCTCCGTCACCCACAGCGGAAGAAGACGAGGAAGATGGGAGGCCATGGCATCGCACGCCCCGGAGGTTCCATTCCGATGGAGAGATCGGAGGAGTTGCCACGGAACAACTAAGAGCATTGCTAGATGCGATTGACCTGGATTCTGCACTGTTCACTCACCAGATCATCCCCAAGCAAACAAGTGATGAGTGGACGGTGGAAGTAACAACATATGACAGCAACCAAGAGTACAGTCATTACCGTACCCCAGTTCCCAGGACCAGCGAAGCCGAAGCGGTTGCTGATGCTGCATGGGCCGCAGTTACAAGCTTGAGCCACAAATGCAAGGACAAGCTACAAAACTCGGAGTTTTGCTATTTTCCTTGCCAAGAATCAGACACAAGGAGGTATCCGGGGCTCATGAAGGACGACTCAAATACCAAACCAGGTCAAGAGAGGAGTGACAAGCTGATGCTGAACTTATGCACACGCTATCTCATCGCTCAAGATGAGAATGCGTTTCTCCGCGCAAGGCTCGATGAAGCAGAAGGTGAGCAAGGAAGACGCTAGACCAATTCTTATCCATCACCTAGTCCTGCTCCACCATTCACTATCTCCAGGTTTCTACCCATGGGTTCACCGCCGCCACAGCGCTCAGACAGGAGAAGCTTGGAGTAGGATGCCTTTTATCTTAAGATGTAATAGGGAACTCCAGTGTTAGGAATCAATTAGAGTCGCTTAGTTCCTTAGTGGTGTGTCTTGTGTTAGGTTCTAGTTTGCTTGTGTGCTAGTTGGTGTGTGATGCGAGCTATGGAATGCTTCGGCACCTTGTCCGTAGCCTCATCTTTTCAGTTCGAGTAATAAAACCTTGTTTACCTTGTCACTTTGATGCATATAGTTGGGATTCTTTATTCTTTCCTTATCTTTATCAATCTTAAATATCAATCTCAACCCTCTTCTCCACTGCATCAGATGGTTTACACCAGGCGCACTGCAACTAGCCATGGAAGTTCCTCCAACCAGAACAACCAGAACCAAAACAACCAAAACAACCAGAACAACAATCAGAACAACCAGAACCCCCAGAACAACAATCAGGACGACGACAACAACAACAATGACAACTACGTCAATGCCAATGGATTTGTTGGACCTTTCGCACAGATCATGGCTATGAAATGCAGTTGATGCGAAACATGATGCAAACTCCCACTCAGATGCAGTAGAATCAAGGTGCAGCACCACAAGGTCAGGGCCAATACAAGCTGGGTGAGTTCCTGAGGTCTAGGCCACCTACATTCTCCCAAGCCAAGGACCATTTGGAGGCTGATGATTGACTCAAGTCAATCGAGAAGAAGTTGGTCATAGCACAGTGCAACGACCGTGAGAAAGTTCTCTATGCAGCACGTCAGTTGGCTGGAGCTGCCACAGACTGGTGGGAAGCATACTGCAGTGCTCATGCTAACGCTGCAGGAATCACTTGGGATGAATTCAAGACCAATTTCTATTCTCACTATGTTTCGACTAGGACCATTAGACTGAAGAAAGAGTTTCAAAATTTGAAGCAGGGTGGTATGTCGGTGAGTGAATACCTCAACAAGTTCACTCAGCTCTCAAGGTATGCTCCAGAGGATGTGGACACCGATGAGAAGTAGCAAGAGTTGTTTCTTGATGGGCTGAACCATGATCTCCAGTACTAGCTAATGACTAATGACTACGTGAACTTCTAGAAGCTGGTGGACAAAGCACTTGTCCTTGAAAACAAGTGTGCAGAGATTGAGCGGGAAGGCAAAAGGAAGATGTCATTCAATGGGTAGTCTTCTCACCCCAATGTCTGTCCCCGCATGATGCCACCGCAGGGACCGATGTATCGTCTGCCGTATACTGGGAAGCCACCGATGCAAGCACCACGCCTGAACTCCTAGATGCAGATGCAGAAGCCAAGTTTTCAGGCACCCCATCCCCATGCACACCAGATGACTCATGTTGGGAATGAACAAGTTCCTCGTCCTACAGCACTAGCTCAGCAGAACACCAACAAGCCAGTCAGTGGAGCTAATGCAGTCAGTGGAGCTCGAAGAGCATGCTTCAAGTGTGGAATGTCTGGGCACTATGCTAACAACTGCCCAAACAAAGCTGCTGCACCACCCATGGGACCAGCTCAGAAGCCCAATCAGGGAGGTAACCAGGGCCAGTCCAACTACATCTATGGCAAAATCAACCATGTGACCAGTGAAGAAGCTCAGAAGCTCCAGAAGTTGTGATGGGTACGTTTCTTGCAAACTCTAACCCTGCTACCGTTTTATTTGACTCTGGAGCATCGCATTCGTTCATATCATCAAGTTTTATTGCAAAGTTTGAAATTCCTATAATCATCATGAAAAACACTATGCTAGTTAGTTCTCCTGGAGGAGAAATGAGAACTAGGCACTTGTGCCCAGCAGTAAGTTTGAAAATAAGGGGGTAGTTTTCTTGTCCGACCTTATCATTTTGGAATCAAAGGGGATAGATATCATCCTTGGAATGGACTGGTTAAGGAAATATGATGGGGTAATCCAATGTGCAAGAAGAGCAGTACAGTTGACTAGTGAAGACGGGTCGAAAGTTGAGTTTGTGGCAGCCAGTACAGCAGTACCAACATATGTGCTGAACAAGATGGAGGGCAAGACCATTGAAGAAATCCGAGTTGTCCGTGACTATCAGGATGTGTTTCTAGAAGACTTGCTAGGTATGCCACCTAACCGTGACATTGAATTTCTCATTGATCTAGTGCCTGGAACAGCACCTATATCTAAGAGGCCATATAGGATGCCTGTTAATGAACTAGTAGAACTTAAGAAACAAATCAAGAGCTTCAAGAAAAGGTTTTCATTCGTCCTAGCTCATCATCATGGGGAGCACCAGTACTCTTCGTGGAGAAGAAGAATGGAACTCAAAGGATCTGTGTGGACTATAGATCTTTGAACGAGGTTATCATCAAGAATAAATATCCTTTACCCAAGATTGAGGATTTGTTCGATCAGATGAAGGTAGCATTAGTATTCTCTAAGATTGATTTGAGGTAAGGTTATCGTCAACTGAAAATCAGAGTCAGATATACCAAAGACTGCTTTCTGATCTAGATATGGGTTGTATGAGTGTACAGTCTTCATGTATATGATGAACAAGGTGTTTATGGAGTACTTGGATAAGTTTGTGGTTGTGTTCATTGACGACATCCTTGTATTCTCTAAGAATGAAGCAGTTGACCAACGCCCTTGCTTACTTCATGTCTATGATGAACAAGGTGTTTATGGAGTATTGGATAAGTTTGTGGTTGTGTTCATTGACGACATCCTTGTATTCTTTAAGAATGAAGCAGAACATGAGCAACATATAAAGTTGGTTCGTGAGAAACTAAGAGAGAACAAGCTGTATGCAAAGTTCAGCAAGTGCGAGTTTTGGTTGGACCAAGTCTCTTTCCTTGGACATATCATATCTGCGGGAGGAGTAGCAGTTGATCCGAGCAAGGTCAAAGAGGCAGTGAATTGTATACCACCGAAAAATGTGTCAGAGATTCGCAGTTTCCTTGGATTGGCAGGATACTATCGCCGGTTTATAAATGATTTCTCAAAGATAGCCAGGCCAATGACACGGTTGCTAGAGAAAGAAAAGGAGTTCAAATGGTCGAGTGAGTGCCAAGCTAGTTTTGAGGAACTTAAGAAGAGATTGACCACCGCCCCAGTGATGATTCTTCCAGACATTACCAAGAAGTTTGACATCTACTGTGATGCCTCTCGTCAAGGTCTAGGATGTGTATTGACGCAAGAAGGTCAAGTTGTGTGCTATGCTTCACGCCAGTTAAGGAAGTATGAGTTGAATTATCCTACTCACGATTTGGAGTTCGCCGCAGTAGTTCATGCTTTGAAGATATGGAGACATTATCTCATTGGGCATCGATGTGAAATATACACGGATCATAAAAGTCTAAAGTATATATTCACACAGACAGATCTGAATCTGAGAAAGCGGCGATGGTTCGAATTGATCAAGGATTATGACGTGGGAATCAACTATCATCCTGGAAGGCCAATGTGGTTGTAGATGCATTGAGTCTAAAGCGACACTGCAATATGGTAGTAGTCAGAGGGATGCCACAAGAATTGTGTAAGGAATTTGAGAAGCTCAATCTTGGAATTTGAGAAGCTCAATCTTGGAATGGTCAGTGCTGTGGAAGCAGTTACCATGGAAGTTGAATCAACTTTAGAGGAGGAAATTTGTAAAGGTCAACTAGAAGATGAAAAGATTAATTAGATCAAGCAACTCATTTGGTATAATAAGCGAGTGATTTCACTTTGGATGACAGAGGTACCTTATGGTTGGGCAAGAGGATTTGTGTACCAAATCAGAAGCCAATCCATGATCTAATTCTGAGAGAGGCTCATGATGCAGCATATTCTATCCATCTGGGTAGTACTAAGATGTACCAAGATCTGAAAACCCGATATCGGTGGTATGGTATGAAAAGGGATGTTGCAGAATATATGGCACTATGCGATACTTGTCAAAGGATAAAGGCAGAACATCAAAGGCCTGCTGGATTATTGCAACTATTAAAGATTCTGGAATGGAAGTGGGAAGAAATCAAAGTGGATTTCATTGTCGGTTTGCCTCACACTCAAGCCGGATATGATTCTATATAGGTCATTGTGGATAGGTTGACAAAGGTTGCTCACTTTATTCCAGTTAAGACAACCTACACTGGGGCAAAGTTAGCAGAGTTGTATATGGTAAGTGTTGTTTGCTTGCATGGAGTACCGAAGAAGATAGTATCTGATCAAGCTACCCAGTTCACCTCAAAATTCTAGGAGAAGTTGCATGAGTCAATGGATACTAAGTTGAATTTCAGCTCGGCCTATCATCCACAGACAGATGGACAGACTGAAAGGACCAATCAGATATTGGAGGATATGTTACGTGCTTGTGCTCTAAAGTATAGCAAGAGTTGGGATAAGAGCCTTCCATATGCGAAATTCTCATACAACAACAGTTATCAAGCTAGTCTATAGAGGTCACCATTTGAAGGTCTCTATGGACGGCAGTGTAGAACACCGTTATTCTGGAATGAGACTGGGAAAAGTCAAGTGTTTGGACCAGAGATATTAAAAGAAGCAGAAAAACAAATGCAACTCATCTGTGAGAATTTGAATGTTGCACAATCGAGGCATAAGAATTATGCGGATAATAGGAGAGATCTAACCTTCGAGATTGGAGACTTTGTGTATCTCAAGGTTTCCTCAATAAGAGGCCTTCGTAGGTTCAAGGTTAAAGAAAAGTTAGCACCATGGTATATTGGACCATTTAAAGTTTTGGACAGAAAAGGAGAAGTTGCATATCAACTAGAGTTATTGTCAGATGTGCATGACCTGTTCCATGTGTCACAACTGATGAAGTGCGTAAAGGTTCCGGAAGAGCAACTTCCAATCGAGGAATTGGATCTAGGAGGTGATCTGTCATATTCAGAAAGACCTATCAAGATCTCAAACACTGCAGAGCGTGTGACTCGAAGTAAAGTCATCAAGCTGTTCAAAGTTCAGTGGAGTCACTATTCTGAGGATGAAGCTACTTGGGAACATGAATAGGAGCTCCGAACAGAATATTCAGATCTCTTTCCAAGTCCTTTTGAATCTCGTGGGCGAGATTCATTTTAAGAGGGGTTGGTTTGTAACGCCCAAAAATTTAAAAATTTTCAAATATTAAAATTTTGAATTTCTTTAATTGCATTTCACAATTTAGTATAGAATACAATTCTTTTTCCGAATTAAAATGCTAGGTTGCATTTCATCTCATCCTTTGCATTGCATATAATCTTCATCTAAATAGTTATTGCATCAGAAATAATTATTGCATCTAAGTAATTAAAGATTTAAAGGAAACAAAGAAAGAAATTAAAGAAATAAAGGAAACCCCAAAACCTTCCCGGGGCCTAAATCCCTCTCCCTCTCCCCCTCACCACGCAGCCCACCTTCCCTACAGCCCAGCTAGGCCTAGGGCGCCACTCTCCCCTCACTTCCTCTCACTTAAAGGTGCCCCCCGAGCGCCATCCCCTTCCTCCAACCGCCTCCCCAACCCCCACACCGCGTTTGCAGCGTGCATCGCCTCAACTTTCCCCGATTTCCGCAGGATTCAAACCCCAACCGCGCCCCACAACCCCCCGACTCGGCCGCCACTTTTCCCCCATAAGAACCGCACCGCCCGGCCCTCTCTCTCCTCCCACAACCAAACCCCACGCGTCACAGTCACATCGCCAGGGAGGAACCGCCCCAGCATGTGCCGACCCCATGCCGGCGTTGCCCAAGCCGCTCCGCCCCCACCCGGCCTCCTCCCGTCAAGCGCCGCCCCCGGAGCCACCCCACGACGCCGCCGAAGTTCTCCTGAAGGACCTCGCCCTCGGGCCCATGTTTCTGGCCATCTCCGACCGCCGACGACCCCTAGGTGAGAACCCTCGTCCCCCTCATCATTTTGGGCTCGGCCCGGGTGAAAACTATACGCCAGAGCACCGCCCCGGCCACCTCCGGCGGACGGTCGGCCATGGCGCCGCCGCTCGGCTCTGACCGCGCCGGCCAGGCAGCCGCTCTACCAGGCGATCCTGAACCGGCGGCCCAGATCCAACCGCGCCACCCCTATTTCATCTCATTAATCCGAGCCATTCGAGCCAAATCCAAGAGTCGACATTTGGCCACGTGTATAGTTTAATCAAACCCATCCATTTTGAAAAGAAAAGGCCCAGATTTGTTCTAGGTTTTCCATATAAAAATAAATCAAACGCATTACTGCGTTAGCATGATGTCATGCTAACATCAGCAGAACCGATTAATTTAAAATTAATTACAAAACTTGGTTAATTAAATTTGGATTAACCTGTTAATTAATAAATATAATAATAAAATAATTATTAATATTATTAATCTGAAAATTAACTATAATAATTAATTAATAATTAATTTGATAATAATTAATTATGTTAATTTTACAGAAAAGCCCTTGTATTTTTATTTAATTACAAAATAGTCCCTTTCTTACGGCAAATTTACACTTTAGCACCTGAACTTTTCTGTTATTACTATTTAGAGCTGAACAAATTTTGTATATTGCATACAGGTCCTCAGAACTTAATTAATAATTACAGATTTGTCTCTGAACCTTATAAATGCTATAACTTTTGAACCGTAACTCCGATTTCAGTGAATTTTATACCAAAACGATCATATCGGAATAACCTATGCATTCATGACATAATCATACGGATCTTGATCTGTTTTGTTGCATTTGATTGATTGTTTGTGCTTCCATGCGTTAGACGACTTCATCTCAGACCCGCAGTACGAGGACTTCCAGCAGCAAGACTTTGAAGCCATCGAGTACTATTCCCAGGAGCAGCAAGGCAAGTGTTCTTTACCATCTTGTGCCTAATTTACAAAACATCTATCTTGTAGATTTTATGCTTGTGTCAAATTGATTGCGCACCTATTGTTAGGATTATTTAGTCTTTCCTCATTATGCCTTGTCGCACTAGTTTACCTTTTCTTTGCTGTTATCGAGATGGGTGATTTTAAATGGATTTATCATTGTCCTTGCTTCATGAGGATTAATGGGTTATTTAATAGCAACATTGTGATTAGTGATTTGGGTGATATGGTTGGTGTAGGGTTGTGTGCGGGGTTACCGGCACTGTCCTTTGTTATGTTATTTTTCCGAATCTAAGGACTGGTTCGTAGAGCAACTACCCATGTACTACCGTACAACCATGAGCCAAATATGGGTGCGGCCTGGCATAGTAAGTGGTGGAGACCAGTTCTGTGCATGCCAGCTAGTGGAGCAGGGAAAGCCAGGTAGGCCTGGATCCGCCTGGAGCAAAGATGTGTGGGGATGGGAGGGGTACTCCCAGGAACCATTTGGCACAAGAGGGGGCCTCTCGGGTTACGGTTAGTTTTCTGACGGGTGAAACCCTCAGTGAGCACGTACAAGCTGGAGGAAGCCAGGGAAAAGCCTTGAAGTGATCTCTTGGCCCTCACACCAAAGAAAGTGTGCGAGTGCACAGCTGGCACAGGCATAATGGAGATTCTTTAGTCCACTTGGAAACAGGGGATGAAATCACTTCTTGTGGAGAATGTGTACAACCTCTACAGAGTTAAAACTGTCATGACAGCTGTGCTCATGGTCATGAGCATTGCATAGACCCTCACATGATTAGTGGGATTGGCTATGGTTTGGTGATGTTAGTGGATCACTGAGTTTGGTGTTAGTGCTACAGCCGGGTAGGCTATAGGCACGTTGATTTACTAGTATTGGTTTGATGTCTATCACTCAGTAAATATGCTTAATCAAAAGTGTGTTTCTATTATGTGCTTTTATACAAAAGAACCCTATATTGCCTTTGCCTTGTTTGTTGCTACATGTCATCTTTTCTCACACTTGCTGAGTACATTCCGTACTCAACCTTGCCTTTGTATATACTGCTGAGTAGAAGGAGAAGTCTGGGAGAACGTTGAAGATCCTGGAGTTGAAGGCTAGGCGAGCAACCTCTTCGGTCAACTACCTGTGGAAGCCCAAGTCGTTTTTGGTTGTTTTCCGCTGCTTTGATTTGTATGAATTTCTAAGACTCTTAGTCATTATTGTAATAGCTTAATTTCAGTGTATTCGAGACATTGTTCTCTTTTACCATTAATGAAGTCACTTTATGTGTGAAACTTGATTTCTAGGCACACATAAAGGGTCACTTGGTTTTAGCCTTAAAACCGAGTTTGACAACATACTAGCTTTGTAATTTATTTATGAAGATAAAACTATGCAAATAATTGCTAAGTGATAGTAATTACATGTATATAGAGAACTAAATAATTAACTAATGACCCACCATGCACCTCAACCCTGCTGTATGCGCTAGTACAGGTGCTACTTGTTTTAATAATGTAAATTACATCTAATCATAGGATGCATGCATATTATTTTATAATAACGTGTTAAATGGATCGCGCTTGCATCTCACCCTGTACTGGTGTACATTAGGACATGTGTCACCTATTAGCTTTAGTTAATTATTAGTCTCATTTAGGTTGCTTTAATTTCCTTGCCGATTATTACTCGTTCTTACTGTGGTGTTTTATCACGTAATATATTTAAGCATATAACTATATCGCAAATAGGGCGCTTTTCATTGTATCCTTATTATGTGTTAGAGAACATGCAACCTGCTAGTCATAGTGGTTTAACTATAAGTGTGAGATTAAATAATTGGTCATTAATCATTAGAAAGCAACAGCATACTATAGAAATAAAGTAATTAATCTATAATCGCAATAGGTTTCATGCATATAGAAGTGGGGCAACAAATAATGGTACACTGCCCGCACCACTCATCCATAGCTAATGTCACAAATACACGCGCATCCCTCCTGTATTCGTATGCCAGCAATATAGATTAGACTGATCACATACTGTCATCACACCTCTCTGCATATGTGTATGCACATACACGCTCAACCGCCCATGTAACTTCTTAAGCGCTAAATAAAAGTGTGTAAAATAATCTAGAATGCGATAACCGATGCAATCATGGAGAACATTTACCCTCGGTTTTTCCTCAGGAGTTTATTCGTATTTTATCGATTCTTCTCGAGCTTTGTTTATTTTGCGGTAGTTTTATTAGGCGTATTTTATCGCGTAGATAATGTCGAGTTCAAGGAAGAGCTAAGGTTCAAGAGGAGCTAGAAGGACCACATGTGAAGAGAAGCACCAAGATCTAGATGCCAAGCCAGGGATTGGAGACTTGAATTTGGAAGAAGAGCCTGAAGACTCAAACTCTGAAGATTAGGAGTTTGCATGCAAGCTCTAACTCCTTTATCATGTTTAACTTATATTTTGCTATGTTTATACTGCTATGCATGATATATTGATTTAAAATGTTGTGTTAGTTATAATCCTAATTGGTTGATTAATCTATTGATATTAATGTCAGTTACTAGACATTAATATTAATTGCCTTGATTACTCGTCGTTGATGCCCCCTTGTGAACCATAAAATTTCTGTTGTTAAATACTTTTAACAAACAGAAAGTTGCCTTGATATTAGAATGCTTAGGAACCCTCTCGCGATGTTATGCATTGCCGCACTATACACCATTTATTTACAAAATGCGTTAAAATGAGTTTGGTGGTGTGAGTTAAAATAAAATGGGATGGGATTAGTGCAACATGTGCTAGGTGAAGAT
Organism: Zoysia pacifica; assembly: GCA_001602315.1. Lineage (NCBI taxonomy): Eukaryota > Viridiplantae > Streptophyta > Magnoliopsida > Poales > Poaceae > Zoysia > Zoysia pacifica. Next base: position 205,123 of record BCLH01000116.1, read on the forward strand.
GGGTGTTTTTGGTCGTGGGGCGGGTCTCACAAAAGGTGTTGTGCTAGGTGTATAAGCTTCGGTCTGGTCCACCTGCCATGGAACAGTATGCCGCCCCTGTCATATAATGATCGGTTCGTTAGCGCTCAACTTAGTGATTACGTGCAACCACAAAATCACTAACTTTTGTGAGATACTCATCCTATTTAGGTAATCAACATCGAACCACTAGGAGATCAGTAGGAAATAAGGCGCAAGGAGTAGATGCGAGATACTCACGGTCTGACCTTCGACCAAGTAATAGCCCGCGTCATGAGACCGTAAGCCCATAGATATAGCCCATTGTTTGTGTAAGTACAAGGTATAGAAGGGGACCAAGAGAAGACGTTGATGCATTTTCCCATGATCCAGCTCTGAGAATGTACACCGTTGCATCATCAGGACTTGAAAAACCCTGACTGATGGCCCCTGGATAATGCCTTGGGTGGAATCTGTGGGAACCTAAGTAGATGCTGGAGTAAATGTTATGTGACACTATTGATCAGGAGGAGTGTAACGACCAGGCTTTTGTACCTTTCTGTAAGAACCGATCTTATGTGCTTGTGCCAATCCCAGGAGTTTGGCAAGCACGTTCATCACAAGTGAGCAATCAAGAAACCATAACAAAATAAATAAACAAGGATGGGATAAATTAATTCAACGGGATCATCCATAAAACTTACTGAACTTTTCAAAGCGGAACAAGACTACCAGGAATCCAAGAGTTGGAACAACAGCAGGATCAACAAACGAGAGCAAACAGCAAGACAAACCTCTTCCTCCACAGGCAACTCGAGAGCAGGAGCGAACCTCAAACCATAGTTGGAAAGTAGATGAGAACGATCTTCTAGCTGACCTCTGAAAAAGAAGGGCGTGAAAAGTCGTGAGTACGTGAATACTCAGCAAACCGCGCGCTACCTAGCAACAATATGTATGCATGCAAAGGATAGTTTCAAGGATGGAGGCTGGCTCAAGTGCTAAATGCAAGTTCAAAACATTTTAATTTAAAGATGCAAGAAGTTTTATTTTAAAACAATCAAATTTTATTATCTGCCCCGCAGGGATCTCCGTTATCTCGAACAGGGGTTCATTTTAAATTTTGGTGTAAACTCCACACCCAGCCACAGCTCAAAGGCCGGAGTCCAAAACATTTCAAAACAGAGATAGAGGGAAGAAAACAAACCTACTCAACGAGGAGCACAACTCAGGAGTGTCCTTCCAAAAGGACGTGGCAATGCGCATTGACTGTAACTCTGTAGAGTTTATGCACCTGGTCCCACAAGAAGTACTGTCGAGAACCACCATCGTGGTCCCAACAGACACACAATACCCATCCACAAGCTTTAACTGACGTTACCCGTCCTCCAGGAAGGGATCCCAGTCGCCTACGCTGCCGAGTCCTGGAGCTATGAGGAGCCTACCACTGATTAGGTGAGGTATCTCGATCTCATGTAGGGAGTCGTAACTCTACACCATACTAACACATCACTGCCAACCCACGGGTAAACAACCAGTCTCAGCAAGCTTCAAGATCAAGCCTCTGCCCATACAGGGTAACGTGGTGTGTATGGTTGTCGACTGAGCGTACAAAGCTCGAAGGACTTGGTCCTTAATTGCCGGGACAGGCTCTCTCTCCAACCTCAACTCCAACAACCAACAACCAACAAAACTCTCGAAGGTCCAAGCAAGAACCTTACATGTACCCGCAACAGGTACGCCAACAGAGACTTTCCAAGAGTCCCCCAGCACCTCATACTCCAGCCTGCCCCCGCTAAATAGTTTGTGTAGAGTTATTTGCAAAAACACACACACATTTCAATCACAGTTCAAAAGCATTTAACACAATATAGTAAATAAATGTAACTAAGCTTGGCTAAGCATAAAAGTAAAGAAATAGTACCAAAGCAATCCCAGGGCTCATAATACGTTCAACAATAAATAGGCACAGCATGGGAATGTTGCTAGCATGTTTTAAAACAGTTGGCATGCAAATTATGGTTTCAAACAAAACTTGCAGTTTAAAAGCTAGGATCAAAATTGGTCAATGAGCGCGGCTTGCCTTGTGAGTTGAGATCCCATCCGAGATTTAGGTCCTCGTGCAGAACGGTCTTCAAGAACTCATCAACAACTCCAGCCGGCAAACGGCACGAAAAATGTGTGAGCGACTGAAAAGGACGACTCAACAACTACTAAAATGGACTCTACGAACAAATATACGGATCATCAGGAACTGGCTCCAAGACACGGTCTCCCGATCGTGTCCTGTAAAAAGACACGGACTAGGCCGAACGCGTGAGATTCGGGGTCCGGACACGATAGACGGCATGTGTCCAAGGCTCCGATCATACGTCGGCCCGGACAGGAAAGAGCTGAGGCCCGGACACAGTTAGAGCCACGTGACCACAAGCTGGGTCATAGCCGAACTGTGGACTTGTGTCCAAAGGTTTGGACACGGTGCCTGTCACGTGACCCACGGGATGGTCACCGGCTGCATGACTAGAGAACGAACTAGACACCACACGTGCTACGAATCGGCCTAACTAACAGAAAAGGAAACAAAAGGACAAAAGTGCTCACCAAAACTTGAGCCAAGGTTGAAGCAAGACCACAGGGATGATGACCGAAGGCAAAAACGACACCAGAACTCGCATGAGTGAACAACCCCAAACTTGGGTTCGGTCACAGCCGACTCCGCTGACCTTGGCCTAAAGCTGGAACGATCCCTGCACATAACAGTAAACTTAGACTTCAGCACCAACTCCCAGCCTTGAGTCACAAACCTTGCTAAACGACCGGAAAGGCGCAGGGACAAGAGAACAGAACCCACCACGGCTTGGTTCAACAAAGTGCCGACGACGCCGATGACACGAAAAGCTCTCCGACGAGAAGACTGGTGAGCTGACCTTAGGAACAACGACGTAGACGGTAGAACTTGCACTCGAAGTGGTGGCTCAATGCAAAAACGACCAATGAAGGTGAAGACGGAGAAGTCAGCACTCAGAGATAGAAATTAAACAACAAGAAACTGAACAGAGAAATAGAGATACTCACCGAAACTTGAGCAAGAGCCAAAGAGAAGTTGTGGAAACACAGGCCAAGGAGAAGACAGCGTAGCTCAGATCCTGGGTGTCGGAACACGAACAAAGGTGATCCACCGATCTGAAACAAACGCCAACCATGGTTTATTCCCAACACAACAAACCAACAGGACACGAAAAAATGAAGACAGAACACGGTCTCACCAAGAAAATGGCAATGGTGTTGATAGAACGGCGACAGTGACAGCTCCACCTCGACAATTGCACCACTTGCCTGGCAACCAAGACGTGTTCGCGCTTCGACGATTGGGTCCACTTGACATAGATAGAGTTCAAGGCTCAAACAACGAAAACGACAAACAAGGAATGACAAGAATGGAAGAAGCTCACCGAAGACGACCGAGCAACTGAAGAAGGCAGAACCGACGGCACCAACTGGATCCATGATGACCTTAAAGCTTGCTACTAAGCTGCACCAAAGCTCCGACATCACTGAAACGATCATCAACTGCCTCACGAAAACAGCAACAAGGATCGGTCAACAAATACAACAGGGCCACAACGGTCCTGGGAATGAACATACAAGGTATAAACAGAAAAACGAAGAGGTGCTAGGCTCACCCGCCAAAAGGGCTCGGCCAACACGAGGAACGCAACGACAGCGGCAGTAGAACTCCTCTGTTCTTCCTTCACCTGAATGGAACTGGACGAGATCAGCTCCAAAAGAGACAACGCACCAAAAGGTAGACAGCTCACCGGGGACCTGAAACGCAGGGTGGCTGGTTGACGGAAACGGCAGACGGGACAGGAACGATGTGTGGCCGAGGCTGCATGGAGCAGATGACGCACAAGACGAATACAACGATGGCGACGGGTCGACGAGGAGGACGATGGCAGGCAAACAGGAGGCGAGCGAACCGGCGACAGCACAGGTCGAAGATGACGTGAGGTTGTAGGTCGAACGGGGAGCTGGCGACGCAGTGGACAGGGCGGTGAAGCGGACAGGGACATCATGACGTAGAACCGGACGAAGATGAACACGAACAGAGCAGGTTGGGGACGATGCAGAGACGAGCAGCTCGAGGACAAGGTGCAAACTAGATGAGCTTCATGTTCCAAAGAACCTGCTCAAAACATCGATCACAAGTTGGTTCCACGACTGCGACGCTTGACACGAAGATAAGAACTGGGGTTAGGATCGACGAGTTCTCACCAAGACCGAGATGGCGGTGATGATGAACCGGGGACAGATGCAGTGACGCTCCCAAGTAGCTCTTCGAAGCGCGCTCACTGCTGACCACAACGCGAACGGGTTAGGTCCAGAGATGCAGCACAGCGAGGAGGATGAGGCGAGCACGAAGTGCCACGAACCAACCTTCCACTGCAGGCATACCCTCAGCACACTGATGGAATGAGAAGTCGGAGACACCACGCGCTCGCTGCCTGACGATGCCAAGCAGACAATGACAGCGCGACGAATGGCGAACGACCAGGGACGGGCTCGACGAATCGAGGATGATACAGTGCTGGCGACGACGAGCAACTCGGGCGCGTGTTTGGGACAACTCAGGGTCGACGGATCAGGAACGGGGACGAGGTCGAGGACCACGCGAATGAAGATGAGGACGTGCGCGGCGACATGAGCAGGGGCGAACACGTACGAGACGACGACGATGTGTAGAGAAGAGGCGGACGGCGCGGCGCAGGAGCTTGACGAGTCGAGGACGACGCGACGCTCGACACCAAGGAAGAGAACAGCACGGCGACGCGGGTTGAAGGCGAGCAGGTCGGACAACTCAGATGGGGCGCCACGTTGACGACGTCGAGATCGGGGATTGCGAAACCGGACAGGCGTGGCGACGAGACGAGGCGGGACGCGGTCAGGGGCGGTGCTGACGTGACGACGCACAGCACGGGGCGTGCGGGAGGCGCAAGGACAGGGGCGACGCGAGCGCATGCGCGAGCTGCGATGGTGAGGACAACGCGCAGCGAGGGCAGGGCAGAGGCGCACGCAGAGGGCGGCCAGGGCGCGGCGGCGTGCGGCAGAGATGGCTGGAGGTGGGTGGCCAGGGGCGGCTCGGGGCTGACCAGAGGGTGGCGACACGCAGCTGGGCAGAGGGCGCGCGCGAGGGAGGCTGGGATCGAGCAGGGGCGGATAGGATTGGGTTTTCCGGCGGTTAGGGTTAGTGTAACGACTGGGTTTTTCTTACCTTTCGATAAGTTCTGATCTTCCGTGACCTTGCCAATCCCAGTAGGTTAGCAAGCACGACATCATAAGAGATCAATCAAGAAACCATAACAGAAGTAATAAACAAGAAACGAGAATAGAAAATAGCAAGTCAAAGCAAATTTATTAGAATAAAATCCTCCAAAGAGGTTATCGGCACGCAGACCGAAAACATCGCAGAGCAGATAGATCATTATCAAGAATCCATCAAGTGCAGCAGTGGAAGCATCATCATGGCAGCAATAGCGAAACTCCCCCACACAGGCTAGCTTGAGCGCAATAGCGGACTTCACGGTTCGTCGGAGACGTAGTCGAAGTCGAAGCTGAGAGAATCCTCTGGAAACAGCAAATTAGAAAGCTGCGAGTACGAATACTCAGCAAACCGCGTACTACCTATCAACAATGTATGCATGCAAATGGTTTCAAGGGTAAAGGCATGGCTTAAGTGCTAAATGCAAGTTTAAAACATTTTATTTTACTTTAAAGATGCAAGAAAGCTTTATTTTAAATCAGTCAAATTTTATTATCTTGCCGTGCAGGGATTTCTGTTATCTCAGACGGGGGTTCATTTTAAATGCCGGTGTAACCTCCATACTCGGCCACAGCTCAAAGGCCGGTGGACAAAACATTTTGAAATAGGGGAGGAGGAAAGAAAACAAAACTGCTCAACGAGGAGCACAACTCAGGGGGTGTCCTTCTAAAAAGGACGTGGCAATGCACATTGACTATAACAAATGCAGATTTTATGCACCTGAACCCACGAGAAGTGTCATCGGGAACTACCGTCGTAGTCCCGACGAATACACAAGACCCGTCCATAAGCTTTCACTAGCGTCATCCGTCCTCCAGAATAGAGATCCTAAATGCCTACGCAATCGGGTCCTGTAGCTGTGAAGAGCCTACCACTGATCAGGTGGGGTATCTCGATCTCATGTGGAGAGTCATAACTCTACACCACACTAACACAACACCAGCAACCCACAAGTAAACAACCAATCTTGGCAAGCTTTAAGATCAAGCCACTGCCTATACAGGGTAACGTGGTGTGCATAGTTGTCAACTGAGCATACAAGGCTCAAAGGATTCGATCTTTAATTGCCAAGGCAGGCACTCTCTCCATCCTCAACGCCAACAACCAACAAGTCTCACGGAAAGATGTGAGTGGGAATCTCTCCGTTGTACCCGCAACAGGTACGCCCACGGAGACATCCCAAAAGTCTCTCAGCTCCTCATACTCCATCCTGTCCTCGCTAAATAATTATGTATAGTTATTTGCAAAACTCACAAATTTGAATCACAGTTCAAATGCATTTAACACAAATTTTATTTTTATAGTGATAAGTGTAAGATAAAAATAAATGCAACTAAACATGGCTAAGCATAAAAATAAATAAAATAATTATGCTAAAGCAATCATAGGGCTCATATTTGTGGAACAATAAATAGGCACGGCTTAGATATGCTGCTAGCATATTTTAAAATAGTTGGCATGCAAATTAGGGTTGCAAACAAAACATGCAGTTTAAAATACTGAGTACAAAAGTGATCAAGGAACGCGGTTTGCTTGGCAGCTCGGGATCAAAGTCGGGATCCAGGTCGTCGAACGAAGCGGGCTTGCGGAACTCCTCTTCGAGATCACCAGCTAAACACAGTATGAACAGGGGTCAGACACTAGGTACGTGACAATTAAATTCGGTAATTAAATCTAAATTTAAGCTACTAGGCTAAACGTGCGCAAAATGTTTCTCGAAAAATTCTACACAACAACCACGACGAGACAAATTAACGGATCAATTTTGGAAATTATCTGAGATCAAACAGAGTTCCTCAAAAATCCTAAAAGATCTAGACCACAAGGAACTAGATTAATCGCAAAACAATTAATCGCAAATTGATTAGCAATTAATTCAACAATCTATCAGAGAGGAAAAAGTAATTGAAGAGAGAGGAATTTCTCACCTGAGATCTAGAAATCGGAGATGAAATCTCGAAGATCGGAACTCGGAACTTGTACTGGAGAAATCGAAAAACCAGAACCGACGACGCGTACTGGAAACCGATCAGGGACGGCATGGCTTCCAGAGGCGGCGATGGTGACGCGTGGTGCAGCGGAGTCACGATGTGGCGCTGAGATCGGCGAGGACAGAAGCAAGTGCGGGGAAGATGGTGCGGATGGGGACAGCGAGGTGGGGGACGGGACGGCAGCAGGCGACGACGCGCGACGGGTGACTGGTACGGAGCGGCGACGATCGACGCAGAACGGCTCGGGGAATGGGGCGGCTCGGGGATGGGTGCGGGAGACGAGGTGGAGACGGTGACAGGGACGGCGGGAGCAGGCGAAGACGCTTCACGCGGGGCGGCTCGGTGCAGGCGCAAGACGCGGTATGGCTGCCGACGCGGAGCGGAGACGGTTTGGAGATTTTTTTGGAAAATGGGAGAGGAATGGGAAGGTGAGGGAGAGGATAAGGATGAGAGGAGTATTTATAGAGAGGATTAGATAGGGATTAGAACAAATTAATTAATCTCAGCCTAATAAGTTCACAGGCCAAATTATTTTGGCGTTCAAAAAATTAAAAGAAAATTTTCGGAGTAATTCGGAATTAATTTCGGGACAATCGGTGCTTCGATTAATTTTGAAAACTGGGATGTTACAGTTAGGGAGGATTTTTCAGGGGTGTGGTGGTTGGTGGGGAAGAAGGGGAACCGTTGGATCGAAGGGAAATCAATGGCCTGGATTCGCCAAGAGGTTAGCAGGCCAACTGGGCCGGTAGAAAGAAGAGAAATCTGGCCCAAAAACACGGGCTGTTACAAGGAGCATAGCCTGTGGGCATAGTGTACAACTTCTGCAAAGTGTAAAATCCTTTCGGAACGGCCGTTGTCACGGTATTGACACACTAATGTTTGGGTTCATAATGACTTGCCTCTATTATATTCATTGGAGTTTGAGTGGGTGTAGCTAACCGTATTTTGGAAAGTGTAGGCTGTGTGTCTGAGCTGTTATGGCTTTATACCGGAAGGCCTAACTAAAATTTGAGTACTGATGGGATCGATGAATATCTCTTTCAAGACCAACCTACTAAAATATGGATAACAAATATTTTACCTCTTTTTTAAAGCTTCTGTAGAGAACTCTGCATAAATCTGGCTTTATGCAAAAGCAAACCCCGTAGCTTTTTCTTTGCAACAACCAAATATGCATCCATATATACATATATATCTTTACTTGACATTAGGGTTTGCTGAGTACCTTATATACTCACCGTTTGTTATTGTGGTTTTAGACAGAGAAGACGGCGTAAAAGATGACGACGTGCTGGGTTTTGTTATATTTTCTCATGTTGCTTGTGGCTTTGGGCCATAATTTCTGCTGCTTGCTTCGCTTTTAGCTGGTCAGTCGGTGTCGAATGGTAGAAATTCTTACTGTGCTGCCGCTAAAGGTTTTTACTTAGGTATACTATTTATATTCGAAATATGTTTTTGGTCGCTAAAGGTTCTTACTTAGGTATACTATTTATATTCGAAATATGTTTTTGGTATATATTCTGTTGTGTTTGTGCGTATTATCTACTAATCCAGAGAATGATACGTGTTGCACAGAGCATGCAAGAAATGAGGTGGGACACTTTGGCCATTCATCTTATTAACAAAAATATGATAAAAATAATATATTTTATAATAATTTACTTTAATATTAGTGGTATTTGTAAGTGACTAATAATTTTATACATTTAAACAAATTTTTAAAATAAAAAGAATGGTTAAAGTTGATGTTAGGAATCAACGGTGTCAAACTTGAGACAGTATAGAAGGAGGGGTAAACAATGTACTGGTTTGTAAACCAGGGGCTACATCAGAGTCTATAAAACGATGGTACATCACAATGACAATTGGACTCTAAATTTAGGGTAAAATCACAATTGTCACATGTTAATACTAGACACATAATACATTTATTTCAGAGATCGAGCAGTCTGTATTATTATTACAAACAAGTAAGTTTTACTTGAGATGTAATCAGTAATCAGCTGGTAAGGACGCATACAATTTTAGGAACGAACCAGCCATCTATTTAATATGAACTGTATGATAAGGATTCGTTTTTATTCCTATATATAGTGTAGCTTAGATTACTGCATGTCGCATTGTTCAAATTTATATCTCCTTGCTGAGAGGTTTCCGGGCAAGGACGAAAAAGAAAGGCGTAAAGATTTGTTCCCTGAAATGAAATCACGGAGTGTCGGTCAGGCCTATCGATCAAGTCGAACTCAGGTATATATAATTCCGAAATGAAGATCATAGTTTCATTAGTTTGAAGTAGAGAGAAGACGTACCGGCAACCTGAAACGAGGCCGTCGCTGCCGGCCAGCATAATCTGGAAAAGTCTCCTGCTACCTTTCGGGGCAACACAGAGAAACTCCAGTGTGCTCAACTGACAAACAGAGTACCAAGACATATCAGCACTAGAAACCTGCGGAGTTTATGATCATCTAAAAAGTAAAAAGTTTTACTATCAAAGTATTGATCCCGAATATTACAGTTGCTTGAAAGAAGAAACTTCCGACACGTGAGCTTGTGATGCTGGTCCATGATAAATGGCCAGGATTAATGTCGTGGTACCATGGGCACGGAGAATCCTTAGCCAGATCCTTCACGAAGACAACCTGAAATGGAAGATTAATGGAGTTATTCAGACCTCCGAAAGCGCGCAGTTTCCCCTGGACCTGCCCATTACTGCCGCTTAAATAAAGATGCATGTGTAACAACCGCGCGATCGATGGCATGAGTACAGCACCTCAAATCCTGCATCTTTTAGAGCTTGGAGGCAGTGGTGAGAGCTACAGATGTCAGGCAGGCCACAGCCGAGCTCAATATTAGCCTTGATTGACATATGTTTAGTGTTGTTTTGATCAAATCTTTCAGTCAGGCAAAATTCATCTAGTGCCAGACACTGGCCAGGCTTCAGCACTCGGTATATCTCGCGGTAGACTCCTAGCTGCCATATTATAACCAGGGAAGAAATAACAGGTGA
>BCLH01000116.1:222315-307514 GCA_001602315.1 Zoysia pacifica
GTTTAAATAACTTTAATGATAAAGCAAATTATAACAAAATATATATTATATTTATAACACTTTTGAATAAAATGAATAGTAAAAAATGATGTTAAAAGTCAACAGCAACAATAATTTTGAAACGGATAGAGTATTACTTGATGTTAGGACAGCTTATTAGTGTTAATTTGCACTAACTAAGCTGTCGTCACGCCAGGTTAAAGTAATCAGAGGGTGTATGCCATAAGATGTGTTTTTTAATAAGAATATACTTGTTAATGCACTCTCTGAGTCCCATCTCATTTATATCTTCCTAATTGCAATATTGACGTAGTAGTGTCTTGAAGGAAAGCGAACTGCCAATTATCACATAAATATTTCAAGACATGGTTTAGGATTATATGAACGAAAAGATGACATGAGAAAGGGATTATGAGCAAGATATCAGAGTATATCCTTTTCATTTATTTCGGATGCAAGCGTGTGAACAAATTAGAATAATTAAGAAAAACCTGATCTTGAGTAGCCTCGTGCTGAACGCTTCATCGCAAATCGTTGGGCAAGTTAGTAGCTTTAAGGAGTATGCTAAGATGGCCTTGAGAGTTCAGAACCTAATACTACTAGTATTTATAGAGGCCGTTGAGGAGAGAACACAGGGAATTAATGAACGAGGGGACCATGGCACCTCGGTCTCTCTCGCAGTCAACAGAACTCTTCAATGTCGTGCGGGGCCTGGTCAGCGGATACAGACCTGTCTTTATGTAGACAGGCTGTTTGGTGGCGGACTGGCCGTCTGGAATTATTAAAATAAGTACTCATACTCCTAAATACTTACTCTATTCTTAAATATAAGCATTGTTAGATTTGATTCAAGCCAAATTCTCTTAACTTTGAGAGTTAATAATAGAGAATTAATAATATTTTATCATATATAAATTATGTTATTAAATTCATCATGAAATAAATTTTCATAATATGTAACTGTTCATACAAGATATTATTGAGTATTTTAGATGTTATTGATCAAAGTTAAAAGAATTTGACTTTGATTAAATTAGAAATACTTATATTTTAAAACAGACATTGAACGAAAAGATACTTCGATACTACTCCGTCTGTTTTAATACAAGCTTATTTATAGTATTCATTGACCACTACTTCAACTAATGATTTGTATAAATTTAATCAACTTGTTCAATATAAGATTTATATTTTTAGATTCATCATGAATTTTTTTTATAATATATAATTTATATATTAATAAAGTTAATTAAATTTATAAAAATTAGTATTGGTCAAAGTCGTAGTCAATGAATCTTAGAAATAAGATTCTATTAAGACAGAGGTGGTAGCTCACAAGTGATGAGATCGTCATCTTCTTAGACCATGGGTAACGTAATCGGTCAAGTTGTGAAATATGGTTAGACCATTTTAAGCCCTTACTTTGACCCTAGGTGAAGGATAAGAAGATGATGCAGATCGCAAGCCTCTTTTGCTACGGACGTGGCAGCGGAATTCGATCAGCCAGGAACGACCAAAATTAAATCGGCGCACCCCTTGGCCTGTTTAAATCTCAACCATCATTCACAGATCAACCGTCCAGATTATATCGAACATAAAGTTGGTCCATTTAAAATTCTACCCCTCCTTCCTCGATCCAACGGCGCTGATTCATCCGGTCCACGGTGGTCCCATAGACCAAGCTTCCTTTCTGGTCCATGGACCTGTGGACGTTTTCCATGGGTTTTCTTTCACAAAAATAATTCCGTTAAAATCCAGAAAATGTCATCTTGCATCCAATCCCTCCTGATCTCTAAAACTACGTTCTAGCCTTAATATTTTACAAAACAGCCACATATTTCATTATAATAATTGCAGTTTAGCCCAGATAAAACTATATAAACCCCTAAACATTCCATATTTACCAATAGGTCCCTGTCAGCCCTCTGATAATTGCAAATAAATCCCCTAACAATTTTCTAAGAATTACACATAGGTCCTTGGAGCTTCCCGACGCCTTTAAAATGCCATGTCTTTTGATCCGTAACTCTGTTTTTAGTGATTCTTGTGCCCATGCGTTCGTCTCGACGTGAGCTACGCTTTGAAATCAGTCCTAAAACCAGTAGCCTATTTGTTCTTTCCTGTTTAACAAGAATACAAATAGTTCCGAATAATCGTTTGATAATTCAATACCGACTAAATCACTCCTATTCCACCTCCACCTAAAATCCAGCAACACCCACAAACCACGGTCCAAACCTCAATTTCATCTTGTATTGTCATCTTCCTTTTTTCATCGAGTGTTATTGGAGTTTACTTATTTAATTGCTTTAGTTCTCTGTTGGATTATTTAATTAGCTCGCTATTTGTTCGCATGCGCTTTTAATTAGTAATTCACATATAGTTATATTACACATAGGCTTAGATCATATAGTTAGTGTGCATTTCACCTTATATTAGCATGTATTAGTACACGTGCCACTTGATACAACTAGTAATACAATATATTTGTAAAGATTAAATCAAGTAATTAGTCGTAAATCATTCAAAAGCAACCGCATGCTAGAAAATTATGTCATAAATCTCTAGTCACTATAGGTCTATCCTTGCTTTAGCTAGATAGTGCTACGCATGAAACTATGCAAAAAATAACTTGTCAATACTGCGTGCGCACTTAGCACATGCTTTATGTGAGTTTATATTCGCGTAAAGGCACGTGTTGTACTCTTAACACCTGCATGGCTCACCATCATGATAACTCGACACTAAGTAAACGTAGCTAAGAATGAATTTAGTAGTTAATCGGTAATGTTAGTAAATACCGTTAAAATCAATGCATGCGTGAAACGACACACCAAACCCGTAGCACACACTTGGCACACCCTAATATGGTTCATACTGGCACGAAAGCCTTAGTGCCACAAGTACACTCAACAGTGCACGTACACGCTTAGCTCACCCACATATCCGCACAAGCACTAAAATGTGCACGCATGAACTTAGATTATAATTGCTATCTGATAGCAAATGACACTAAGATACACATAAAACGATGCATGCACACACCTTTGCAACTCACTACATCACACATGCTTTGGCATCGGATTTTCTTGTGAAGTTTAGTTGGCTCTTATTTGATGTTATTGGATTATATCGGCTCTTCTCGAGATTTGTTTCCATCATGGTAGTTTTATTAGGCGTATTCTATCGTGTAGACCACGCCGAGTTCGAGGGAGAGCGGGAATCCAAGAGGAGCCAGAAGGACTGACGTGCGAGAAAAAGCCCGAAGACTCGGATGACAAGACCGAACCTCAAGACTTGATACAGAAGATGAGCTTTGAAGATTAAGAGCTTGCAGGCAAGCTCCTTGACCATGTTTAGCCTATATTTTGCTAATGCTCCTATAGTGCCTATTTATACTGCTATAGATGATATTTTGATTTAAAACATTGTGTTAGTTAAAATCCTAATTGGTTGACTGACCTATTGATATTAATTTCAGCTACTAAACGTTAATGCTGATTGCCTTGTTAACCCGTTGACACCACCACCTTGTTAACTATAGGAATTCCATCATTAAATTCTTTTAATGAATGGAAAGTTGCCTAGATGTTAGAATGCTTAGGAACCCTCTTGTGATGCTATGCATCACCACATTCTACACCAATCTTTTACAAAATGCGTTAAAAAGTGCTTAGTGGTATGAGTAAACTAAAATGGGATGAGTGATAGAACAACTGGAGCTAGGTGAAGAATGGATGTTTTTTGGTCGGGGGTGAGGCTCGTGCTATGTGCATGGTGATTGGAGAATAGTTGTGTGCTTTAGTGTTAGCTATGTGCTTTCATATGATCCACCTCTCGTGGATTAGTGCTCACCCTGCCATATAAGGACTAGTTCATTAGACTTCAACATAGTAATTTTGTGGAACCACGAAACCTGTATGGGCAGGACTTACCCGAACTTACTGGTGTCTACCGCATGCTCCACTTGGCGGCTAGTAGGGCACGGGGTACCAAGGGTGGACACTCGGAGATGTATGTACCCGAGCGATTCAACTCAGAGGAAAAAGAAGTATACATGCTCAGCGTATCTGAGTCTAGGAGGAAAATGAAGTACCTGAGAACTCATGGAAAAGTGAGTACTTGTGTTTTAGCCCTTAGTTGCTTCCCGAGATACGCATACGGGGATACTCAAATAAGGTGGGACTAGCGCTACCTTCCTCTCCTGCAAAGAGTGTGTAACCTGTGGGTATAGTGTAGAACCTTTGCAGCGTGCAAGGACAAGAGGAAGTCAACGCACAAAGATTATATCATTGGTGAATAGCTCACTGATGATGATTTAGACTCCTCTTCCTCAAGCGAAGATGAAGAGCTCGTGGGTATTGCAATGACAAACTCCACCAACAAGTGAGGGCTATGTGGATGAAGATGATGATCTTGAAGAAGATAAAGAGGACTATGATGATGATGTGCCAAGCTATGACATTCTAGTCCTCATTTTTGAGAAGGCCAACAAGACCATCATTAGGAAGAACAAGAAGATTGAGGTGGTGACACAGGAGCACGAAGTTACAGTACTCCGAGTTCGGGAGCCTGAGGGTGAGCTCAATGCTCGTAAGCAATCTCATGGTGCTCTACAAAACTCCGATGATAGCCTCAAGGAGAAGCACATAGAGCTAAATGAGAAGCATGAGCATTCCAAAGATCACGCCTAATGCTAACCTTTACCATGAGAATGTCCACTACAAGCTTTTTAGGGCTAAGGACGGCAAGGTGAAGGCAAAGCCACTTGGACCTCCCGATGCCAAGGGGACAATCAAGAGGATATGGGTCCCCAAGGTGACTGTGGACCAGAGAGGAAGCCTAAACTCTCTTGGGTCCCCAAGGAGAAGTGAAGGGACCGAGGTGGTGGACCATGAAGCGTGATTGGAAATTCAAGAAGTCCACCACATGTGCGATTGAGCTTCAACGCCAATCTACTCTTCAAGGAGGTTTTCCCTTGTACATAGTAGAGTAGATTTCTTTTCCTGTCTTGCATGGTAGTTAGAACTCCTTCATGGACAAGATGTTTGCACAACCATGCATCATGTGTAAAAAGATTAAAGAAAAGAACAAAAAATTTAGTCAATGTCTAATCATCTCAAGATATCTATGAGCATGGGGGAAGAAGCTAGAGAATGGTGGTTTGTGTCTCTCAAGGAAAAGCGGTGGGCTCATGGTGAACAAGCTCTAGATGGGTCAAACTTGACATTGGATAGGTTTCCTTTTATGCAATGTTTTAAATTTGTTTGCATCCTCATTGTATATTTACTTTCATATATTATCTAGTTTGTTGCTGCCATGCATTGCATATAGGAACCACTGAGGAGGCGTTACTCTTGGATAAAGTGACTGCATGCTCAATATGAATTCACAAACTCCACAAGAGTAACCAAAGAAGTTGCTGAGGTTCATACCAATTTAACCTTGTGTCTAATGGACTAGATCTAAGATTCGCACTTACGCCGTCCGTGAACATAGGTTCATATATTCCCTTTTTGGCTCCTTCTCGCTTTGGTTTTATCGCTCGATCTTATTGTGAATTGCGAAACCTATAAACCCGTGGGGGTTATCTATTTGCAAAGGAGTGTTTGAGTGTTCTCTTTCTAGACAAGTGTGGTGTTTATTTGATCTTTGGTGAGGATATTTGAATTCTAGAAAGAACCTCCTTGATCCTGCGATTTTTCGAGGTCACCGGGCAATCTGACTCCTTCACCGGATATTCCAGTGAGTGCCTTCTGAGCACAGTTGACACAGCAGAATCGGACAGACACCGGATATTCTGGCGAGTTCACCGGACAGTCCGGTCATTGGAAGATGAAGCCGTTGGCTTCTCTGGAATCGGGTCTTGACAGTCACCTCCGGACTCCATTGTCACCGAACATATTCTTAGGACCGGACAGTCCGGTGAGTCTGTTTCATCGTGCAATCTTGAACATCCATTTCAATTCTTTTAATCTCGACCATTGGTCATTGTTTAACCAAACCGCACGTGGGTTCCTTTGTCTCCGTCGAAACCGTCGCCGACGACCTCACCGCCGACTCCAGCCACCGCCACTACAAGAGAATTGGCTTGTAGAGGCACTTTTTTTATATAGTATAGACATTATTATATTGTCTATAGATAGTCATAGCGGAATTTTTTAAAATGCCTCATAAGTGCCTTCTCATGCATTGTCTTAAAAAATAGAGACATTTTTGTGAATCGACTTTACCAAATTAGAGCATTTTGTTAAGGCATACTTGCCTTACCTTTACAAACAGGGAAGCATTTTTATAGTGTTAAGTAGGTTATGAAAAATTTAGTGACTGTGAATCCTTGAACTCAAGGTCTCATAGAGAATAGCTTATTGGAGCTTGCTAACCAACTCAACCACATATCATAATGTGTCTATGTTTGAAGTATTATTCTTATTAGCTATTAACAAATTAGCAAAATAGTGTCTTTAAGTATGCACAAGATGCCTCTACTAATGCCTCTACAAGATATAGTCATTTTTAACTTGTCGCAAAAGAGTGCCTCTATGTTCAACATATGTAGAAACTGTAGGAATGCCTCAAAGGATGCCTCTATCATTCATAATGTATTTTAAAAAATCCTTAAATTTGCCTCTATGCAAGAGAGACATTCTGTCACAAAAATATACCTCTACAACATATATAGAGACAAATTTGAAAATGCCTATAGAAAAGTGTCTATACAAGCCAACTTTCCTGTAGTGCGCGCCCTCAACACCAAGCTCCCGTGCCTAGCTGTTGCACGCCTCCATGCCCCTTGCCACGCAGCTCCGCCGCACCCGAGCTCAAAAGTGCCCTGCACACCACTGCATCCTACTCGTGCCTTAACTCATGCCACTCCGCTAGCGCCGCGCCTACGCTTCCTCGCCACTGCCGTGGTACCGCCTCCAATGCTGCCTGCTCCGCTCGCTGCCTGCATTCCAGTGCGTCCCCACGTCCATGCTTGCTCACTTCAACATTGCTTGCACCTTAAACCCTCAGTAGGGTTTTCGGATTAAAGGTGATCAGAAGTTGTTTTCGGTGGATTTTCGGTGGTTTCTGGCAGTTCAACCCTGGGGTATTGATTCTATCATTCCCTTTCATCGAAAATGCCCTGCATTACCCTAGTTGATTAATTATGAAAAATTAGCGAAATCAAGATAAAATTTCAATCTTTTATTCCTAATTTGAGTAATTGATTTACAGTTCCCTATACTTAGTGCCATAGTGAGGTTATGCTTCACATTTTGATATGGCATTGAGTCTCTCTGTTGCTAGTGTCACAATTTGATTGCATTGCTATTATTTGAATTGTCAAATTAATCCATCGATATTAATGTTGATCACTTTCCTTCATTTGATAGGTGATATGTCCTTGTTCCACCGCTAGGATTTCACTCTGTGTCACATACCTACGATGCTTATGCCTTTTATCTATTCCTATATAGTGCAGTGACAGTTTGGTCAGTGGACAGGACAAAGGACAAGGACATTGATCTGAGGCAGTCTTGTCAGTTTAGAGTTTCATGGGACGGGTTAAGAGCCAAGCTCTTAATTCTATATTGGCAGTGTCAGCTTGTCAGTTGATGTCTCAATGGCAGTTGATCTTTCAGTGGTAGTTTGACATTATGGGCTGACAGAGACCGTCAGCAGAGAAGAAGGGGAAGGGCAAGGCTGTTGTTCAGGAGGAGCCAGCGAAGAGGAAGAGGCAGCGGATAGAAGATCCAGAGTGGGATCGTGTTCTTGCAGTGGTGGACGTGGATGTACCTCCGGAGAGGAGGAGTGGAGCTTTGAGGATCCCTGGTGCAGAGGGACAGGGGGGAGTTGAGGAGGTTGACCCTTCAGAGAATGGTGGCTACACCCCCTGTAGCAGCGAGTTGACCCCTGATAGCTCCTGCCAGTCATTCACGACAGTCGAGAACCGCAGAGAGGGAGGAGGCTACCCAACAGGTTTAACCGTCGAGGCCACAGAGGTGTCCTCATTCTAGAGCTAGTGTTTGCGTAGTATGCACTGCTAGAGCCGAGAGAGCTCGCCGGGCCATGGCAGGTGAGGAGGAGGTTGATCTACTAAAGGTCAAGGGCCTGACCATGAAGGTAAACGGGAGAGTTGATTTCACAGTTTGGTTCCCCGCATAGCGTCATGGATATTGGTCAGTTTTGGATAGTCTTACAGCGGAGGATATATGAGACTCTCCATTGCCATCTTGCCACTAAGGACAAGAGCTCAGTGTTTGCTGCTCGCCGATATTGTTCTTTTGCGGCACTGAGCAGAGGAGCTGGGAGTGACATGGAGGAGCATATTGCTTATCTACTTGGCTTGACAGAGCTCGTCACCCATCCCCTGAGGTTTAGTGAGGAGGTTGTTCTGCAGTTCTACGCCTCCCTGTGGATCTCCCCTAATAGGTCTCACTTTTGGATCATGTATCGAGAGAAGCCACATCGTTTTGAGAGATCTGATGTCATATCAGCTTTGGAGTTCTCATCTTCGGAGACACAGATCTATGCTCTGGCTCACCCAGATTTCTTGCCACCCTATAGACCTTTGGAGGGATAGAGCCAAGCGATGAGAGGATGAGTATTGCATACCCACCACCACATGGGGAGCATAACTCGAGGCAACCTCTGAGGCACGAGGCTCATGTTTTGAGGGGGTTGCTGGGTAGGTCTATTGCCCCGAGGGCTGGCAATGGAGAGGGGCTGGCAATGGAGAGGGTGTTATCATTCTACATCAGTGGCTGCTTTGGTTTCTGTTGAGGCATGAGATATTTAATATGACAGATCTTCTGCTTGCTCAGATTGAGGATGTGATTTGTGAGCGGATAGGAGCAGGACAACTACCGTTTGCTCCTTACATATGCCTGCTGCTGAGGAGAGCTGATGTTATGACTGGGGAGGAGTATGCTGCACTACCTGATATCACTACAGCCTACAGTCCAGCTGAGACGTCTGACTCCAGTGTTCTTCGAGTGTCTGCTTTACAAAGACCCCTGGAGGAGAGGAAACCACAGCCCCTGAGGAGTTTGAGTATAAGGCTGAGGCTCCGGAGGGAGTACAGCCGGGGGTTGGGAGCATTGAGGCTCCTGGTCAGGCTGAGACACATACCTCTCGAGCTACTATTGACCCTGCACTAGCTGTCAGACTTGATGCTATTCAAGTAGAGCAGGCCGACCAGAGCAGGTATACGCAGGAGTCCGAGCAGAGGATCAGGTGTGAGAGGGCCGAGTTCGAGGAGTGGATCCGACTCAAACGCCTCCAGATTGAGGAGAGGCTGAGGATGGAGAGAGAGTTAGCCGAGGAGAGGAGGCGGCAGGATAGAGAGTTTCACGAGAGGTCGGAGCGCCCTCAGTTAGAGATGGCAGCAGCCATATTATATATGTCTGCCGGATTCGAAGCTATGACTTCTTACCTCCAGGGGATCGATATGCCACCTCTTCCTACGTTCTCGACGATTACGCTACCGGGTCCCCTGCCCACATAGCTACAGCCAACAGCACCATAGCCTCAGTATCCTTTGGTGCCAGCATTTGCGGCTCAGCTACAACAGTGGCAACTGCCCAGTTTCAGCACATTTCTCTCAGCTTCGGTTTCATCATTTATACCGTATGGAGCAGCCAGCACCTCAGTGACTACCGGTGGAGTAAGTTTTTCTGCTACAGCTTCTCAGTTCTTCCCAGTTTCCTCGTTCTTCATATCTGCACTTCTTGCATCAGCCGAGCCTAGAGTCACAATACCGGCATTGGAAACATAAACAGTTGCGGTAGTTCTCCGTTAGCACCCAGAGTTCTTTCTTTTGAGGCTGCTACAGCTGAGTCAGTTTTGACAAAGCCACAGCTAGAGGTTTCACAGGCAGAGCCAGCTACCACCACAGTCGAGCAGCCGAGCAGTGCAGAGGAGGCAGCAGATCTGATTGCAGCCGGTTATACTTCAGAGTAGGCAGCTCAAGCCCTTGCCACAGCCCATTCTGATCAGCCAGCTTTAGCTTATGGCAAGGAGCCTTCCCCGATTACGTCTTCTAGCTTGAGTGCTTTCGATGATTCTGACCAGCCAGTAGTCGATGACCCTTTATGTGTGCCTAGGAACAAGTTTCATACATAAAGTGACTTCATTAATGATAAATAGAATAATGTCTCGAATAACTAAACTATTACAAAAATAGACTAAGAATCTTATTGAATTACAACCAAACAGTGGAAACGAAACGAAAACGTCTTGGGCTCCACAGGCAGTTGACCGAATAGCTCGCCTAGATGTCGGCTCCAGAGTCTTCAACGTTCTCCCAATCTTCTCCCTCTACTGAGCAGCAATTATAAAGGCAAGGTTGAGTACGAGATGTACTCAGCAAGTGTGGGAAGTATATGACATGTGGCAATTATAAAGAAAACATGCAATATAAGGTTTAATTGCATAAAAGCACACATTAGAGACACACACTTCCTATTAAGCACCTATTTACTAAATGAAAGACATCGCACCTATAAACAGTAGTATCAATAAGAGAACCAAATCACAGTCTCCCACTGTGATTCACCAAACTAAACCAATACCAATTTCCGCTAATCATGTGAGGGTCCATGCAACCCTCGTGACCGTGAGCACGATTGTCATGACAGTTTTACACTCTGCAGAGGTTGTACAAATTTTTCCACGAGTAGTGATTTCATCCCCTGTTGCTAGGTGACTAAAAAGAATCTTCATTATGCCTGTGCCGTCGCCCTCGCACACTTCCTTTGGTGTGAGGGCCAAGAAATCACTACAAAGCTTTTCCATGACTTCCGCCAGCTTGTATGTGCCCACTAAGGTTTCACTCGTCGGGCACTAATCGAAAACCCGAGAGGTCTTCTCTTGTGCCGAATGGTTCCCGGGAGTAACTCTCCTTTCCCCACACATCTCTCTCCAGGCGGATCCAGGCGTAACTCGCTTTCCCAGCTCCACCGTTTGGCACGCACAGAACTGGTTTTCATCACTTACTACACCAGGCCGCGCCCATTCTTAGCATCGTGACTATATGAGAACACATGGATGGTCGCTCCACGAACCGGTCCTTAGATTTGAGAAGATAACTTACCAAGGGACAGTGCTAGTAACCCTGCACACAGTCCTACACCAACCATATCACCCAAATCATCACTATCCAAGTTACTATTAATCTCCCATTAATCCTCGTGAAGCATGAATAATGATCCATTTAAATACACCCAACTCGACAGTAGCAAGTTAAGCATGTGATCTACCCAACAGTAAAGTAAACTAAGGCGACAAGGCATAATGTGAAAATTAGGGTATTGCTATTAATAGGTACGCAGTCAATTTAGCACAAGCATGAAAACTACAAGATAGATATTTTGAAATTTAGGCACAAGATGGTCAAGGACTGTAACGGCCTAAAATTTCCACATTTTCAAATAGTAAAATTTCAAAATTTTAAATGCATTTCGCAATTTAGATTAGAATGAAATTTTTTTTCAAATAAAATACTAAGGTTGCATAGATCTCATTTCATGTCATTGCATATCATTTAAATAATTATTGAGTGCGCAAACAATTAATCAAGAATTTTTGGAATAAAGATAAGAATTAAAGGAAATAGAACAAAAAAAATCCCAAACCTCCCCGAGCTCTCTCCCTCCCTCTCCTCTTCCCTCCTCTCTCCCTCCTTTCTTCCCACCCCGCCGACCCACCTCTCTCTTCCCCGTGCGGCCTAGCCCAGCTCGCCCCGCGCCCCTCCACTCTCTCCTCTCTTACACGCGTTCCCCGCCCCTTCACCCCCAACCCTCGGCCGCCACCACCTCCAGCCGCCCTCCCCGCCTCCATCTCGGAGCTCCGGTGCAACGGCCGCCCGCAACCGTGGGCCGAAGCGCCGGCCGCGTCCCCCAACTAACCCGCGACCTTGCTAGCCCTCTACCCCTATAAAAGACCCCCCTCACCTCGTGCCGGGCCTCACCGCGCGCCACCGCCACCGCAGCACAAGATCCCATTGAGCTTCGACCTTCCACAAAGCCCCACGACGCCACCGAAGCACCACCACAAGCCGTCGCCGACGAAGAGCCTTCTCCGGTCGCCGACGACCTCCCCCGACCCCACCAAGGTGAGCCCCTCGGTCCCCGCATCACTTTGAGCCCAGCCGCACCGAGAATGGTGGCCCGACGAGCTCAGGCAAGCTCGCTAGAGCAGGCGCCAATGGCGTCGCCGCGCCGGCCCTCTGGCCGCGTCCGCCGGCCAGGCCACCCAGGCACCGAAGCCCCGAGCCGTCTGATCTAAATCGGACGGATCGCATTAGATCCAACCCCACCTTTAAAACCCGGCCACCCGATCCACATCCGAGGGCCCAGATTAAGCCACGTCACCCGAATTACATCATCCAGTGGATCCAAATCCGACGCACCATAGTACGCCACGTCGTCTAAATTATCCGATCCATTCAATTTAAAATCAAGGGCCCAGATTAAACCAAGTTTTCTGAATAAAATAAATCAAACCTTTATTACATCAGCATCACGTCAGCAGAGCCGAATTAATTAAATAATTAGGAGATTAAGTTAATTAACTTCGAATTAATCTTCTCATGATTAAATATAATAAAATAACTAGTAATAATATTATTAGTCTAAGAAAGAAATTTAATAATTAGTTAATAATTAATTTAATAGTAATAATTATTTGATAATTAATTTAATAATAATTAATTATGACAATTTTGCAAAAAAGCCCCCATATTTATTTTTAATTATAAGTTAGTCCCTGCCTAATGACAATTTTACATTAAACCCTTGAACTTTTCTAAAATTACATTTTAATCCTCAAATAATTTTGAAAATTTCAGATAGGTCCTCAGTAATTAATTATTAATTACAGATTAGTCCCTGAATCTTATAAATGCCATAACTTTTGATCCGTAACTCCGATTTTAGCAAATAATATATCAAAACGATCGTAGCGAAATAAGCTATGCATTCATGACATCATCATACTGATCTTATTCTGTTTTGTCACATTTGATTGATTGTTTGTGTTCTCGTGCGATAGGCGACTTCGTCCCGGAGCCACAGTTCGTCAAAGACTTTCAACAGCAAGAGTTCGAGACCGTCGACTTTTACTCTCAAGAACAGCAAGGCAAGTGTCCTTGACCATCTTGTGCCTAAATTTCAAAATATCTATCTTGTAGTTTGCATGCTTGTGCTAAATTGACTGCGTACCTATTAATAGCAATACCTTAATTTCCACATTATGCCTTGTCGCCTTAGTTTACTTTACTGTTGGGTAGATCACATCTTAGCTTGCTACTGTCGGGTTGGGTGTATTTAAATGGATCATTATACATGCTTCACGAGGATTAATGGGAGATTAATAGTAACTTGGATAGTGATGATTTGAGCGATATGGTTGGTGTAGGACTGTGTGCAGGGTTACTGGCACTGTCCTTTGGTAAGTTATCTTCCCAAATCTAAGGATCGGTTCGTGGAGCGACCACCCATGTGTTCCCCTATAGCCACGATGCCAAGAATGGGTGCGACCTGGCGTAGTAAGTGATGAAAACCAGTTCTGTGCGTGCCAAACGATGGAGCGGGGAAAGCGGGTTACGCCTGGATCCGCCTGGAGAGAGATGTGTGGGGAAGGGAGGGTTACTCTCGGGAACCATTCAGCATAAGAGAGGGCCTCTCGGGTTTTCGATTAGTGCCCGACGGGTGAAACCTTAGTGAGCACATACAAGCTGGCGGAAGACATGAAAAAGCTTTGTAGTGATCTCTTGGCCCTCACACCGAAGAAAGTGTGCGAGTGCGACGGCACAGGCATAATGAAGATTCTTTTTAGTCACTTGGCAACAGGAGATGAAATCACTACTCGTGGAGAAATTTGTACAACCTCTGCAGAGTGTAAAACTGTCATGACAACCATGCTCACGGTCACGAGCATTGCATGGACCCTCACATGATTAGCGGGAATTGGTATTGGTATTGGTATTGGATTGGTTTGGGGAATCACAGTGAGAGACTGTGATTTGGTTCTCTTATTTATACAACTGTTTATAGGTGCGATATCTTTCACTTAGTAAACAGGTGCTAATAGGAAATGTGTGTCTCTAATGTGTGCTTTTATGCAATGAAACCCTATATTGCCTGTTCCTTGATATTTGCCACATGTCATATACTTCCCACACTTGCTGAGTACATCCCGGACTCAACCTTGCCTTTATAATTGCTGCTCAGTAGAGGAAGAAGATTGGGTGAACATTTAAGACTCTGTAGCCGACGTCTAGGCGAGCTATTCGGTCAAGTGCCTGTGGAGCCCAAGACGCTTTCGTTTGGTTTTCCGCTGTTTGGTTGTAATTCAATAAGACTCTTAGTCTATTTTTATAATAGTTTAGTTATTCGAGACATTGTTCTAATTACTATTAATGAAGTCACTTTATGTGTGAATCTTGTTTTTGGGCACACATAAAGGGTCATTCGGTTTTAGCCACAAAACCAGGTGTGACAAGGACACTTACCTTTGTAATTGCTGCTCAGTAGAGGGAGAAGATTGGGAGAACATTGAAGACTCTAGAGCCGACGTCTAGACGAGCTATTCGATCAACTGCCTGTGGAGCCCAAGACGCTTTCGTTTCGTTTCCGCTGTTTGGTTGTAATTCAATAAGACTCTTAGTCTATTTTTGTAATAGTTTAGTTATTAGAGATATTGTTCTATTTACCATTAATGAAGTCACTTTATGTGTGAACTTGTTCCTGGGCACACATAAAGGGTCATTCGGTTTTAGCCATAAAACCGGGTGTGACAGAAGTGGTATCAGAGCCGTGTTGACTGTAGCACGCAGGACTAGCTAGAAATGGGCGAATTTTAAAGAAGATTTTATAAAACCTTTGCCTCTCTATCACTTCCTTGATTATGATTTTCTATTTCTTTCAAAACAAAATGTTTTACCCTTGGCCCAACCATTAGTTTGTAGAAGATGTCTCTCTTTGTGCCTAAACCTTTCGTTGCAATTGAGGTAAGATTGTCCCAACTAGTGGCAGTACGATATAGTTTCGTTGATTGTTTGATTGTGCTAGAATTGTGTGATTGAGCCTTAGCATGTCCCTAGAACCATCCAAAACCCATCGTTGCTTGTTGCTGAACATGGTCTACTCAAGAAGAATTGTCATCAACAACAAGAATAAGAATAGCATCCAAGTCTTTTCAACAGGAAGAAGAGAAAAGAATCCACCAGAAGTTGCAAATAAAGCCCTGGACGTCATCGCGTTTTGTCTTCTTGATGATATGTTTGCTTGTGTGTTTTGCTTGTTTGAATCCTTGATCCTGCCCTTCTCAACGTGAAGCTCGTCAACGCCTCGCCAAGTCATTCGAACCCGTGGAGCAAAGGAAGCAATGGAAGGTCAACCTAAGTTGCTTGTGTGTTGTGTGCATCCTATCCTTGATCATACCTCATCATAGATGCAAATAAATAAAGAAAGAAATAAACAAACAAACA
Organism: Zoysia pacifica; assembly: GCA_001602315.1. NCBI lineage: Eukaryota > Viridiplantae > Streptophyta > Magnoliopsida > Poales > Poaceae > Zoysia > Zoysia pacifica. The sequence goes on from BCLH01000116.1 coordinate 237,794, forward strand.
AAATAAATAAATAAAAGAACATGCCTCCCATTTCATTAAACTTTCATCGAAATAATCAAAATCGAAGCCCTTAAAATGCAAATCTTCCTACCCAACCTTACAGAATCTCAATGAGAGATTCCTGTTAAGGGGGCTAGTGTGCCATGCCCAAAACTTTCAATACGGCAATATGAATAATTATTAACAATAAAAAGAAATAAAAAAATTAATTAAAAAAATTGCAATTTCAATTTTAAAGTGTGATTTAAAATATTTTTGAAAATGAGTTTTAATACTATCTTATTATTTAACATGGTTTTATAAAATGGGTTCTTTTTATTTTAAAGACATGTTATTTCATTTATAAATGTGTGTTTCTTCAATTCCCTAAAAAAAGGTTTTATTAAAATTTTAAAATAAATTTGAATTATCAAATAAAACTTTTGAGTATTACAAAGCTTTTTAAATGAATTCTCTATGCTAAAAATAATTGAGTTTTATTTATTTTGAAATTCAAGCAGTATTTAAATTATCTTTAAAAAAAAGAGTTTTATGATCATTTAACATGCTTTTTAATAAAAAGGGGTTGCTTTTATTTCAAAGTCTTGCTTACTTCGGAAAAAAATGTGTTTCTTCAATTTCTCAAATGGTTAATAAATTAATACAATATTTGAATCGGCAAACCAATCTTTTAAATGCTTCGAAGTCTTTTCAAATGAATTTCTTTTCAAAAAAAAGGGCGGAAAAATTTACAATTATTTAAAGAATTTTATTTTTAATTTAGTATTGTGTTTAAATTCTCTTGAAAATAAAGCTTTAATATTTTCATATCATTTGACAAGCTCTTATTAAATTTATTTGTTTTTATAAAAAGAAAATGTTTCCGCAAAGGTTTCTTAAATTGATAAAATATTTAGAATTTATAAATGAAACTTTTAAATGTTGCAAGTATTTTAAATGAATTTCTCCACATTAAAATTTAGGTATTTCAAAATAATTTTTTTATTTGACATAACTGTATTAATTTCAAAAAAAAAAGAAAGAGAAAAAATATTTTATTTATTTTGAATTATAAAGTTGTGTTTACATTATCATAAAAGTAAATTTTTCATATTTTATTATCATTTAACAAGCTTTTATAAAAGGGTTTGTTTTCATTTTAAAGTCACGTTTATTCTATTTATATAAAATAATATGTTTCTTCAATTTCATAAAAGGGTTCTTAAATTTAAAAAAATGAATTATCAAATAAAACTTTTAAATGTTTCAAACTGTTTTCAAATAAATTTGTTCCAAAAGTCTTTTCAAATCAAATTGTCCATACTAAAATAATTAAAATAAATATTTTTTTTAAAAAAGGGGACCCTACAACCCTTGCCACACAAGAATCTCGGGACGAGATTCCTGTTAAGGGGGTAGTTTGTCACACCCCAAATTTCCCAATTTGGAGATGTGAACTTTTTTACACCAAAATAAAGTAAAATTTCCAATTATTTAAATAATTTTAATTATTATTGGTTTGTTCTCAATTTTAAAAGTATTCAAAATTTCCTTGAAAATAAAGTTTTAAATGTTTTTGTCTAATATTATCTTACTTTAATAAAATAATTTTGTATTTATCTTAAAACCAATCTTATTTGATAAAAAAAATAAAGAGGTGTTTTTCCTAAATTTGATTTTTGAAAATATGTCTTTAAAACATAATTTTATTGTGAACTTTGATTCTAGTTGGAAACTTTCAAATGAAGTAAAATGAATCTATCTCAAATTAGTTTTGGAAATAATATTGTAAAATGATTTTTGGTATTTAGAAGCAAGTTTTATTTGATTTACAAAAAAAGAGGGTGCTTTCTCACAATTTTAATTTTCGAAAAATATCTTGAAAGTATGATTTTTATTATAAAATTTTGTTTTATTTGAAAAGGTTTCAATGAACGTTTGAAATTAATTTATCTCAAATACTTTCAAATATATTCTTCTATTGTTTCAAAATAAAATAATTGGATAAAATAAAATATAATCAATGAAATAAACAAAAGGAAAGAAAAGAGGTTTTCCCGAATTCTGAATTCTAGAAACAGATGTCTTAAAATATGTTTTTATTTGAAATGGTTCAAATAAAGTGAAATGCATTTATCCCAAAATATTTCAAATTAATCCTCTCATTTTCAAATAATCTAATTATAATAAATAAAGAATTAAAAGTGAATAAGAAAGGAAGTAGAAAGGAAATAAGAAAAAGAAAAGAATAAAAAAAATCCTCGTGGCCCACATAGCCCACCGCAGCCCAAGCCCAGCCATTACCCCCTTCTCCCTCCCTCGCTCTGACTGACAGCTCGACCCCGCTTGTCATCCCCTTCCTCTGGCCGCCTCTGCAACAGCCGTGTGTGCCGCCCCAATTTTTCCCCAATCTCCGCGGGATTCCTCCCCTAATCGCATGCCACGACTTTCCCGAGTTGGCCGCACCTATATCCCATATAAATCTCACACGAAACCGCACCGCTTGGCCCTCTCTCTCCTCCACAAAACCCGAAACCCTTGCCGCCTGCCGTGCCGCCCCTTGGAACCGCCCCGGCCACCACCGACCTCATGCCAGCCTTCCTTGCTCCTCGCCGCCCCTGCCCGACTGATTTCCGCCCTCAGTCGGTTCTTGGATGTCGCCCTCGCCACCGTCGAAGATCGCCACCAGCACGTCGCCGTCGTGCCCCCATCTCTGGCGTCCCCCGACCTCGCTTGAGCCCGTGGTGAGAATCCCCACCTTGTCCTCTCTATTTCCCCTTATTTCCGTTGAGAACCCGCCACTGGAGCACCGGGGACCGAGCTCACCCAATTAACCTTGAAATCAAAGGCCTAGATCTATGCCACGTCACCCAATTAACCTCATCCATCCGATTCAAATCCAAAGGTCAGCTAATCCACGTGTTTCTTTCAATTCAATCCATCCGATCTAGATCCGACACCCCAAATTAATCTATGAGTTTCCAATAACAAAACAAATACTCAACAAACTCCTAAAATATCTCTTTTCCTTTATATTCCCCACCATCCCCTCAACTCCCCACATCCTCCTCCAACCCCCCCTCATATTTCTCTCTTCCCAGCAGATCGCGACCAGCCACCCTGGCTCTTATTTTGATCTATGTTTCCGAAGATCTACCCAACCAAATTGCACCAAACTTTGTCAGCAGGTGCACCTTGATGTCCTCTACAACATATCCAAAAATCATAACTATTGGAGTTCGGTAGCTTTCGGGATCTACATCACAATGACTGCTGCTCCCTGATCTAGATCTGTTCAGCTTGATTTGTGTCTCAGTAATCTCTTCCTTGTTTTCCTCAATTTCGGCCATCCCCTTGATGAAACTCTTATACTATATTGTGTCTCAGAAAGTCCCCTTTTCAAACCCCAAAGGATTTGTAATGATTCCTCACGGTTCCACGAGGAACGTGATTTCCTCATCGACTGCCGCTGCAGAATAAATACCAGATCCAATTCATCGATTTGCTTTTCAGGTTAAATATAGTTCAAGCTATCATGTCTCCATCGTGTTCCAAAAAATTTCACATGTTTCTGTTCAAACACTTTCTTGAATCTTGTAGTTAATCATCGGGAACGCGCATATCTTTGCAATGCTGTTTGTGTGCAGCCAGACGTGTTGCCTCTGTTCATCACTTGTCATCATCTAATACCTTTAAGTTTCCTTGTTGTAGTATAATCCTTTGTGAGTCCCTCAACCTTGTTATCACTCCATAATGACCTTTCAATATTGCATATGATTCTTAGTTTTGGTTGCTTGATTGTTTGGTTGTCGGGTTACACGCTTAGACGAATACGCTTCGGATCCGCTTGCAAAGACTTCAAGAATCAAAACTCTAAGATCATTGAGCAGCAACACAATTACAAAGGCAAGTGTCCTTGACCATCTTGTGCCTATTTTATAAAACCTCTATCTTATAGATTGCATGCTTGTGTCAAATGCACCTACTATTAGGAATTCAACAAGTTTTCTTATTATGCCTTGTCGCCCTAGTTTACCTTTTTGTTGGGTAGATTACATGCTTAGCTTGCTATTGTCGAGATGGATGATATTAATTGGACTTATTATCATACTTGCTTCACGAGGATTAATGGGTTATTTAATAGCAACCGGTGGAGCGGGGAAAGGGGGTTACGCCTAGATTTGCCTGGAGAGAGATGTGTGGGGCAGGGAAGGTTACTCTCGGGAACCATCTGACACCAGAGGGGGCCTTTCCAAGCTTACGGTTAGTACCTTATTAGGTGAAACCTCAGTGGGCACGTACAAGCTGGAGGAAGCCATAGAAAAGTCTTGAAGTGATCTCTTGGCCCTCACACCAAAGGAAGTGTGCGAGTGCAATGGCACAGGCAAAATGGACATTTCTTTAGTCCACCTGGAAACAGGGGATGAAATCACTTATTGTGGGGATTTGTGTACAACCTCTGCAGAGTTAAAACTGTCATGACAACCGTGCTCACGGTCACGAGCATTGCATGGACCCTCACATGATTAGTGAGATTTTGGTATGGTTTGGTTGGTGATCACAGTGGGAGAGTGATTGGTTCTGATGTTGGTGTTGCAGCCGGGTAGGCTGTAAGCATGTTAGTTTATAGGTACGATGTCTTTCACTTTGTAAATAGGTACTTAATAGAAAATGTGTCTCTATTGTGTGCTTTTATGCAAAAGAATACTATGTTGCCTTTGCCTTGTTTGTTACCACATGTCATCTTTTCCCACACTTGCTAAGCACATCCCGTACTCAACCTTGCCTTTTTCAATGTTTGCTCAGTAGAAAGCAAAGTTTAAGAGGACATTGAAGACACAAGAGTGGAAGTTTAGGTTTGCCGTCTCTCCGGTCGACTGTCTGTGAAAGCTGCACTACGCTTGGTTTTCTTTTTCGCTGCAATTCAGTAATCATTTTAATTCTCTTTATTCGTGACATTGTTCTGTTTTACCATTAATGAAGTCACTTTATGTGTGAAACTTGATTCCTGGGCACACATAAAGGGTCACTTGGTTTTAGCCTTAAAACCGAGTGTGACATTGAGTGAACGCCATAGGTAATGTGTGTGATTGTAGGTTCCACCCCATAAATTCTACATCAACATGCTGGGTTTCCTCGATGGATGACAAGGACAATCCTAAGATAAGGAGTATCAGTTATGGTGGGTCAAGGTTAAGGACAAGCTAGAGAGTCCATAGGATCACCGGTACTATTAAGGTGGGTCAACTCATTCTTTCTAGAGTCATACAAGTGTTAGAAGGTATGAATGCTCTTAGTTGCCTCAGAAAGTACTTAAGATGGCAGAGGAAGCAAAGTGGACGAAGCCGAAGTCAAGTTCAAGACGAAGACTCAGATTCAGCTTCAGAAGCAGTCACCGGACAGTTTGGTGAGGTAACCAGACAGTCCGGTGAGCCATAAGAGTTGAGTCCAGAAGAGATGTTTTCTTGAGCCAAAATGAAGTCACCAGACAGTCTGGTGGTCCAGTGATCGGACGATTCGGTGTCCGTGAAGACGAAGTTCAGAAGAGCTGTCTCTGGGAATCCAAAAGTGCAAGTCACCGGGCAATCCGGTGTCATATGAAGTGGATTTCAGATAGGATGTTTCCTGGTCTGCCGAAGTATGGAGTCACCGAACAGTCCGGTGTCATATAGAGTGGATTTCAGAGAGGGAGTTTTCCTAGTTTGCCATAGTATGGAGTCACCGGACAGTCTGGTGTGAAGAGTCACCGGACAGTTTGGTGACTGGATAAAGTAGACAGCTTTATGACATCACATTACAACGGTTGTTTCTAGGCTTGGAGCCTATATAAACCGTGGAGGGGCATGTTTTTTAGTGTGCCTAAGGTTTAATTACTGGAGCAAACTTGTGAGAGGCCAAGAGACACCAAGGAGAGAGCACAACTCAAGATTGGAGATCCTTTGTGCTAGTAGGAGAGTAGCAAGAGCATTCATACACTTCTAGAGCTTGTGAGGCTATGAGAGAAGTGATCTTGGCTTGTTACTCTTGGCAAGGCAACCCTAGACCGGCTAGGAGTCGATGATCGAGCTTCCGAGGAGATTGTGAAAGATGACTCCAAGTTTGTACACGGTTTCGGGTCCTTCGCTCAAAAGAGACACCAACAGAGAGCGCCCAAGCCTTAGAGGTTTGCTCTTGCGAGTGGGTATTATTCGCTACAGCCGGGAGCACCAGTGGCTTCACTCCGAGAGTGAAGCGTACACTAGAGAGCGCCATTCTGAGAATGGCAGGAAGGACCGGTACTCCGACGGGAGTGGTCCAACGAGGATTTGGGGAAGGCGCCAACCTTCCAAGATCTCGAAAAAAATCGCTGAGCATTCTCTTGACCCTGTTCTTTACATTCCGCATTTCATATACGTTGAGTAGTGTTATAGGTTGCTTTGTGATTCTTCTTGGTGGCTATCGTGCTAGTGCTTGCTTGTGTCTTTAATCTTATCACTAGCATTGTTAGGGGTCCTAGCTACTAGAATTGCATAGGTTATTTTTGTTGTTGCTCAAGTCTTGTAGTTTAATTTTGTAGCGAAATTGAGTTCCATAAGTAACCGATTCAATCCCCCTTCTCGGTGTTCTTGATCCTTACAAGAGGTCGTGATGGATGCCTTCAAGTGGATCACTAGAGGAAGGCAAATCCAAAAGGAAATCCTATGCCGGAACCTTGTCAACAATCACAACCGCAAGGGCTTAGAATCATGAGAAAGCTATTGAGGTGTTGCCGCCAAGCTACAACTCTATCGTCACGTTTCTCTTTCAAACCGACTTGGCAAGCTCCTCAATTTATGTGATGCTCGGGAAGCTAATGGCTTATGAAGGGTATATGTTGGGCACCTCCACGGACTCTCAAGCGCCCAAGAATCTTGTTCTACCAGTTGAAGAATCACCCAATGGCAAGGGCAAGAAGAAGAAGAAGGTGGAGGAGGACGAGGATGATTAGAGCGACAATGAAGACCTTGCGCTACTAATGAAGAAGCTATTTTGCAAGGGAAGACCTTCATCCTCGAAGTGCAACTTCTGGTGCTTCAATTGTGGCAAGAAAGGCCATTTTGGCATGGAGTGCCCTAACCCCAAGAAGGAAAGCAAGAAGCAAGCCTCAAGTGAGAGTGAGGATGAAGAACAAAAGACCAAGAGGAAGTTCAAGAAGATGTTCTTGTCAAAGAGGAACAACTGCAAGGACAAGAGGAAATCACCGCACAAAGCTTATACTGTTGGTGATGGTTCACCGATGATGATTCGGACTCCTCTTCCTCAAGAGAAGATGAAGAGCTAGCGGGTATTGCAATGACAAGTTCCACCAACAAGATGACACCACCGTCTCTATGCTTGATGGTCTGAAGTGATGGCTATGTGGATGAAGATGATGATCTTGAGAAAGATGAAGAGGACTATGATGATGATGCGCCAAGCTATGACGATCTAGTCCTCATTCTTGAGAAGGCCAACAAGACCATCATCAGAAAGAACAAAAAGATTGAGGTGGTGACACAGGAGCACGAAGTTGCGGTATTTCGAGTTTGGGAGCTTGAGGGTGAGCTCAATGCTCTCAAGCAATCTCATGGTGCTCTACAAAACTCCAATGATAGCCTCAAGGAGAAGCACATAGAGTTAAATGAGAAGCATAAGGCATTGGTCCTCACCCATGAGGCTCTCGATCTTGACTCTCTCTTTAACTCTCCTAAGCATTTTGAAGGAATATACAAAGCTCAAGGAGGTGAGAGAGGCTGTGATGGATGCATTCGAGTGGCTCACTAGAGTAAGATAAATTCAAAAGGATATCCTAAGCTGGAACCTTGTCAACCACCATAACCACAAGGGTTTGGAATCATATCCTTCCTCTATCACAATCGTCGGCAATGACAATGACATCCCGGCTTGGATAGCTCCGCTTGAGGCAGATGACTACTATTGTGAGAGGTGTTGTCGTGATGGTCACGGAGCCAAGGATTGCCCCAAGTTGAGGAGTTCCAAGACATGCCAAAAGCTAACTTATATCATGAGAATGTGCACTACAAGCTTTTTAGGGAAAGGATGGCAAGGTATAAGAGAAGCTGCTTGGTCCTTCTGACTCCAAGAGGACAATCAAGAGGATATGGGTCCCGAAGGTGATTGTGGATCGTAAGAGGAACCCAAAGCGCATGTGTTCCCAAGAGGAGGAACTAGGAGGATCAAGGTGGTGGATTTTGAAGCGTGATTGGAAATCCAAGAAGTCCATCACACATGTGCATTAGCTACAATGTGAATCTACTCGTCAAGGAGGCTATCTTTTACACATAGTAGAGTAGGTTTCTTTTCTCGTCTTGCATGGTAATTAGGACTCCTTCGTAGACTAGATGTTTGCATGACCATGCATCATGTGTAAAAAGATAAACTAAAAGAATAAAAAATTTAGTCAATGGCTAACCATCTCAAGATATCGATGAGCATGGGGGAAGAGCTTGAGATAGGTGGTTTTGCTCTCTTAAGGCAAAGCGGTGGGCTCATAGTGACTAAGCTTGAGATGGGTCAAACTTGACATTGAGTAGGTTTCCTTTATGCAGTGTCCTTAAATTTGCTTGCACCAACATGGCATGTTTAATTTCATGAGTTGCTAGCTTGTACTTGTCATGCATTGCATATTGGAACCACGAAGGAGGCGTTACACTTGGAGAGTGTGGTTACATGCTCAATATGAGTTCATAAGTGTAAGCAAAGTAATTGTTGACCTTCATGCCAATTGAACCTTGTGTCTAACAGATTCTAAACTATACACTTACATGGTCTGTGAACATAGGTTCATACATTTCCTTTTTGGCTCCTTCTCGCTCTAGTTCTTAATCGTTCGATCTTATTGTGATTTGCGAAAACTAAGCCCGTGAGGCTATCTATTTGCAGCAAAGAGTGTTTGAGAGTTCCCTTTCTAGACAAGTGTGGTGCTTATTTGGTTTTTTGGTGAGGACATTGAATTCTAAAAAAAGAAACTTCTTGATTCTGCGGCTTTTCGAGATCACAGGACATTCCGGCGCCTTCACCGGGTAGTCCGGTGAGTGCTTTCTGTGCACAGTCAGCAAAGCAGAATCTTACAGACATCGGACATTCTGGCGTGTTCACCGGATAGTTCGGTGAAGGGGAGATGAAGCAGATGCTTCTTTGGAATCCATTCTCAGCCCACCGGACAGTCCGGACCCTATAGTCACCGGACAATATTTGAAGACAGAACAGTCCCGTGAGTCTATTTCGTTGCGCGATCTCGGCCATCCTTTTAAATCTTTTTGATCTCGGTCAATGATTTTCTTAAGACCTAACCGCACGTGTGTCACTTTTTTCAATCCAACTCGTCCGTGTTTTCTTCTTCTTCTTGGCCAAATCATCGAATTCACCGACATCACCGCCGCTGCCTGAGCGCCTCCATGGCCGCGCCATCAATAGGCCGCTTTGCCTCACCACACCACCTCCAGTGCCAAGCTTCACCGCAGAGCGCTGCCCTGACCTCACCTGCTCACCGCGCCACCAGTGCTGTCGCATGCCTCCACCCGCTCACGCGCCTGTTGCTTGGCCATGCCACCGCCGTCCGCCTAAGCGCTGCTGTCTCACCATGCGCAACCACAAGCAGCGTCGCCATTGCACCGCCGATGCTCCTCTCAAGACACCTAAGCAGACAAGTGTCGCCCATTGATCTCTTTGCTGTTCCTCAGAAAATTCCTTAATCCTCACTAGGGTTTTAGGATTACACATAATCGGACGGGGTTTCGGCGTGTCTTTCGGTGGGTTTCGGCTTCCTTCTTCCCGGGGGGTATTGGATTCATCAATCCTTTCATCTATTATGCGCTGCATTGTCTAGTAGTTGACTTAAATTATAGAAAATCGGTATATTTGAAATAAAAATCTAATCTTTTATTGCCAATTAACATAATTGGTCAACTTCCCCCGTACTTAGTGCCATATTGAGGTTATTGTTCTTATTTTTGTATGGCATTGTCTCCCTGTCGCCATTGTCACAAATTTCTTATTGATATCTAGTTAAATTGTGGCATTAGTCCATCGATATCACTGTTTGATCACTTTGTTTTATTTGATCGGTGATATGTCCTTGTTCCATCACTAGGATTTCATTTTATGTGTCACTTACCTTCGGTGCTTACGCCTTTATATCTATTCCTATGTGGTGCAGTCACAGTTTGTACAGTGGTTCAAGACAGCGGACAGGGTCAATGTTTCTAAGGCAGCCCAGAGTTTCAGTGGACGGGTTAAGAGCCAAGCTCTTAATCCCATCCTGGCAGTGTCAGCTGGTCAGTTGAGCTTTCAATGACTGTTGTGCTTGACAATTGATACTATGGGCCGACAGAGACCATCAACTAAGGAGAAGGGGAAGGGCAAGGCCATAGATCCTAAGAAGAATAAGAGGCAGCAGACAGGTGATCCCAAGTGGGATCGTGTGCTTGCAGTGGCGGCTCCCGAGAGGAGGAGTGGTGCTCTGAGGATTCCTGGTGTAGAGGGACAGGTGGAGTTGAGGAGGTTGAACCAACAAAGAGTGGCGACCAGACCCCCAGTGGCAGCTAGTCAGCGCGGAGAGCTCCTACTAGTCATTCATGGCAGTCGTGAACCGCGGAAGGAGAGGAGGCTACCCAGCAGGTTTCACCGATGATGTCACAGAGGTGTCCTCATTCTAGAGCTAAGTCTGTGCTGTTTGCACAGCTAGAGTCGAGAGAGTTCGCCGGGTTATGTCACGATTCGCAGATGAGGATATCGACCTACTACAGGTCAAGGGGCCAGCCGTGAAGGCCAAGAGGAGAGTGGACATTGCTACATGGGTCCCCACAGAACGTCATAGAGATGTTGATCAGTTTTCGACAGCACTATAGCAGAGGATATATGAGGCTCTCCGTCGTCATCTTGCCACTAAGGGCAAGAGCTCAGTGTTTGCTACTCACCGTCACTGTTCTTTTGAGGCGCTGAGCAGAGGAGCTGAGAGTGACATGGAGGAGCATATCAGCTTTCTGGCCAGACTTGCAGAGTTGGTCACCCAGCCCCTAAGGTATAGTGAGGAGGTTGTTCTATAGTTTTACGCCTCCCTTTGGATCTCCCCCGATAGGTCACAGTTTTGGTTCACGTATCGAGGGGAGCCACACCGGTTTGAGAGATCTAATGTCGTTGCTGCTTTAGAGTTTCTATCTTCTGAGACACGGATCCACACTCTGGCTCACCCGAAGTTCGCTCAACCATACAGACCTTTTGAAGGAATTGTGTCGGGCGATGAGAGGGTGAGTATTGCATACCCGCCACCACATGGGGAGTATTACTCAAGGCACCACTGAGGTTGACACATGAGGCTAGAGTGTTGAGGCGGTTGCTGTGTAGGACGATTGCACCGATGGCTGGCTGCCGCGATCGTGTCATCATCTTACACCAGTGGCTGCTGTGTTTTCTACTGAGGAATGAGTATTTTGATATGGCAGATCTAATGCTTGCTTAGATGGAGGATGTTATCTATGAGGGGATTGGAGCACGACAGTATCCCCACAAAAATCAGCATAAAATTCTAAGCCGTATAATTTGTCAGAAATTTGGAAAAATTATCCGTACCCACTGGTCTGACTGACATGATGAGTCTTCTTCTTCAATTGGCCATTAAGGGCGATCAGCTACCGCATGGACACCGACGACCAGCCTCGGCTCCCGTTTTCCTCTGTCTCCCTCCCAATTGGAGCCTCTCAGCCGCCTATAAAAGCTCAGGAGCTCCGAACTCTAGCTTCTTCATCCTTTTTAGCCGCAACCACCATTGTTGTTCGAACTGATCTTTCATCCGGGTTGAACTCCTACCTCTACAATAAGTTTCACTCCTATTCCTTCCATGGACTAGCTCCTCACTCCATGGCAGCTCTCTAACTATTTTTCCAATTGATTTCATGCCCATGCTAGCGCATTGCAGATGAGTCGTCTCTGTTCAGTTGAATGCAGTCTGTGTAAACCTTCGACCTCGCCTTTTCAATCATCCTCGTCGTCATTCCCTTCCGTGCCGTTGTTCTGCAAGCCAAGGTGAAACTCCTCAGCCTTGTTCCGTTGTCTTTCATCACTCTCAGCCCGTGCAAGAGCTCGTCGAACATTGCACTGTACATGAGCTCGTCGCCGGCCATCTCAGAACTCCGAAAACTAGCTGGGAAGTTTCCTGGCACGTGAGCATCAGTCCCATATTTTTATTGGGATTTTCAGTGGCTGTTTAGCCTGTTCGGGCGCGCCATGCCGAGCTCTCAGGAGTTCTGGCCACCATGGCTAACGAAGGAACTCGATGGCCGAATTCACGAACGCTCGAAGTCAGAACTCCTGAACAGAAATAGTTCTCGAAGAGGATCGATCGATAGCTCCCGAAGAGGATCGATCAATATCTCTCGAACCCTAACGTAGCTCCCGAATACGGTTCAGGCTTTGTCATTTTTCAGCCTTTGGATCTTTCAAAAATTCATTAAAAATTGTAGAAAAATCAGAAAAAATAAGAAATAAATTTTGTTAGAATCCTTGTAACCAGATCTACACATTGGGCACATTTATTTTGACTTCGGACAAAACTGTTAATAAATATAATTTCAGGAAGAGAAAATTCAAGATAAATTCATATCTGCAATTTTGTTCATGCAAAAATTATAAAATTTGGCCTGCATATATCTCATGGCATACCAGAGGTGCGCACCAAGTCTCATCCTAAAATTTTCCATATTTTAATAGTAATCATATTTTTAATTAAATTGTAATAAATTATCTATGCATGTTTAATTCACAAATTCTGGACATAAAAATTGTTTCCATGTTGTTAATTTGTAGTAAATTGCATTTGTTCAAAAGATCATCAGAAGTATGCTTAACAATTTATCAAACAAAAATTTGCATAATTACTTAATGCATATCATTTCATTCATTTAGGAATCGACGTTGAAGGCCAGCCGCTTGGAGTTGTTGCTGAGGATCTTTCTGATGATCCTAACCCTCTTGGTTGTGCTAACACTACTCAGAATCAAGACAAGCCCTGGTGCATCTTAACCTTTTTGAAATATTTTTATTTTTCTCACAAGTATTGGTTGGAGTCATGAAAAGTGCATTAAGTCATAGGAAATGATTGACACTATAGCTGCATTTCCTTAGGATTCCTATGGGGTTTAGAGTCTAAGTTGGTTCTGATACCCGATGTTATGCTTAGCTTAATTGTTGAGTCTTTCGGTATAAGTCGAGTGGTTGGAATCCGCTCGCGAGCTATAGGTTGGTCCAATTTTTGGGTTGGATTACTGTTTTCACCATGACAAAAGTTGAGACGGGCTGAAATTGATTAGGAGCAGCAAGATATGGTTCTTGTGTGCGTTAGCTCGGTCTGAGTTGATTAAGTACCGATCGAGTGTGGCCCTATTAGCAAGTTTGAACAGTACCGATTACATGCTGGATATATGGGACCCAGTAAACTGATGTAGCAAAATACCGTAGAGATTGGATGAACCCTACCTCCCTTTTGGCGAGAAGTTGAGAAAGACTTTGTCTAACCATGGATAGACCCAGGGGGTTATCGTATGGAGGACCCTGTTCTTGGGAGAGGTGCGCTTATCGGACCGGCCCTATGGTGTTGAGCGAAAGGTTGCCACGTACGGCTTCTGGGAAGCGCGTGCGTGTCGTGTAATTCGGATTTCTTCTACAGGATGTAAATCGATTCGAGTCGCTGCCCCTCGCAGTAACGAGTACCACTTGTCTCACTGTGTCATATCGTAATAAGAACGTGGCTTAAATGAACTTTGCTGATTTTGTTAATTAATATTCTTGTATTGCAATCATGATTGATGCAGGATTATGTCAAACATTTACTTTCAGTCTTATACCCTTTTAACATTACTAAAACTTGAAAGAAGGACTAACTGTTAGTACTGAATTTTGCAATGAATCCCTTCTAATGTTAGAGCCATTACATGGTTATAAGTCAGCTTTAGAAAACCATTTTGACGGGTAAGCCTTGCTGAGTATTAGTTGCTCAGGGTTTCGGTGCTTAATTTTCGTGCAGGTATGTCTCATGCTGGCTTTTGTGATTGTTGTGGCAAGGTGGTGTGAGAAAGTGAACCACCAAAGGAGTGGTCAATTGAGTGGGTTCCCGCATCACCATCCTCTGGCCAAGAGGAATGAGATTATGTTTGTGGGCTGACATGGTTTCATTTTAAGCTATGTATCGTCGTGCTGTATCGCTTCCGCGGTGTAAACGATTTTCGAACCTCTTTTGGGCATTCAAAACCAGAATCTAAGTAATATCTAAAATTTGGTTTGTACTCTATTTTTCTATGTGCTTGTGTATGTACTTTTGGACTCTCGCTTCATCGAGTTGTCACCCAAAGCTGATCCTGGATGGCAAACACCTTATTTTGAGGTGGTACGCCACACCACAACCCCTGAAGAGTTTGAGCCTGAGACTGAGGCTACGGAGGGAGCACAACTGGGGTTGGGAGCACTAAGGCTCCAGGTCTGGCCAAGACTCCTACATTTAGCGCCATAGTTGACCCTGCTTTTGCTGCTTTTACAGGCTGAGCAGGCTGAGCAAAGGAGGATGATCTAGACGTCTGAGGAGAGGCTCAGGCTTGAGCGGATCGAGTTCGAGGAGTGGATCTGACTTGAGTGCCTCCAGGTTGAGAAGAGTTCAGGATAGAGAGAGAGTTGGCTGAAGAGAGGAGCTCGCAGGACAAAGAGCTCCACGAGAGGTCGCAACGTGCTTAGTTGGAGATGGTAGCGGCCATATCATATATGTCTACCTGTTTTGGAGCTATGGCTTCATACCTCCAACGGATTGGGATGCCACCCCTTCCTGGCTTCATAACATCATAGCTGCCGCCTATAGCACCTCAGTCTCAGTACTCTCTGGTGCCCACGTAACTTCATAACTTCATAGCTGCAGCCTGCGAGGCATAGGCATGATAGCCACTAAGAGGTACGTAAAGCAACCGAATAACACTGCTTGCAATATGATAAATGCGGTAAGTAAACAAGTAGAGAGAATGAATACTCAGAGTTTTTTCGAAGGTCTCAGAAGGATGGCTCTTCCCCTAATCCTCGTTGGACCACTCCCGTTGGAGAATTGGTCCCTCCTGCCATTACTGGAACGGTGCTCTTCCAAGGCATACTTCAATCTCGGAGTGAAGACACCGACGATCTCGGCTGTCCCGGACAATGCTCCTTGTAGGAGCAAGCTTCCAAATCTCAAGCGCTTCCTCTTGGTGTTCCTTTCAAGCAGAGGACCCAAAACTGTTGTTAGCTTCATGACATTTGAAGTCCCCTAAAAGGTATGAATTTATTTTGATGGTTGAATGAACACCATAGGTAACCCGTGTGGTTGTAGGTTTCACCCCACACTTTGTACATCGATATGGTGGGCTTCCTCAATGGATGACAAGGACAATACCAAGAAGAGAAGTGTCGGGTGAGATGGACCAAGGCTAAGCACTAGCTAGAGAGTCCATCCGATTGTCGGTACTATTAATGGGGTCAAGTCATTTTCTCTTAGGTCCTACAAGTATTAGGAGGTATGAATGCTGTTAGTTACCTCAGAAAGCACTTAAGATGGTAGAGGAAGCTAGATGGTTGAAGTTGAAGTCGAGGACTCAAGTTTTAGCTTCAGGAGTAGTGACCGGATAGTCCAGTGAGGTCACCGGACAATACAGTGATTTAGAAGATCAGAGTCGAGAAGAGATGTTTTCTGGAGCCAAATGCAGAGAGTCACTGGACAGTCTAGTGTGGTCAAAGACCGAATAGTCCGGTGTCCACACTCTGGGAATCCAAAAGAGAGAGTCACTGAACAATCCGGTGAAAGTATGCACCGGACTATCCGATGTCATATAGAATGGGTTCCAAAGAGGTTGTTTCTTAGGTATGCAGAAAGATGGAGTCACCAGACAGTCCGGTAACTGGTAAAAGCAGATAGCTTTATGACACCATGTTCCAATGCTTGTTTTTAGGATGGTAACCTATATAAACTATATCGAGAGATGTTCGAGCTTCCAAGGAGATTGTGAAAGATGATGCCAAGTTTATGAGTGATTTTGGGCCCCCACGTAAAAGGGACACAAAGATAGAGAGAGTCCAAGTCTTAGAGGCTTGCTCTTGTGACTGGGTATTGTGTGCTACAATCGGGGACGCCGGTGTCTTCACTCCGAGAGTGAAGCGTACCCTAGAGAGCACCATTCCGGGAATGCCGGGAGGAACCACGTCTCCAATAGGTTGTTCTTACACTTCCTCTTGGTGGCTATCATGCTAGTGTTGCTTGCTTGTTTACCTTTGATCACTAGCATAATAGGGGTCTTGGTCTACTAGAATTGCTTAGGTTGTTCTCGTCGGTGATAATGTCACTTAGCTCAAGATTGTAACAAAATTTGAGTTAAATAGAACCACACCGATTCAACCCCCCTTCTCAGTGTCCTTGATCCTTACAACCGCTCATAAACTTGATGTCATCTTCCATAATCTTCTCAAAAGCTTGAACACCGACACCTAACCAGTCTCTGCTATCATAGACCAGGAGTACCATGCTGAAAACACTCCTCTCAAGCCTCACACACTCTAGGAATGAATGGATACTCTAGCAACTATCCTCTAGCACTTAAGATCTTCCAAAGCTCTTCCTTATGCTCTCTTTGGTGACCCTTGGCTCTCAACAAGTGATCCACTAACTTCTCTAACCGCACGTATCTTTCACAATAGCTCCCCCAACAGTTTATATAGGCCACCAACTAGGCAATGGCATTGGAAGCTGATGTCAGAAAGCTGTCTGCTTTTTCTAGTCATGGAGATTGTCCGGCGAGCGCCCGGCCTGTCCAATGACTCCTGTTTTCCTTCACATAGAAAACTTCCCTCTCTGGAGTCCATTTCATGTGACGCCGAACTATCCGGTGCATATCTTCACTGGACTATCTGGTGAACCTTCTCTTTTGAACTTTCAGAGGCACCTCTCTAGACTTCATCTTCATAGATGCTGGATTGTCCATCTCTGACATCACCGGACTGCTAGGTGACTTCTTCTCTTCTGGCTTCAGAAAATAACCTCTCTGGACTTCGGTCTTCAAGGCTCACCGGACTGTCCGATGACTTTTCTGGTTTCTCTAGCAAAGTGCAACTTCTCTAGAACCTTCCAGCCTCAGACACCGGACTGTCAGAGACCCAAACCGGACTGTTCGATGACTCTTCTTGAAGCTGAAACTTGAAGTCTTCGAGTCCATCTTATTTCCAACTTCAACACCATGCTTCCTTAAGACTTCCCTTGTCTCTCAAGTGCCTTATGAGACCCTAGAGCATTCAAACTCCCTAACAATTGTATGATGGAAGAGAAGCGACTTGATCCCACCTTAATAGTACCGGTTTTTTCTATGGACTCAAGGTCTAAAACTAAGCTACAAAGAGCTCTAATTTATCCTTGATCCACCTTCAACCTTGGAGCTTCATCAAGACGTCGAGCATCCTTGAGGTGACTAACTCAGAAGCATATGAAATCAATGTTTGTTGAATCTGCATCCAACGAGTCAGTTTATAGTTCTCATTCAACCACCAAAACATTCATGCCTTTGGGGTTTCAGGTACCAATATTCATGAAGCTTATACTACAAGAAACCTATTAATCTATGACAGATGAATTTCGTCATAGATCACCAAAAATTCATCATAAAACAACATCCATGATGTTTTTAAATATCGTCATGTATTAAGCATCACAAATTACCATAGATGACGGTTTGATAAAATCGTCATAGATTAGATGCAATCCATGACATTTCTTGACCATCATAAAACAACTTAGGCCCATGTAGCCCAAACCCAAGCCCAGTGTTTGTGACAAAAAATAAACGTCATAGATGTAGATTAAACTATTCATCATGTATTGGATAGCTACGTGGGCATGTAACATACAATATTACATAGATTTCATATAATTTTGATACAACTCATATGTGCATTTATTAAATATCAGCATACACACTAAATTTATCACATTACATACTAAAACCAACCAAGCATGTTAAAATCACGGGCCGCCATGTTCCATCGGACTTGAGTCGCTGAACCAAATACACGCCTAATGCTTCAGCAGGATGACGCTACATGAAAAAAGAATGATAAAGCATCATTAAAAACAGCTATAGGAGACCTCAACAATGTAAAACATAATAGCCAATAACTAGATTTCACAAGAGCAGCAGCAACTAAGTTTCAATAGTGAATTGTAAGATAGCCAATATGCTTCGTGATTGAGACACGTTTTATGAACTAAACAGGTTCCAGTAACAAAAGTAATGCACCAATCATAGAGTTTTTATCACATACCTAAAGAAATTGACGCAGGTTGTTTATTTTTTCGATGACAATCAGCTGTTGGTGCTCCAAAATCGACAGGGGTATCTACAAGAGGGTATCTGTAATAACAGGTAGAGAAAATTCAAAATCTAGTAATCTAGAATAACATTTTCTATGGTCACCAGGCAATGGCTAACCCATTGCAGGTAGAGAGTCGTCTGCGGAGAAAACAGCCAACACATCAACGAACAAACAGAAAGAATCTCAAAGAAAACAGCCACCAGAGGCTAGGACTAATCCATGAACCACCCCGACCTGGCTGTCATAATGCAGCCAGGCTTGGGCCATCGCGTCCCTCAAAGGGACACTTGGAGTTGACCCCAACCCTCGAGGGTCTGAGGTCGGAGGAGTGGCGGCGGCTACTGTCTCGGCCACCACGGTGGTCGTCACGGCCACCTCACCATCTCCGGCATCGGTGCCCTCCTGACCTCTAGCGACGTTCCTTCTTTGACCTCGAAGACCTCCCCACCCGAAGGGGTGATGCCCGAAGACTCCTTCACATGTGATTGACGACGGAGGCCTGTCAAGGTGGGCACACAAGATAAATATACAAACAAGGCAGAAGATTTCAACCATGAAAGATGAGTAAGAAGACTTACACCACCGATCGATGAATTGGGAGACAGCCGTGGCCCGGAGAAGAAAGAGCAGCGACCAGGGCAGGCGAAGACCCTGCTCCTGTCCCACCAGCTGCGGGAGGAGCGGGGGAAACAGCAGCAGCAGCAACAGCGATGGAACCCGAGTCCTCACCCGTCACCCTTTTGGGCGAGGACCCAGAAACATTGCCCGACACCCTCCGACGGTGATAGATGGTGAGCGGCACGGAGTCGGAGTCGGAGTCATCATCCTCTACGTCGATGATAGGGGCGAACAACGTCACGACTCCCACCGTGACCACAGGGGCTGGGGCCGGATGCCCGGACCCCGCAGCTACAATAGGGCGTCGGCCCCGCAGCCGAAGCCGACCCAGACCCCCAGCCCAGCACAAGTGCCACCGGGGGAGGCGTCCCTGCGGACCCCGACCCGGCAGTCGGGGGCAGTCCTGTGGAGGCGCGTGAAGACCCAAACCCTTCCCAAGGACCAGGTCGGTGAGATGGGATCCCAAGCTAGACGCCTGGCGGGTCGAATTTCTCTTCTTCCTTCCACTAGGCGCAGCTGCGCTCGCCCCAATAATGTTCCACGTCGCCGCCATCGGCATGCATGAAGAGATCACTTACGAGGTCACCTGTGCTGTCCAGCCTCAGTGGGTCCGGCACATCGATCAGATCAATGGCGATGTTCCAGTCAAGGAGGCGCGACACCAGCGCACGAGTTCGTCCTCCGCCAACTCCTTCCTTGCTACTTCGCTAGTGGCATCGAGGGGGCCGGAGTAGAAGTAGAGGTGGTGATCACAGAGGCATAGGGGCTGGATGCAACGCCCTATGAATGTCACGACCAACCTGGCACCAGTCAGTCCCACGTCCCACAGCTCCATGATCCCCTGGCTTCAGCGCTTCGGCCTCCACCGCAGTCGGCTTTGCAGCCCACAAGTCACGGGCCACGGGGATCTCATCGCGGTACACCGGCAGCTCTAGAGCGGGGTTGTTGATGTAGAACTAATCTTAGTGCCACCCCTGCAGCGATGTCAGAAGAGGCAGCCGAATGTACTCCCGTGCACGCGCACCATAAAGTTGGATCCTGGCACCCCCGATGCACCGGGCGATACCCTCCACTGAGAGGAGGACGTGGAAGAAGTGCTTCTACAGCGCAAAATGGGGAGGGATCCCCAAGTATGCCTTGCACAATGTGATGAAGGTGGCGACCTGCAGCACCCCGTGCTGGTTGAGGTGATGCAGCCCAATGCCGTGGTAGAAGAGGAGGTTGCGGAAGCAGTCGCAGCACGGGAGCATGAGCCTGCGCTCATGGTAGCTGATGAAGCTCACCACCTCATTGGCGACCGGCGTCGGCACCTCTTCGTCCCTCGCTGGATGCCAGTTCACGAGCACCTTTGGCTGGAGGATCCCTGCCTGAGCGAGGGTGTCAAGCCCCTCCTTGGTGGTGTGCGACTTCTTCCAGGAGGCAGACATGGCGACGGCGAGAACGACGGCAACGGCGACAATGAAGCAAACGACGATGACGACAATGGAGATGAAGGGGAAAGCGAGGAAAGCTGAGCGCACAAGGATGACAAAGGCAACTGGAAGGGTGAATTTTGAACCGCCTCTCCATGCCCCCTTTTAAAAAGATGGGCGTGGGCAGTTCACCCCATTCCCCATGAACCGCACGATGGGACGTGTGCATTTACCACGACATGATGGGGCGCCCGAATCACCGAGCTCCCACGTTTTCGAGCCCCACCCACCGACTGGTGGGCCAGGACAACGAATCATCTCCGCCGAGCAAAAATGACACGCACACATCTGACATCGGTTTAAATGATTGTCAGACGTCTCGGGTACTGCAAGCGCGAGGCATCGCGCTCTAGCAACCGTCTGATCGACGCGCCCTGGCCGTCCGATCTCCCGGGCGATTAGCTTCTTCCGCAATCAAGGATCCACTGTCTACGTGATGCTGTGGAGCCGTTCAATTGTCGGACCCGTCCGTGAGATTTTCTAACTTCTCGGCGGCATCAGAACTCACGCATCAGACTTTTGAGGGCGGCTGACCAGTCCATTTGGTCTGACGACTCACGTTAGTAGTGCCGATCATTGGAGATCAGTCATGAATCAAATTAAGCCTCGACCCTCGCAAATTGAGCGAAGCCAGGTTGGAAGGCGCTCCAGTGCAAACGACCAAGAAGAGCTGGACGCCCTATGTGAATCTGACCCTCTTCCTTCAGACCCCTCTGTCCGACCCAGGTCGACCTGATGCGTAGGAGGCACGCTCTCTCAATAGAGGGTTCGGACCCGACGACCGAGTTACTTGAAAGGTGGAGCCTTGATTCCGGCCCCCCGGGGGTCGGATAGTATCGCTGCACCCGAAGACAGCTCCGACCAAGAGAAAGATCGCCCCGACCGACCCTCTGGATCGTTCAGGGCTCAAGGGGCTACCCCTACCTGCGCGCTCGTGCGCTCCTGCAGTATCAAATCATTTCAAGATCCCTCAACCAACCCTCCTGATCGCTCGGGGGCTCGGGGACCATGCCCTACGGGCTCGCTCACGCGGTCCCGTAGGACCGACCAACGAAGATCAGCCACGAAGCGTAGGAACTACGATAAAACAGCCCCACACCACCTCAATGAGCTTGCAAGCGGTGCGGGACTCGGGGGGCTACTATCGGGATCATAAATCCTAAATACCTATGGTTTCGGCCAAGTCAGAAAGCCCGGCTACGAAGAATGATCCATCATATCATGGGCCCTATCGAAGCCCACATATAGCCCAATTCTGCTGAATCCCGGAGACATGGTTTGACCATCCGAGGGCCGGAACCACCTGAAGATGTTTTCTAACCATCCGAGGGTCCGAACTGCCTTAACTTGTCCGACCCCTAGGTCGGGCACCACCTTTAACCGACCCAATGGCTATGGGACCTGACAAGAGCAGAGATTCCGAACACAGTTGAGCAGGTGCTATCTACTGGACGGTGGAAGGAATAGCTAGCTTTGTCCAACCTGCGATGGACAAAGGACAAAGACGAGGACAACGACACGATGGCCTAGTGCTCAGAAGCTGTCAGGCGCAGCAGTTCGAAGATGCTCGCGGTCCAACCCGTCAGGGGCCGCTCGGTTACATAGGCGCCAAGCCTTGTAACTCTAGCCCGATCCCTATATAAGGTTGCGCCGGGGACACGCAGAGACACGATCAAAGCAATCCCCAAGATAGACTGATGCACACATATCTGAAACCCTAGGGTTCTCGCTCGAGCAAGGATCCTAGTGCCACTGTAACACACTTTCGATCGGCCCTCGAGGCCAACGCGATCCACCACCACTGGACGTAGGGTATTGTGCCTTTGCAGCGGCCCGAACCAGGCAAATCCTCTTGAGTCTTCCGTAGACTAAGCCACCTCAACGAGAAGGGCGCACGAATCCTCCTCCAATTCACAAATTCTACTGTGCCGGTCATACGAAACACTGAGAATTCGCAAATTCTACCGTGCCGTACAAGGACCGGTTCTTTGGACCTCAACATAGTGATTTCGTGCAACCACAGAACCTGGTAGGGGCAGGACTTTGCTTGATCACTGAGTGAACCACATTGAGCCGCTAGGAGGTCAAGTAGGACGCAACTGGTTAGGAGAGGATGTGGGTTTCCCAATAGTCTAGCTCAATATAAGTAATAGCCTGTCTTGTGGGATCGTATTGTCCATGGATATAGCCCCTGGTATTTTAAAGTCCCAGTGTAAAAGGGGACCAAGAAAAGACGAGGGCCATTGAAATGCCCCTTGGTCCAGCTCCAGGAATGTATATAAATCACATCGTCTGGACTTGAAACCTCCCGATGGATATAGCCCCTTAAACCATCTTGCAGCGGATTCTATGTTAAACTTGGAGGGTTGAGTTGAATGTTATGCGACTCTGTTGATCAGGAGGAGCACAGCCTATAGGTATAGCGTACAACCTCTGCAGAGTGTGTAATCCATCCAGAATGGCCGCTGTCACGATATTGACACACTATAGCTTGGCTCACATTGATTAGTCTCTATATATATCCTTGGTGCATGAGTGGGTGTAGCTACCCGACTAAAATTTGAGTACTGGCGGAATTGATGAATATCTCCCCCAGGACCATCCTACTAAAATATGGATAACAACTATTTTACCTCCCTTTACAAAGCTTCTGTAGTGGACTCTGCAAAAATCTAGCTTTTTGCAAAAGCGAACCCTACAGCCTTATCTTTGCTACAGCCAAATATGCATCCATATGTATACCCTTGCTTAGTGTTAGGGCTTGCTGAGTACCTTATGTACTCACCCATTTGCTATTATGGTTTTAGACAGAAAAGACTGCGTAGAAGACCACAACTTGCTAGGTTTTGTTCTACTTCCCAAGTTGCTTGTGGCTTTGGGCCATGGTTCCACTGATTGTATCACTTTTAGCAGGTAAGCCGGTGTTCTTGATTTCTATCCAATGTTCACCTAAACAGGTTTAAATGGCCATTTAAACCCGTTTAGTCAGTAAATGGAGGGTCTCCTTTTAGGCCGTTCAGGCCATTTAAACCATTTATTCCAGTTTTGTGCTTTATTAAACTGGTTTAAACTCCCATTTAAACTGAAAAAACACTAAACGGTGGATCACCATCTAACAACTGTTTACCGTTTAGGATTGCATTGTTTCTATGACCAGCTCCTTGGGACGGCCGAGGCCAGAGAATACTCTTTGGACCTCCCAGCCTTCCACTCTCATCATCATGATCTTAGTGCTTTGGAAGTGCCTTTCACCGAGGAAGAAGTCTGGGCTACTATTAAAACAATGCCTCAATAGAAGGCCCCAGGGCCGGACTGCTTTACTAGACAGTTCTATAAGTCTTGTTGGGAGAGATCTCAAAGGGGACCTGCTGTCAGTGCTGGCTGCTGTTAAGCATGGACATGTCTTCAAATTTTGGCTTCTGAACACTGCTTTCATTACCTTGTGGCCTAAACAACGAGATGCGGTGTATGTGAAGGATTACCATCCCATCAGTCTTATCCATAGTTTTGCCAAATTGGTAGCCAAACTCATGTCCAATCGCCATGCTCCCTTGCTACCTGATTTGGTCGCCATCAATCAAAGTGCTTTTGTCAAAGGGGAGGAAAATCCATGATAATTTCCTGCTGGTACAACAGTTGGCCAAGTGCTTACCCAGACAAAATCTTCATCACGTATTGCTAAAGTTGGACATCTCTAAGGCGTTTGACTCAGTTTCATGGTCATTCTTTCTTGAAGTTTTGCAACATTTGGGTTTTGGAAGGCAGTGGTGCAATCTCATTAGCCTGCTGCTCTCAACGCCTCTACACATATTTTAGTGAATGGACAGCCAGGAAATTCCATCCAACATTGCAGGGCGCTTCGCCAAGGGGATCCCCTTTCGTGATGGATGTCCTTAACTCACTAGTTACATGAGCAGCACAGGAGGGTCACCTACAGCCTCTAGCTGTCCAGCAAGCCAGGGATCGAATATCCTTTTATGCAGATGATGTGGTGCTGTTTTTACAGTCTTCAGCAAGTGATCTCGCCACAGTACAACAGCTGCTTGAAGTTTTCGGTCACTCTTCTGGCCCCGAGACCAATATAGCCAAAAGCTCAGTAACACCGATCCAGTGCGATGAGGATGATCGAGTGAGAATCTCAGATTTGCTTCCTTGCGAGTTAAAGGATTTTCCTTGCACCTACTTAGGCCTTCCTCTCTCGGTTTGTAAACCAACCAAATCTGAACTTCAGCCACTTATTGACAAGGTTGCAGATTACTTCCACTCTGGAAGGCCTCTCTTTTGAATAGAGCAGGGCGTCTGATCTTGGTAAAAGCTGCGTTCAGAGCAGTTCCTATTTACTTGATGTCAGTGTTGGATCTGCCGAAGTGGGTTATCAAAGGGATTGACAAGATCCGAAGAGGTTTTCTTTGGAAAGGAAGCAATTCGGCAAATGGTGGAAGTTGTCTAGTGGCCTGGAACTCAACGACCCTGCATTACGGTGGACTTGGTATTCATAATCTGGATGTGTTGAATTGGTCACTCCGTATCCACTGGCTTTGGCTTGATAAAACAGATGCTCCACGACCTTGGGAAGGTTTATCTGTTGAAGTACCACGCAACGCACTTGCTATGTTCAGTGTAGCACTGGTGACTAGGTAGGGAATCGGCAGTCTACCAAGTTCTGGATAGATTGGTGGTTGGATGGCAAGACAATATCAGAACTCGCCCCTCATCTATTTGCTTTGATCCCAAAGAGAAAGACTAAGTAAAGGACTGTGGCACAGGTGCTCACAAATCGTTCTTGGACTGCTGATATCCAGGGCGCCCTTACGGTGCAGGTTCTGATTGAACATCTTAAGTTGTGGGATGTGCTTGAGGGATTCAATCTGCAGCCAGATATAGTTGATCACCATGCTTGGCGTTTCACTCGGTCCAGGTCTTATTCTAGTAAGTCAGCCTATGAGTCCTTCTTCCTTGGAACTATCAGGTTTGCCCCTTGGAAGAGGATTTGGAAGACTTGGGCTCCTTTGCGATGTAAGTTCTTCATGTTGCTTGCCATCAACGATCGATGTTGGATAGCTGTCCGGCTTGCATGGCGCAACTTGCCGCACCCGGCAGTCTGTGTCTTGTGTGACCAGGAGAAGGAATCAATCCATCATGTCCTGTTGTCTTGTATCTTCTCTAGTCCTGCAGCATCTGGGCTTCATCTCCTCTTCGCCACAGTCCTCAGTCCGACGGTTTTCAAGTTGGTGGAACAGTGCTAGATATTGCCTCCCCAAAGAGCTCAGAATGGGGTTTAACACATTCGTCATCCTCATCGCTTGGGAAATGTGAAAGCACCATAATGACTATGTTTTCAATGGAACACAACCTAATGTCTCATCGGTCGCTGTCATCAGCTGTTTAAAAGGCTTCTATTAGTCGCACTTCTGTAATCAGGCACTTTTGTATCAGTATGTGTGTTGGGGGGTTTCCTTATTCCCTCCCTTGTACTTTGTTTCTCTTCTTCTTAATAAAATGATGCATAGATTTCTTACGCATTCGAGAAAGATATAAAGTTATTTTGGTACAGAGGTAGTAGTATATATGTACAGAGGCACATAGGATTAACATACCTTTCTTTTTGACATCATTCATTCTGACCAATTTGTAGATGTGGCTGGTATGGACAGGTCAGGTTGTTGGTTGGATGATCTCTTTCACCGGTTTGTGAAGTGGGTGGCGAGAGACTGTTGGCAGTTGGGAGGAACTAGAGGCAACGTTTTAATTAGTACTCCTCCTACATAGGAAACTGAGCATTGGGTGATGGAATCAAAATTAATTTGGTCTTTGTTTAGGTAGGTCCACACTGGCCAGATCCCGGTACCAAACTTTATGCGCTCGGAGTTCCTCTATTCTGTGAACTACATTACACTGTGACTAGATCAAAGTCAAATAATCTAAAGTTTCATTAAATTTTTGGAAAAGATTTAGTATTTACATGATCAATTAATGTCATCAGATTCTCCGTCAAATTTATTTTAATAACATACTTATTCTATGTCATAGATATTAATAATTTTAGTATAAAATAGGTTATATTGAACTTAATGTATTTAACTTTGATCAAATCAAAAGCGACAGTTGGAACAGAGGGAGTATTTCTCATTGATTTTAAGTTGAACCAAATGTGTGTTACCTCCGTACAAAATTTGTACTTTTATTGTTGCCGTTTACCACTCCCTCCGTTCACTTTTACTCGTATTCTAGCTCTAGCAATGAGAAATAAGATGTGGAAAATGTATGTTACACAGATAAGTAGGCGAGAGATAGAGGCAAAGATATATCAAGGAGTACTTAGGAACAAACAAAGTGAACGGAGGGAGTACTTTTGTTAGATGAGAAAGTCAGGCTGCATTTAACTAGATAGGGTAAAAAGAAGGCATACGGCAGAAGAACACTGAAGAATCTGTTTTTGGTTTGTTCTTTACCTTGAGCTTTGAGGTGCAAAGAATCTGGTCAATGGCAACGTCAACTTTGATGAGGCCAGAGAACTGTAGAGTCCGATGCTCCACATTAGGGAGAAATCGGAGTACTCGAGGCTGAGGGACTTGTCCGTGTCCACCCTCCAGTCAACATCTGTTAGAGGTGCAATCAGCGGGCCATTATATATTGTGGACACTATTAAAAATACTAGTGTGACCAACCTTTGATTTAGAGATATTTAATGCCGTACCTTAATATAGTTATATATCACAGCCACTTAATTAACTATAGTTGTCACCTGTTTCTTAAATAAAATTGATGTCTCCCGTGTCGGATCAATGTTTTTATATAAATGTGAAGATGTAACTATAGGAAACTAGTAGAGGTAACACGCCCATGGGCGCTCTGCATAAGGAAAACCTCGCAGGTGAGAGTACATACGGTGTAATTGAATAGCATATCACATAAATATTTATGAATATGTAGAAGACGAACACCAAGATAAAGATGAAAAATATATACATCAGTAGCAGATGTTTTTGTGCACTGTGATGAACACTATTGATATTATATACTCCTAGTTATGTAGGAAGTAAAATCATCAAATTAAATCTTGAGCAAACAAACATAACTGTATAATGACATTATTCTAGACTTACGATATGTGAACAAAGGATAATGTTGGGAAATAACAAAATGATTTTTATACTGTTAACACATCTAGCAAGTCTGTTTTTAAAGGACTTCAATGAAACTTACTCGTTACTAAAAAAAAAAGAAAATGATAGCCCATCTAAGAGGTGAATATTGAGTACTGGTCACAACATCATGAATATTCGCAAACAAAGATGGCTCTCATGTACAACTGGTTTAGAAAGTGTTGAAACCACTGTTATAAAACGAACATTATTATTTACAAACTGCAGATTCTTCGTTTCCCTCCGCCAGAGTGCTCCTACAGTGAAAAAACAATTATTGTTCTAGAATTCTTTATCTATCTCTGTTTTAGATAAAGAGTAAACATCAGAATCTGGTTATATTCAATATCAAGCAGATGGAATAAGCAGGAAGACGTATATGCAAAAATCTTTCAATTTGTTAGCAATAAAATAATAAAGGTGCTGCATATCTATATCTAGGCATCATGTGCCAAATAATGCAATAAAAGTATTGGAAAGGAAAGAAACCAAATAAGTAGTGAAATTGATACAAGAGCAAATGCATGTATGCCATACTAACCACTGTAAATGGCCTTCTGTAGCAATCAGCTCCAGGCAATGGGATGTAGCAGCAGTGAGTTCCTTTACATCTACCATCATAATATGAAGCAAATTATTCAAACCATCAAAAAGTTTTTTTTTGGCCGCACTGAATTCAGAATGCACTGCAATCCAATTTATTTACTTGGCATTGATGTTTCTCCCATGCTTGTAAGTACAAATATCTCAGCAAACGCTTTCCAATGGTGTTAATACAGGGTGTGGAATCGTAGGCCACGAAAAGGTCAAAATATGTGGTGTCCAAATTTATGAGCATAGGATATGCAACATCGAGTCGTAGCATGCATAGAAGAGCAGTTATTCAATGACCATGCAGTCAGTTTTGTAATCATATTACCTGGGTATTCAATGATTTGATCAAGATAGTCATTCTCAGTATATACTGCATTTTATTCTAGTGGGAGATGTATAGGAAGCTGCTCTACAGACGGATTAGTGTAGTGGATATCAATCTGCAATAATCACCACGCTGTATCATTGGGTGTTACATATCTAGCATCTAAATACTCCTTTATTTAATCAAATCCTTGGGTAGAAGCACCAGAAGCAACTCTTCTATGTCTCTGCTTTTGCATAGTTAGAGCCCTTGTTGGTGTACTTGAAAAGGTGTTTTTTCCATTATCACAATTAACTCTTTCAACATTTATATGAGCTTGATATTTGACCAATAAGTCAACACTGTGAGGCACCACAAATCTATTATCAAACCGAACTCCATTCTTTTCTGTGTAGATGACGTTATTTGGGCGAGCATATCTAATATGTCTATTTGTTAGAAAGGTAGTTGTCTTACAGAAATCTTTTGGGTAAAACTTGCTGCATTTGCCATCAATCATGCAAGGAGAAGATGGATTCAGAGATCCACAAGGGCCATGCATCATGAATTTAGAAACAACATCATAACCAACAGGGTCGATTGATTGATCTGGTAACTGGGTTGATATTAAAGTGTCTATTTGAGCAAAATCAAAAGGCTGGGCAACATCAAAAGGCTTGTCTTTTTTAGCCACAGAATTACATGAACATGTGGAAGGCCACGCTTTGGAAATTCAATTGTGTAGACAACTGAAAAAATCAGATGACGAAACAATTTAGAATTCTAACATAAAACTAAAGGCATAGTAACTAAGCTAAAATATATTTTGTAAAGAAAAATATGGCAATAAGTGGCTGTAGTAGTACCTGCAAGAATAGGTCTGAAATATTCATACTTGTCTACATCATCGATTAATAATTTCAATTTCATCTAAAAAACATGGTCACCAATATCAGGTCCAAGAATTTTTTGCAAGTATAAATGCAAGAGCTTCTTCAATTCTAGCCATAAAGCATTACATGTAAACATAATAAATAGATCTCCAAATCGACGATATAAGGCTACAGAGTCTTGATAGTTTTCATAGTAGTAGCGTGGGCCTCCAACATGCAAGCGTGGCAAGAAAACTCGTTGACCTGTAGATGAAGCTTCAATAACACCTTCACTCACAGAATCAGCCAAATATTTGGTTGAAAAGATTTACTTCTATAGAATCTCGATCTGTTATCCTCTGCACAACAATAGCCATCAACTGTATTAAAATCATCAGCTCTATCATGCAGTCTATATGCAAAGTATTCTCCTATGCTGACTTTTTTACGTTTAATAGTCTTAGAACTAGGACATTGTTACTACTTAAGATTCTCATGGAACCCATCTTCTCCATATGGAAATAAAAGAGGATATTGCATTGCCATAAATTTACAATGAGTTTCTTTAACCCTCTACAATACAGATGCACGGTCCTCAATTATTAAGTCATGTCCTTCATCGGTTGCACCCAAATCATTTATCACCAGACCAACGACTTCTCATGCAACAAGGGCACTATATATATTACATGCTCATTGGGGGCAGCAAATAATTTTATAGAAAAATGATCATCTGTTTTATCCAACAATCTATCTCGTGCTTTCGTAAGATCCTCACAGTTGGATTGTGTGTGTCCAATGTCTTTACTACTTTTAAACATTCGAGTTGGTGGTAGCCTGTTGTCGTGCGTCGCTCCACCTCAGAAACACGATGACAGGTGGGCCCTTCCATCCACGCTTTCGGTTCACATCCCCATTTGGGCAGATAGTCCCTGCCCTGGGTGATGGCCTCCCCGCCATCCTCGCCCCATGCGCCAGCTGCCGGCCACCCCTCTCCACGCTGCAGCACCGGCGCCACCCATATCCATGCTGCAGCGCCTATGCCGCCCCTCCGCACACTGCACCGTCTGTGCCGCCCTCACCCCCCACTGCACCGCCTGGTTACTGGCTGCCCCTCTCCGTACTGCACCGCCCGCGCTCCTCTCCCCATGCTGCACTGTCTGCGCCGCCCAACCTCCCTTCCCTGTGCTGCACTGTCTGCACCACCAGCCGCCGCTCCCCGCGCTGCCCTTCCCGTGCTGTCCCGGTGTCCAGATCTACGCCGAGGATCGCCGGGAATCGTGGGCTCATCTTTACTACTTCTAAACATTTGCCAAAGGGAGCTGGGAGAGCTTGATGACAAGGTTGAGCTTGCAATGGTAGCGGTCGAAGGCTGAGGAAGCGGCGTCGCTGTAGGTCAACGAGCGGGCGGGAGGAGGCAGCAGCGGCGCGGCACGAACGGAGTCTCCTCGCCGTCTTCTCCTGCGTCGCTGTGGGCCGCTGGATTTTTTTCTTCAGATCGATTGGATTTGGTCTTGTATTTTGTGATTGGTTCCAATGATTTTTTTGGATATAGCTGGTGTCCCTGTCGCCGGAGGAGACTCATTGGGACAACCAGTTCCAGGTCGAGCCAGGGGCTCAGGACTTGGCGAATCCAGCCCCACCGCCATTGCTATGGACAAGGAATGCTGTAATGACGAAGGACGAGCGGTAGCGGCAGCGGCAGCGGCAGGTATGACATGATTTTGTCTCCCCTCCCAAACCGTTGCTTTCTGTGCGCCCGCCCCGAAATTCAATTTTCGGAAACAAATGATGTTTCTGCTTCAACATCGAAAAGAGCAAATGTTTACTCCCTTAATGCCCAAAATGGAACCACTGATTATAACATGCCACTCCATTTGCCTAGAAGGATATGGTCACTATTCAGACAAACATTGACTGTTACAATGCAGATAGTAAAATGATATTGTAGACCGCCAAGTTGTCTTGCATCCGCAGCGAAGCACCGGCGTTGAACGAGTGGTAACTAAAGATGCAGTAATGTCTTCATTTGGGTTGAAACTTTGTTCATTATGTAAAGCTACACCATTCTATTTTTCACCTCATTATCAGTGTCAAAAATATATAGCTGACAATATTCTGGCTTTTTATTATCTGATGGTAGTAATGATTCAATTTGATGGCATAGCTATCCACTGATCTTGAAACAGTAAGGACCCCGATCATCATTAATAGTATATGACATTAACACCCATAGATGCCATGGCAAACATGAAATTATAGCGCCTAATATTACCATAGAAGTAGGTTGATAATGGATGGTCTCCATTTAAAAGACCATGCAATGGTTCTGGTGGAGGTTTGTACGGAGGCAAGTGTATTATCCCACCTTTGCAGCACTTATTGTACACAGGCATCGCAGCATTTCCATGGCCACGAACGCATTCTTCGGTCCAGAAGCGAGCACCACAATAGTTGCATGTTTGAGAGGACCCTCCAAGCTGAAGAGGCGTGAAAACAGTACCAGAGTCATGAAACCGAGCACAAAAAATGTTAATATTCAGGGCAAACCAAACATTGTTTGCATTTGAAAATAGTTCACAAGCCAACCTGGATCACCACTGATGAGATGTCAATGTACAGTGTCACAAAATCTAGGGGATGAAATTTTAATATCCACATCTAGATAACGTTCGCTAGTAAAACATCTCTTTAGAATACATTTCCTGAGATAGTGCGATCCACAAGAGACAGAGAGAGAGTGTGTGTGTGTGTATTTATTTATACCTTGGCTATAGAATAGAAATTCTGTAGCCAGACCGCCTCTATATCAGATCGACTACCCCTACTTTGTCTCTCGGTTCAGCCCAGCATCCTGCAACAGCCATCCCACGATTTTTTTAAAGGATCCAAATTTTGTGGATCTAAAACTGCCTCTTCTTTCTCTCCTGCACAGCTCCACCGCGTCGTCTCGGCCTTCATGGGATTTTAGCTTGTCGACGGATACGTGCTCTCCTTCACCGAGACGATCTCCGCATACGCCGGCGGCTTATTCCTCCCACTCGTCAAGTCCCTCTGCGAGGCCTGCGAATCGTGCGGTGGGGATGGCACCGAGTGGAAGATCGGCGCCTGACTAATGCTCACCTGCTTCCAGACCTCCGTTATCTCCTCGGCCCACTGCAATGGCTGTGAACCCGCTCTCCGCCAACCATGCCGTGGGTACCATCAAGAAAGGGATCGGGTGGACGCTGCAGGCCATGGCTGCCATTGCGCTGGGGATGCTGCCTCTTGTGCCCGTGCCACTCATACTGTACCTGATATACCTGTCACCATATCGGAGATGAAGTCCAGCTCTCCCCTGATGCGCCATGCCTGGCCACGACCAGATGGCCAAGATGGGGCCCATGACCAAGCAGGAGACCATCATGGCCTGCACGCTCTGCTCACGGTATAATCAAACCAAATTCACCTTTGCCTTCTCCTCCATGCTACGCATTTTGCTAATTGTGATATGATATAACCAAACTGAATTCGCCTTTGGCTTCCCCATCCCCTGGAGTAATGTCACCATGGCTCCAATACTGGTTGACATATAGGATATGGATGTAGCCATCACAATCTGCGAATGCTGCATCCGGTCAAGAACCTCAAACACCCTCTGGTTGACTCAAGCCGCTCAATCCAATCTGGCGGCAAGAGCAGGGTCGACTGTGGCTCGAGAAAGTAGGTGTCTCGGCCTATCCTGGAGCCTCTGTACTCCCAACCCTCGGCTGTGCTTCCTCTTGAGCCACAGTCTCTGGCAGCTGAAATGCCTCGGGGGATATAGTCTCCTCGATACCTCGACCACTCTCTGAAACAGATACTCGGTGAAGAACCCGAGAGTCAGTCGGCTCAGCTGGATGGAATACAATGATAACCTCAAGTAGGGTGGTGTACTCCTCTTCTGTCATCACTCCAGCTCTCCTTAGAAGAAGGCAAATGTACGGAGCCAATGGTAACTGACAAGCTCCAATCCACCTATAGATCACATCCTCCATTCGAGCAAGCGGCAAATCTATCATATCAAAGACCTTGCGCCTCAGCAAAAAACATAGCAGCCACTGGTGAAGTATGATGACCCTCTCACGGTAGTCAGCCCTCGGGGCAATAGTCTTGCCCAGCAACCCCTCAAAACTCATGCCTAACCTCAGGTGGTGCCTCGAGTAATACTCCCCGTATAGTGTTGGGAAAACAATACTCATCCTCTCATCCCCTGGCTCTGTCCATCCAAACAGTCTGAACAGTGGTGAAAACTCCGGATGGACTAGGGCATGGATGTGTATCTTCTGAAGATGAGAACTCAAAAGCAGCTTTGACATCGAATCGCTCAAACCGCTGTGGTTCCCCGCTTTAAACAAACCGAAAGAATGACCTGTCTGGGGAGATCCACAGGAAGGCGTAGAACTGCATAATGACCTCCTAGTTGTACTTTAGTGGCTCGGTGACAAACTCTGTCAATCCTGGCAGAAAACTGATATGTGGCTCCATGTCAACGCCAGCTCCTCGGCTCAATGTCTCAAAGGTAAAGTGCCTGTGAGTAGCGAACATTGAGTTCTTGCCCTTTGTGGCGAGGTGGCGACAAAGAGCCTGAAGGATCCTCCTCTAAAGTACTATCCAAAACTGTCAGCTGATATCTGTCCACTGTCCAACTGTCATTGCACCAGATAGGAATAGATATAAAGATGTAAGCATCATAGGGGAGTGACACATCTAATGAAATCCTAGCAGTGGAACAAGGACATATCACCGATGAAATAAAGCAAAATGATCAACAGTAATATCGACCGACTAATATCACAATTTAACTAAATATCAGTGTAAGCAAATTGTGACACTAGCGGCCACATCAAATATTGAATAATGAATTCAATTGGTACTAGACACAGGTGAATGCAGACTAATTAGCCCAATTTACTAACTTGATCATAAGACATGCATAATCAAGCTTTAATTAGGCAATTTACTCAACTAGTTAAGGAGATTAGGGCATAATCTGTGAAATATGAGAAAGGTTCAATACCCTAGGAAAGGTAGCTCGAAGACCGTTGAAATCCTGCCCAAAGAAGTGCTCGATCACTCTTTAATCAAAAACACCAACAATACTTAGTGCTTTCAAAATGTGGCTCAAGGAATTGACAAGCTAGGGCGGTGGCTGGCAAAGAAAGTTCTGCGCAGAAGGTGGCACCGCTAGAGATGGCAGTGGCACTGCAAGAGGAAGTGCTGCAGGGCGGCACTTGGCGGTAGTAATGGTGCAGGTGAGCGCAGCTAGGGCAAGACGGGTGCGAACTGGCCGAAGCGGCGAGCGGCGCTAGGATAGGAAGCGAGGCACACCGCAAGCTGGTGGACCACGGATGTGGTGGCGGAGGTGGTGCGGCGGTGGCTCCCCGTGGTGACGGTCAGTTGGGGCTCTCGGTCGACAACGGCTTTGGTAAAGAATCGAGTTGAGCGCTCAACTATAGGTAAAAACAAACTGATGGCCTGGATTAAAAGAATTTCAATGGAACAGCCATGATTCACCGAGAAGACCAACTCACCGGACTGTCCAGCCTTATAAGATTGTCCGAAGACTCTTTGAGCCGGACTGTCCGGTGACTTGCTGAGAGGAATTCCAGAGACACCAACTGCTTCAACTTCCATTTAATGCGCCGGATTGTCCGGTGACCAGAAAATTCTACTTAGTCAACTGCACACCAGGGCACTCACCGGACTGTTCGATGACCTCCAAAAAATGCAGAAACAAAAAAAAATTCTAGAATCAAGTGTCCACACCAAAAGACCAAATAAATACTACACTTGACTAGAAAGGGAACCATCAAACACTCCTTTGCAAATAGATAGCCTATGAGCTTATAGTTTTCACAATTGCCAAATAAGAATGATCTATAAGAACCAAAGGCAAGAAAGAGCCAAAGAAAATGTATGAGCCAATGTTCACGGACCGTGAAAGTGGATAGCTTAGAGTCCGTTAGACATGTGGTTCAATGGCATGAAGCTCAAACTTTGATTTTAGTTACACTTATGGAGTTATGAATCCATATTGAGCATGTAAGCACACTTTCCAAGTGTAACACCTCCTTTGTGGTTACCTATATGCAATGCATGATGACAAGAAGTTAGCAATACACGAAAATAAACATGCCACGACAGAGGCAAGCAAGATTAAAGACATTGCATATAAGAAACCTACTCAATGTCAAATTGGAACCCACCTCAAGCTTAGTCATTATGAGTCAACCACTTTGCCTTCAGTGAGCCAAACTACCAACTCAAGCTCTTCCCCCATGCCCATAATTATCGAGATGGTTAGACATTGACTAATTTTTTTTATGTTTTGGTTTTTTATCTTTTAATATGATGCATGGTGTGCAAACATCTAGTCCACAAAGGAGTGCCAACTACCATACAAGACAAGAAAAAAAAACTACATCCACTATATACAAGGAATACCTCCTTGAAGAGTAGATAGGCGTTGCAGCTCATATACACATGTGGTGGACTTCTTGGATTTTCGATCAAGCTTCATAGTCCACCACCTTGGCCCCTCTACTTCTTCCCTTTGGGACCCAAGAGAGCTTTGGCTTCCTCTCTTGATCTACGATCACTTTGGAGACCCAAATCCTCTTGATTGTTGTAACATCCCGTAATATTTCGAAAATTAATAAAGCGGCGAATTTCTCAAATTCCGTTTCGATTAAAATCATCTGTCCCAATTTTCGTTCTGTTCAAATATCTTTTGTCCCGAATTTCGTTCCGTCTAAATTTGAAATCCTTTTATCTAAATGTTCCGGTGCCCAAATAATTTAGTCCACGTATTTTACGTTGGGGCCAAAATTATTTTTTAGAATCTTCTAAATAATTTTTAAATCTCTAAATATATCTTCTCTAATTATTTTCTTTAGCCATAATTATTTCACATTTTTCAATTAATATTCTGAATTAATTCCTAACCTTACCCCATTTTTACCCTCCTATAAAAACCCTTCTCACTCTTATCCTCTCCCTCACCTTCCTTTTTCCCTTTTCTTTCTCCAGAAAATCTGATAACCGTCACCGCGCCGCTCTCCTGCTCCACCTCGCTCCATGCGTCGCCGATTGGGTTCCTGCGGCGCCTCGATCTCCAAGCCTTCTCACGCGCCGACGTTCTCCGGTCTCCCGCGCGCCGTTCCCGCCAGCCGCGTCCTGCCTCGAGCCGCGTGCCCGACCGCGTCGCCCGCTCACGTCGTCTCCCGCGCCGCTTCGTCCGGATTTCATTGCGGACTCCCGCAGCACGTGACGCCGTCCCTGCTCGAGTACCTTCCGCCAGTCCAGTCGCCGTCGCTGACCGTGCGGAGTCCCGCGCTGGCTCGGTCCCCTTCACGCTGGTCCTCTGCCTCCGTCGGCCGTCGCTGTCACCGTGTGGACTCGCCGCTTCGACAGTGCTGCACCGCCCGTCACCGATTTTTGCGCCGACAGCTCCAGCGCATCAGTCTTCCGCCGTCTCGTCCGCGATTTCCAGTGCGACTCTAAATTTCGTCTCCGATTTCCAGATCCTCGGTGCGATTAATTCCTCTCTCTTAAATTCTTTTTCTCTCTCCGATTAATTGTTAAATTAATTGCTAATTTATTTGCGATCGCCGCTTCGACAGTGCTGCACCGCCCGTCACCGATTTTTGCGCCGACAGCTCCAGCACATCAGTCTTCCGCCGTCTCGTCCGCGATTTCCAGTGCGACTCTAAATTTCGTCTCCGATTTCCAGATCCTCGGTGCGATTAATTCCTCTCTCTTAAATTCTTTTTCTCTCTCCGATTAATTGTTAAATTAATTGCTAATTTATTTGCGATTAATTATTCTGCAATTAATCTAATTCTTTGTGGTCTCGATCGTCTACAATTTTCGGGAAACTCCGTTTGATCTCCGATTATTGCCAAAATTGTTTCGTTATTTTGTCTCGTCGCGTTGTCGTGTAGGGTTGTTTCGGGAAACGTTTTGCGCACGTTTAGCCTAGTAGTTTCAATTTAGATTTAATTTCTGGTTTTAATTGTCGCTTAATTAGTGTCTGATTCCTCGTTCGTTTTGTTTTTAGCCGGTGTTCCCGAGGAGAAGTTCCGTGAGCTAGCTCAGTTCGACGATTCGGATCCTGACTTCGATCCCGAGTTGCCAGGCAAGCCGCGTTCCTTGATCATTTTGTACCCAGTATTTTAAACTGCATGTTTTGTTTGTAACCCTAATTTGCATACCAACTATTTTTAAATGTGCTAGCAACATTCTTAAGCCATGCCTATTTACTGTTCCACAAATATGAACCCTATGATTGCTTTAGAATATTTATTTTATTTTTATGCTTAGCCATGCTTAGTCGCATTTATTTTTATCTCACACCTATCACTATAAAAATAGAATATGTGTTAAATGCTTTTGAACTATGATTCAAATGTGTGAGTTTTGCAAATAACTATACATAACTATTTAGCGGGGGCAGGTTGGAGTATGAGGAGCTGGGGGACTTTTGAGAAGTCCCTGTGAGCGTACCTGTTGCGGGTACAACGGAAAGATCTGGGCTGGGATCTTTTCGTGAGACTTGTTGTTGGCGTTGAGGTTGGAGATGGTGCCTGCCTCGGCAATTAAGGATCGAGTCCTTCGAGCCTTGTACGCTCAGTTAACAACCATGCACACCACGTTACCCTGTATGGGCAGTTGGCTTGATCTTGAAGCTTGCTGAGACTGGCTGTTTACCCGTGAGTTGGCGGTGTTGTGTTAGTGTGGTGTAGAGCTCTGACTCCCCACATGAGATCGAGATACCCCACCTGATCAGTGGTAGGCTCTTCACAGCTCCAGAACCCGTTTGCGTAGGCTTTTGAGATCCCTATCCTGGAGGACGGATAACGGCAGTTAAAGCTTGTGGACGGGTCTTGTGTGTTCGTCGGGGCTACGACGGTAGTTCCCGATGACGCTTCTCGTGGGTCCAGGTGCATAACCTCTGCAGAGTTTTAGTCGATGCGCATTGCCACGTCCTTTTGGAAGGACACCCCCTGAGTTGTGCTCCTCGTTGAGTAGTTTTGTTTTTCTTCCTCCTCTCCTTTTTCAAAATGTTTTTGAATCCGGCCTTTGAGCTGTGGCCGAGTGTGGAGGTTACACCGGCATTTAAAATAAACCCCCGTCCGAGATAACGGAGATCTCTGCGGGGCAAGATAATAAAATTTGACAGTTTTAAAATAAAGCTTTCATGCATCTTTAAAATAAGATAAAATGTTTTAAACTTGTATTTAGCACTTGAGCCATGCCTTTACCCTTGAAACCAGTTGCATGCATATATTGTTGATAGGTAGTACGCGGTTTGCTGAGTATTCGTACTCACGGCTTTCTAATTTGTTGTTTTCAGAGGATACTCTCAGCTTCGACTTCGACTACGTCTCTGACGGTCCGTGACGTCCGCTCCTGCGCTCAAACTAGCTTGTGTGGAGGAGGTTCGCTACCGCTGCCATGTTGATGCTTCCGCTGTCGCTCTTGTTGGATTCTCGATAGTGATCTATCTGCTCTGAGATGTTTTCGGCCTGCGTGCTGATGGATCCCTTCGAAGGATTTTATTCTAATAATTTCACTTTGACCTGCTATTTTCTATTCTTGTTTCTTGTTTAATATTTCTGTTATGGTTTCTTGATTGATCGCTTGTGATGTCGTGCTTGCCAAACTCCTGGGATTGGCAAAGTCTTGGAAGATCGGGACTTATTGAAAGGTAAGGAAAATCCCAGTCGTTATAGGTGGCATCAGAGCCATACTTGACCGTAGGAGCGAAACCGTAGAACTGGACGTAACTAAGGAATATTTCTAGATTTTCTAATCTGCTAACAAACTTTTATCGTGAAAGTTGTTTTCTTAAATCTCGTCGTTTACTTGATGGAAGTCTTGTTTGCTTAGAATAGTGCTTGTTTAGTTATCTTCGTTCTGATCTGCTGGCTTTCTATCTTCTTCAGTAATTCTGTTTCTGCTAATGCTATCTTTCTAATCAGAATTGTTTTTTTGCAATAGATGGCTCGGAGGAGGTCTGGACGCCTTCACGCTCGTTTTGAGGAGGCCGCTCTGGGGGACCCTGAGGTACCGCCACCCGCTGGGCGTGGTCGTGGTGTCGTTCCCAGAGGTCGTGGTCGCGGCGCTGGAGGTCGTATACCAATGCCACCTGCGGCTGTCGCGCCTGGCGTTGGTTGAGGGCGTGGCCGTGGGCGTGGCCGAGCTGGAGCCCCTGCCCCTCAGGCTGGAGGTCGTGGCAGAGGAGTTGCCATGGACCCTAGGTTCGAGCCTGCTGGTGTTGCCGCGCCTGGTGAGGAGCTTCCAGCTGCTCCGAACCTGGTGGAGGTGATGGCCCGACAGACGCTTTTGCTTGAGCGGATTGTTGAGCAGTCACAGCAGTAGCCTCGTGGTCGTGCTTCTGCTCCTGACGCAGCACCGTACCACCAGTCAGCTGGTTCTCGTATGGCGATGTTTCTGAGCATGCGCCCTTCCAGTTTTGACCGTGCAGTCGATCCTTTAGATACTGATGATTGGCTCAGAGATATCGAGAAGAAGCTGGACCTGATTCAGTGTGACGACCAGGAGGCAGTTCTTGCCAAACTCCTGGGATTGGCAAAGTCATAGAAGATCGGGACTTATCGAAAGATAAGGAAAATCCCGGTCGTTACAATTGTCCTTGTAACATCCCAAGCCCGGAATACGGCTCCAGACCCGCTAGCACGTCGTGCGGGTCTCACCTCACAGAATAACTGCTTACGCTTTCGTCCTCGCTTCGTGTAAAAGGGTTAACCCAAGTTATTCCACATTCCACGGCCGGGTATTTAAATTGGTCTCCACCCTCCTCAACTTCCAAGGTGGTACTAAACTCATACTAGCCACTATGGGCCTTTTTCCCACTTGGGCCGGGATATCACAGTCCTCTTGGCATTGGAAGGTCCAAGCGGCTTGCTTTCACCTTGCCATCCTTTATCCTAAAAAGCTTGTAGTGCATATTCTCTTGGTAAAGGTTTAGCATTGGGCATAGGCTTGAAGCTCCTCACCTTGGGGCAATCATTAGCTTTATGGCCATTATGGCAACATTTCTCGC
Source organism: Zoysia pacifica (assembly GCA_001602315.1). Classification (NCBI taxonomy): domain Eukaryota; kingdom Viridiplantae; phylum Streptophyta; class Magnoliopsida; order Poales; family Poaceae; genus Zoysia; species Zoysia pacifica. The sequence goes on from BCLH01000116.1 coordinate 278,248, forward strand.
AATAATAGTCATCTGCTATAAGCGGTGCTATCCAAGAAGGAATAGTGTCATCGTTGCCAAAGAATATGAACCTAAGCCCTTATGATTATGGTTGTTTTCAAGGTTGCAGTTTAAGATCTCCTTTTGAATTTGCCTTCCTCTAGTGAGTCCTTCGATGGCGTCTATCACGGCCTCTCTCCTCCTTGAGCTTGTGATATTCCTGCAAAATGTTAGGCCCAAGAGTAGTACTTGACTTCTAGAGGATTAGTCCATCACAACAAGTAGATGCATCATTAGTATGCTTAGGAGAGGAAAGGAGAGAGTCAAGGTAAAGTGCTTCGTAGGTGAGCACCAATGCCTTCTGCTTCTCATTTAGCTCCAAGTCCTTCTCCTTGAGATCATCATAGGAGTGTTGGAGAGCCGCATGAGATTGATTAAATGCATTGAGCTCCCCACAAGCTCATGAACTCGAAATACGACAACTTCATGCTCCTTGGTCACCACCACTATCCTTTTGTTCTCATTGAAGATGCTTTTGTGACCCCTCTCAAGGATGAGGATGAGATCATCATAGCTTCGTGTGTCCTCTTTCTCATTATCCACATCTTCATCATCATCATCTTTGTCGGGATCATGAATCCTGTATACCTCCGGTCCCAGCCCACTTGGAAGACCCAACAATGAAGGACGGCCCATCATGCCTTGGGTCCCATCGATGCGTGCGTGTAACCCAACCCCACCAGGCCATGGGGTCCAGGAGATGCAATCCGACCATCCGAGAGTCGAAATTGCCCCAAGGGTCAGAACCATCTCAAGACTCTGACCATCCAAGGGTTGGAACCACCTCAAGACTCTGACCATCCGAGGATCGGAACCACTTAATCACTCGACCCCTGGGTAGGATACCGCCTCTGGTTGACAAATGGCTGGAGCACCCGATAGGAGAAAAGATTCCTGACACTGTTCAACAGGCATTGTTTGTCGGGCAGTGAAAGGAGAGCTGGCTTTGTCTAACCCGCAGTGGACAGAGGACGAAAACATGATGACCTGAAGCTCTGGAAGCTGTCAGGCGGAGCAGCTCGAAGATGCTTGCGGTCCCACTCGTCAGGGGTGAACTAGTTACATAGGCGTCAAGCCTTGTAACCCCAATCCAACCCCTATATAAGGTTGCGTCGGGAACCTTAGAAAGCGGATCACAGAGTTCGATCATATACAAGCAATCACACACGACTCAACACACAGTAAGCCTAAGGTTCTTGCTCGAGCATGAGCTCTAACGGCCTTGTAACAGACATTCCCAAACAGCCCCACGAGGCCTATACATTCAACCTCCACTGGACGTAGAGTATTACGCCTTGCTGGCTGCCTGAACTAGGATAAACCTCTGAGTCTCCTGTAGAGAAGGGCGCATGAATCCTCCTCCACTTCACAAATTCTACTGTGTTGGTGGTACGAAATATCGACTGTTGGCGCACCAGGAAGGGGCTTCTCATGCGCAGTTCTTGGCTTCGTCGATGGCTCCGATCATCAGCATGGTGGGAGAGTCTTCGGTCGCTCACCTTCACTTTGGGAGTTTCACAGTCGCCGTCACTCAGGATGACCGATCGTGGCGAGTTCCCATTTGCATCACTAGCCAGGCCTTCCGCTTCAGGAGATCAAACTTTGTCGCCGACCAGGATGGTGAGCTATGACATTAGATTCTGTGCATGAGACATGCGACCCAACGCCGCCGCGCTCGCATGACACTGGGTCACGATCCTGCATGCGAGTGCCTCAGGGTGCACGTGGTGAAGGGAGGGGAAGAAACCCCTTCAACCACACTCCAGTCGATGATCCCTCGCCACGACGGTGAGTGGTCAGCGTCGTGGAACAAGCACTGTGACAGAAAGCTGCACCAAGCAATGTCATCCCCACTCGACGACTGAACAAGGAGGGACCGACGGCTCCACCTGGAATGGGACCTCCAGTGGCTGGCGGCACTCGGGTTCATGGACACTCCATCTACGAAAAGATCATGGCCACCGACACTCCAATCTTGGACCGTCGGGGTGAGAACGTGGCAGCGGCAACCCTCATCCTGGATGAAGCTGTTACACCCAAAAACACCATGCTCCGCAAAACTCACGAGCAGCTACAGTAGCAGTATTAGTCCTCTCTGCCAGCACAATCTGAGGTCAGCAGCAGCCAACGACGGCACGACGGGGAGCGCAGCCTAGTTCCCGCTAGCTGTGGCAGCCGGAAGGGTGGGCGAGACCTTCTGCAGGGCACCCAGTCTATCCACCGGTGCCTCGGACCAGACCAAGACACGTGGCACACCATCCACGCCAAGTGACTGGCTAGGAGAGATGACCGACGTGAGTCACGCCGGGAGCAATCCCCCGGCCGTACGATCGTAGGCACAGCCGCGCTCCGTCTCGCAGTCCAAGCCCTGACGGGGTTGACCCCAAGCCTTCGGGTTGAAGATTCATCGAGCGAGGTTTCCTCCTCGCTTTACGCATCAACCAACATCAACAAATATGCCAGTGAGTCAAATCCAAGTCACTGGCTCAAAGAGTACCACCTTGCCTGTCGTGCAGGAGGGGCGGACGACCTCTTCGCCATCCCATATCTACCACTCTTCTTGGCTGACTCAGCTAGGGCATGGCTCGAACACATTCCAACCGGTTGCATCCGTGACTGGTCCGACCTTCGACGCGTCTTCGTCGGCAACTTTCGAGGAACCTACACTCACCCAGGTAACTCGTGGGACCTCAAGAACTGCAAGCAGAAGCCAGGTGAGTCTCTTCAGGACTACGTCCAGCGTTTCTCCCGGAAGCGCAACAAGCTGCCCAATGTGAGCGATGCTGACATCATCAATGCTTTGACCAGCAGGACAACAACCAGTCTCTGGTCCACATCCTGGGGTGCAAAAACCCCTACGATTCGCGACCTCCTTGACATCGGCACCACCTTCGCCACCAGAGAAGAAGCCGTGCAAGCCAACTTTGATAAGGATAGGGACAAGAGCAAGGAAAGATCCAAGACTGACCACCGCGCCCACCGCCGCGACGACCGTCCAGGGAGCGGGTTGAGCAACAAGAGACCGAAGAAAAGCCAGTCACACCAGACGAGTTTGTGGGCGTCGTCGACCACCCTCCCCAACCCCAAGCGCGCGTCCACGATGAATACTTCGAAGAAGCTCCTTGACAGCCCTGTCCAAACCATGCGACTCCAGACAAGCATCTTTACCGAAATTGCCGTCTGATGAAGCAGTTCCTGAGGGGCAACCTCCGACCCACGCAACAACTCAGCGGCCCGACCCTCCTGCGAAGGACGGCAAGAAGGACGGAGGCCTTCCCTTCCCTGAGCTAGATGTGTGGCTCATGATCTTTGGTGGGTCGATGGCTTGCGAGCCTCGGCGCCGCCATAAGCTCACATTGAGGGAAGTCAACATCACCCATCCGGCCGTTCCGACCTTCCTCAAGTGGTCGGAGTTAGCCATCACCTTCGACTAGTCCGACCACCCCAACAACGTGCCGCAATCGAGACCGTCTTCCGCTTGTTCTCGATCCCATCGTCGGCACCACCCGGCTCACCAAGGTATTCATGGACGGGGGCAGTGGCCTCAACATCCTCTACATCGACACTTTCGACGCCATGAAGCTTTCGCGGTCGGACATCCACTCAAGCAACATCCCATTCCATGGGATCATCCCTCGGGACCACGAGGGTAAGTCAACCTTCCGGTCACCTTTGGCGACTGGAACAACTTCAAAATGGAGAAGCTCACCTTCGAGGTGGTTGACTTTGTGGGTACATACCACGCCAACCTTGGACAATCGTGGTACATGAAGATCATGGCCGTCCCAGCTACGTCTACTTGGCATCATCACTGTGGCGTCACGCTTCCAACACCCACTCGTCAGCGAGTAGGCAAGCTGCGAGCTGGCTATGACCCTCGTCGGGTCGGCCGAGCTAACAGAACTTTGCAAGGCCAAAGGGTCGGACAACGCTCTCAACTCCAAGACTCTGACCTCAACATCTTTCGAACCAGCCAACGACTCCAAGGAGGTCATCGTCGACCCTTCCAACCCGACCAAGAGGGTCAGGGTCAGGACAACGGTCTCTGAGAAATAGGAAAGCATGCTCATCGACTTCCTTGTCAAGAATCAAGACGTCATTGCCTGGGAACCCGTCGTCATGCCAGGCACCCAAAGAAAGTCACCGAGCACTCCCTCAACATCATTCCCAGATCTTGACCAATACAACAGAGGCTCTGACGCTTCAACAATGAAAAGTGATGGGTCATTGGGGAAGAAATAGCAAAGCTGCTCGACGCCAACTTCATCAAGGAAGTGTATCATCCTGAGTAGCTCGTGAACCCTATAATGGTTAAGAAAAAGAATGGGAAACAGAGGGTGTGTGCTGATTATACCAATCTCAACAAGACGTGCCTGAAGGATCCATTTCCTCTGCCACGCATCGATCAGGTGGTCGACTCCACGGCTGGTTGTGAGACCCTTAGTTTCTCAATGCGGACTTTGGGTACCAATAGATCTCTATGTGTGGTTTCGACTAATCGGCCACATCCTTCATCACACTGTTTGGCTCCTTTTGCTATGTCACCATGCCCTTCGGGCTCGAGGATGCCGGCGCGACCTACCAACACTGCATGCAGAAGTGCTTTCATGACCAGCTGGTTCAGAACCTAGAGGTCTACGTCGGTGACATCATCATCAAGTCCCAAAAGGCGCCTGATCTAATCGAGGACCTGGAGGAGACGTTTGCCAATCTTCACTAGGACCGCATCAAGCTCAACCCGGAGAAGTGTATCTTCGGTGTCCCTTCTGATAAGCTGCTCGGGTTCATGATATTTGAGCATGGCATCGAAGCCAACTCTGAGAAGATTGCTACAATTAGGAAACTCGGTCCCATCAAGAACGTGAAGGGAGTATAAAAGCTTACCGGGTGTTTGGCGGCCCTCAGCCGTTTCATCTCTAAGCTCGGAGAGAGGGCCATGCCCACTTCAACAGAAGTACGACCACTTTGCCTAGACCAGTGGGGCATATAACGTTTTCGAGCGGCTCAAGACCCTTCTCTCGACAACGCTGATCTTGGCTTCCCCGACCGCCGGCGAACCTCTACTCCTATACATCTCCGCAATAGCGAAGGTCATCAGCACGGTGCTCATCGTCGAGCGCCAAGACCCGGTCCACCTCAGTGGACAAACTTCTCTACATGATACTTATCACCCGGCGCAAAGCTATGACACTACTTCGATACCCACCCTATCAGAGTGGTAACAACCTTATCCATCGGGGAGATCATCAACAGCAAGGACGCGGTCGGGTGGAGCACAATGTGGGGGATGCAGGTCACGGGCCATGACATCTCCTACACACTTCGTTAAGCTATCAAGTCTAAGATCCTCATCGATTTCATCGCTGAATGTACTGAAGCTCAAGAACCACCGACCCCGGCCTACCTCGAACACTAGACGATGTACTTCAATGGCTCCTGCATGCTTAAAGGCTCGAGGGCTAGCGTCATCCTCATCTCTCTAAAGGGCGACAGGTTTTGGTATGTGCTGCAGTTACATTTACATGCTTCCAACAACATTGCCGAATATGAAGCTCTCCTCCGCAGACTCCGGATGGCAATCGCCCTCGGTGTGTGAAGGCTCTATGTTCGAGGTGACTCCAAGCTTGTCATCAGCCAGGTGATGAAAGAATCAAGTTGTCAAGACCCGAAGATGGAGGCTTACTGCCAGAAAGTTCTTAAGCTCGAAGATAAATTCAATAGGCTCGAGCTTCACCATGTTCTACGCTGCGACAATGAAGCAGCCAATGAGCTCACCAAGATGGCCTCAGGATGAGATGCCGTCCCCGACGATGTCTTTCTCGAAATCCTCACCAAGCCCACCTTCAAGCTCGAAGACGACATCCCCAACCCAATGCCAGAGACTACGATCAGTGACTACCATTGTCCCTGACTAGTCCCAGGATATCTTTGCCTTCCTCCGGGACAGCACCCTCCCGACCAACACCAACGATGTGAGACGCGTCGCCCGACGTGCCAAAGCCTATGTCTTGGTCGACGACAAAGTCTACAAGGGGAGAGCTAGTGGCGTGCTCCAAGTTGCATCCTCCAAACAGAGGGTTAGCAACTCTTGGAAGACATTCAGTCGGGCGCATGCGGACATCACGTCGCCTTGAGGACCTTGGTCAGAAAGGCTTTTCGGTAGGGCTTCTACTGGCCTACGATGGTCTCGAACATCGAACGGTTGGTCCGCTCGTGCAGAAGCTACCAATTCTATTCTCGACAGACGCATTTGCCGGCCAAAGAACTACAAATGATCCCCATCACCTGGGCGTTAGCAGTGTGGGGGCATGACATCCTCGGGCCTTTCGGCAAAACACCCGGGGGCTTCACCCACCTCTTCGTCGCCATCGATAAATTTACCAAGTAGATCAAAGCAAAGCCAGTCTCGAGAATCACTGCCGGCCGAGCGACTTCTTTTACAACATCATATGCCAGTTTGGCATTCTGAACTCCATCATCCCCAATAACGGTCGGCAATTCGTCAATTAGGAATTTCAGGAATTCTACAAGGAGTACCACATCCACCTCGACTTCGCGTCTATGGCCCATCCAAGGACCAACAGATAGGTCAAGCGCGCCAACGGAATGGTGCTCCAAGGGCTCAAGCCTCGACTCTACGACACTGTCAAGCAAGCAGCCGAACGATGGGCCTAGGAGCTTCCTTACATACTGTGGATCCTGCGCATGAACCGAAGCAGAGCGACAGGCTTCACCCCCTTCTTCATGACCTTCAGGGCGGAAGCTATGTTGCCGACCGACCTCGACTTTGATTCGCTGAGGGTCCACACTTATGATGAGATGAGGTCAGAGGAAGCACGACAAGATGCCCTGAACCAGCTGGACAAAGCTCGCGACGTGGCCATCCTCCGACCTGTCAAGTACCAGTAGAGTCTGCACCGGCTACACGCACGACGAATCAAGGGTCGGGCCTTCCGCGTGGGAGACCTGGTCCTTCAGATGGTCCAAAGCAAAGTCGGCCAACACAATCTACCACTGCCCTGGGAAGGACCGTGCATCGTCAAGTGAGTCCTAAGGCCCAGTGCCTACAAGCTAGCGGACGAGAACGGCAACGAATTCACCAACTCATGGAATATTAAGCAATTACACCTTTTCTACCCCTAGCTATATCAGCTAAGTGAAAAGCTTCTGAGAAATTTTGACATATTCTTTATTACCGTTCTGAGTGGCGGAGGACAGCCGAACAGCTGCCCTCCACCGCTCGGGGCTACATTACCTAGGGTTCCCCGCGGCTAAGTCCAGTTCGAATGCAAACAAAACTTCAAAAGTTTCTGACGCTAAGATTATGGGGTCGCGGAACTCTCGTGGCTCAGGCATCGACTTCCTGAACCCCAAACGTTCCCCTGGGTCGGCGTGACTTAACTCCGAGTAGCGTGGCAGTCCGACCCCTGTCGCTCTTTGTTCTCAAGCTCCGTGCCTCATATCTCAGGACCTTTTTCCCGACCCGTGCATTTCAGAGGCTAAGTCCCTACCCGTGCCAACGCGAACTCCAAACGTTCCCCCTCAGGTCAATGTGACTTAGCCCAAATGCTCGGGCGACCTCGGACGAATAAGCCACAAAATCATCTATAAATTTTGCACCCGATTTGGAATCCAAAACTGTTTTCAGCCTTTACAAGATATATAATACGGCGGTCCATCATTCAAATAGTCATAACTTTTATTTCCGGACTCCAAATTAGACACATAAGTATTTTTTGGACATTTAGAGAAAATTTCCTTGCTTCTGAAGAACTTAGATTCAACAATTTCAGATCAGAAGTTTATATTTTCACACTCCGAAGTTTCAGTGCAGATTTTAAGGAAATTATAGATTTTCTACAGGTCACATACAAGATCCGATTGATCTGAAATTTTCTAATGTTTCTGTTTTTTGTGCTCTTGGTTTGGTGAAAAATATCAGAAAATAAAAGAAAATTAATTTTTTTGACATCTGGATGTCAGAAATTAATCTTTACTAATTTTGTGTAAGTGCTGAACACTTTGCTGATTTCTAGAGCTATCTTTTGTGCTGTTGCTACCCTTTGATATCTTCATTCAAATTCTTATAACATCTGGATTTTTTATAAGATTGGTCCAGCAACTAGAACATAATTCTTGCAACATTTATTCAATTTTGCTATCTACTACAGAGTTGTGTTCCACCAATCAAATTTCAACCCTCCAAGCTCCACATATCCATCTCTAGTCAGCACTGTATTCGGCCCTGCAATTGCTATGCCACTGATTCCAGGTTGTGCCATCCTTTGCTTTGCTTTGGTAAGAACCTTGCAAGAGCTCGGTAAGATATTTCCTTTTGCGAAATTTTCATCACCCATCCCACTGTAGTTGTAGGGATAATATTTTGTCCTGCCTATATGCTATTTTTCTAACCATGACAGGGAACAAAGAAGGAGAATACAATTATCACAGTAGCTTGCAAAGAGTTGTTGATATTGTTAATGAAAGCTTTGCAAAACATTTCAAGCATTTTGACAATCATTCGACAAATCTTTAGGGATGTCGTCCACCTCAAAGAGATGTTGTTCGTGATCAAAGAATGCATGAGATTCAGGCCATCGCTGCATCATCTCCTACCACGAGTAATTATATTCTTTCATCTCTTACTTCTTATGATGGTTTAGATTCTGTTAACTATCTTGCTTGAGAAAGAGAGATAGATCATATATTTGGGCAATGCCATATACATGAAAGAGGAAAGCTTAAGAATGTTGCTAGTGCATTAGTTGATAGTGCTTCAACTTGATCGTAAAATTTGTATGTAACTAATGAATCTCCTAAAACATGGAATGATATGAAAATTCTTATGAGAAAAACTTTTGTTGATACATCTCCTGAATCTATTGCTACTGATGTACACTCTTTGGACAAGGAGATTTCTATTGTATGTCGTGTTGCACCAAACATTTTGCAGGATATTGAGATAAAACAAGAAGATGAAAATGATACAAACGTGAAGACAAAGGAGATACACAATGTTCAATGCATAGTTCAAGATGAGACTGATCATAACATACCAAAATGTACAGCTGAAAATGAGAAGAAACTTATTGAGCATCGATCGACAAAAGGTGGTACCATTTTAGTCATGCTGAAATTTTTTGTCTATCCTACTATTGTAAAGCAACCACTAGTATCACCTTTTATCCATTTATCTTGGTCAATATTTGATTTGTCCACTGGTTCTTGTGATAATGAGAAGTTGTGTGCTGATATTTCTATTATTCCTATGCAACAAGAGGTGAATGAACTTGATAATTTTTATTTTTATCCATCCATGCTGAAATTAAACATTTGACTCCCATTACATGCGAAAATGATGACCCAAAATTGCTATCTTCTCCAAAAACTTTGGGTTATATTGAGTATGATGCTTTTTGTGGTCTAAGTTATGTCAAGAGAGTGATACTTCCCCAAATTGAATTGCCTTTGTTCGTTAGAAACAATTTTTATGTTATAGGCAACTATAATCATAGAGGTGTGTTTGTGTTGCATAGAGTTTATATTTGCTCAAATTTGAAATCCTCTTGCATGGTGCGAATAAATAACCAACCAGATGATGAAAATACAAATTATCATGCCATGTCATGTTTATCTAGTTTTGTAAGATAACACACTTTATGCCTTCTCATTTGAACAACAATGATGATGCTGATCATGCGGAATATTTAGAAAATATATTTTGGCAAAAAGTTGATCTTGCTGATTTTTATGATAAAAATACTTCATGTGATGCTTTAGAATGCAAAGATGCTTTGTTTGCATGTCACGATTTTTCTGTTATTTGTTTGCTCCTATTACTAACCATTTGCAGAAGTATCATGACATTATTCCCGAAGAAATACCTCCAAGGCTTTCATCCAATTGAGGTAGTGAGCACAAAATTGATTTGATTCCCGAAGCAAGTTTACCAAATCATGCTACTCAAGGGAGCAAGCCGGGGACAGTTTGCCATCAAGAAGGGGAGAATGATGAGATTATGCAGATCCTTAAGCCACAAAGTGACTGCATTCAAATACCCCCGTGGCCTCCACCTTTTCATGCATGTTGCTGGGCATGGTGGATTCGAGGTCTTGATAATGAACTTGAGTTAGCATTGATGGTCCAATCACAGGAGCTCGTGCACGACAATTGAACTTAGAGATGAGCTCATTTCTAAACCCTTGTTTACGTTACTTTATTATGATTAGGAACATTGCAGAGGGTCAAGGAAAGTTGGAGAATGGCTTGGAGATGTATAAGACCAGGAAAGATGTTCAATTTGAGAAGGAGTTCGAAGCCAACTCGGGTTCGAGTCCTAGTTGGAATCCAGAAGCAGCCTGCACCAAAATGGACACCCAGGTCACATACGAACTCCGTGTTGGAAGTTCTAGATATGGATGGAAAGCTAAGGAGAGAAGCTTTCCAATGGATCCAATATTGTTGCAAAATACTTAAAATATCTCCAGGAATTGCTAAAACAATATAACATTCATAATCTCTCAAGGTGATGTGCTACCATCTTTTGGCCTTTGGGCTATGTATCTTTTCTAGTCCCATTAGCCATTAGTATTAGGGTTTTCTCCTAAGGATGCTCTAACTTCTTGAAAGTTACCTAGAGGGGGGGTGAATAGGCAACGACCTAAAAATCGATACTTAAAAACAAATTGATCAGAAAAACAGAGAGCGGACTAGTCTGAACAGTCAGACTTGTCCGTTAGCTAACAAGTCCTAATGGACAAGTCCGGTCCTTGCGGATAAGTCCGCTAATCGCAGCGAAAAAATAGGTCAAACACAAACCCAAAAGGAGACACGAGACACAACGATTTTTGACCGAAGTTCAGCTTCACACAGAAGCCTACGTCTCCGTTGAGGAGTCCACAAAGGACCGGGTTGCACTCAACCCTAAACCTTTCCAAGTGACCACAAAGATCAACTTGGTTTTTCACTAAATCGAAAGAGGGTGATACAAACCTCCCGAATCTCACCACAATGATCTTAATGGATTCCGGGCGACACCTAGCCATCTAGGAGATGAATCGCCAAGAGTAATAAGCCCTGCAAGTCTTTTAATGAAAGATCAAGTGCTCAAAACGGATCAAAGAGATGAAGGAGTCACAATCTCCTCTTCCTTCAATCAAAACCCCAGGGGATTCAATGAAGAACGAGTGGAGGAGGAGAGGTGGATCTCAGAGGATCTCAGGGCGCAATTTGAAAAGATGTGAAAGCTTTTGGTAACCCTAAGACGTGGGGAGAAGGGGGATTATATAGATCAATCAAGGATGACCTTTCAAAAATGTCAGGAGCAGACTAGTCCGCAGGTCTGAACAAATCCGGACATCGGGCTCAACGGTAACATGATCATCTCTCTAGACTCCGCAGAGGGCACAGACAAGTCCGCTAGCGGACTAGTCCGGCCGAGCGGACAAGTTCGGTCAGGCCACAGTGTAACCGCTCTGAGTCTGCCCGCCCAACGGACAAGTCTGCTGACGAACAAGTTCATAGAATAACGGGGTACTCCAACTCTGGACTCTGCAGGCCTTGACGGACAAGTTTGAACCCAGACTAGTCCATAGGAGCGGACTAGTCTGGCTCTGTCGGAGGGACAACTCTCTAGAGTCCACAGCTACGTTGGACATGTCCGGTGCCGGACAAGTCCGGACACCCGGATAAGTTCGGAGTGACTGCGTGCTCCCTCTCTGAAGTTCGATCATTCGGTGAACAAGTCCGGAGCCAGTGACCAAACATAGATAATTTGGATTGAAAATGAAAGGGGAAATTTTGAGCACTTAACCATTTTCAAGACAAAAAATGTTGAACCCTTCTTGATAGTACGGTGGTCTTATGACTCAAAGAGATATAAATACTAAAACCACTACAGCCAAGGAGCCAACAAATTTTTCTTCCTTTTTGGGGTTCAATAATCATCCATAGACTTTAGTCTCTGCACATATACTCACAAAGAGCCATCAAATGCTTCCATTGTTTGTCATATTTCATCCCAAAAACCACAAAGGATCCTAGATGCACTTTCAATCTCATGATCCAGAGGCGTTGCTAGTACAATGTCGATAGCCTCAGGCTCCTCTTGAATGTCATCATGGTCAACAACAGGAAGAGAAACCTTACGCTTCTTGGTTCCAACATTTCTGACAACACGGCAAGAACTGCGTTCACCAGACATACTGATTGCTGCACAGAGTACCAGATTAGAGTGTAATGTGAGAATGATTGATCGAAATTGATTGAACTTGTTCAACATGTTCTGTCTGGCAGCAGACTATTCGGAGAAGCGGACTTGTCCGCTAGCGGACTAGTCCGACCACTCGGACTTATCCGGAGCTCGACAGTGCACATGAATAACAAATTTGCATAACTTTTAGATCTGACCACAACTCCTAGCCATATTGCATACAAAGCACTTATAGCATCTTAGGAGTGACCTCACGGAAGGGATTTGAAAGTTATGAATGGGAATAACCACATTTCATACTCAAACCCTAGAGAAGAGATTACCTTCGAACGAGGATGAAAAGGAAGCAGACTTTTGAGGTTTCGGACTAGTCTGAGGGTGGAGAAGCTTTTCCACAGAATGGATTCACTTTCCACCGGTCGAAATGCTAGATCGCCACGGGAGTCACGAGCTAGGGCTTGGCGTAGGAGAGAGAATGTGGAATATTGTTTGGAGAGGAAGAAGACTCGGGGGTTTAAATAGACCCCGTAGTCCGGAATTGTCCGCTAGCGGACTTGTCCGGCCCACGCAGTCTTGAATCAAGGAGTAGAACTTGATATTTGAGGAAGGTGAACTTTTGGACAATTAAAAAAACATATCATTTTGTAAAGTGTGATCAGAAGCAATCAAGCAATCAACCATGATTACACTTCCCATAATGAAAATTTTTCAAAATTTTTGAGGTTTTCAAAACAAAACATGCAAGATATTTTCACAAATCCTTTATTTTAAAATCTAACCTATGCCACAACAGATGTGCAACACATCAAGCCACGTTCTGAGAATCAAGGATATTTAGCTCATTTCTAAGTTCACAAAAGCGTCTCTCATCTAGAGGTTTGGTAAAAATGTCAGCCAGTTGCTTTTGAGTGGATACATGGGAAATTTCTATGTCCCCTTTGATGGAGTGGTCTCTTAGGAAATGGTGCCGGATGTCTATGTGTTTGGTGTGGGAGTGCTCACAAAGATTGTAAGCGAGCTTTATGACACTCTCATTGTCACATAGGAGTGGAATTCAGTTCAAAGTGTAACCATAATCCCTTAGAGTTTGTCGCATCCATAAAAGTTGAGCAGAACAACTACCGGCTGCGACAACTCTGCTTCGATTGTGGATTGGGCAACGGAATTTTGTTTTTTAGATGACCAAGACACTAGAGATCTTCACAAGAACTGGCAAGTCCCCGATGTGCTTTTACGGTCCACTTTGCATCCAGCATAATCCGCATCGGAATACCCAATGAGATTGAATTTTGAGCCTTTGGGGTACCATAGTCTTAGGTTTGGTGTATGAACTAGATATCTCAAAATTCTCTTCACAGCCACTAAGTGACATTTTTTTAGATCGGCTTAAAATCTTGCACACATACACACACTAAGCATGATATTCGGCCTAAATGCACATAAGTAAAGGAGGGATCCAATGATGGAGCGAGATACCTTTTGATCGACGAATTTGTCCTTCTTGTTGAGATCAAGATGGCCATTGGTAGGCATAGGAGTCTTCATCGGCTTTGCATTTGCCATGTCAAATTTCTTGATCATATCTTGAGTGTACTTGGCTTAGCAAATGAAAGTCCCTTCTTTTAATTGCTTCACTTGAAATCCTAAAAAGAATGTTAACTCTCCCATCAGAGACATCTCAAACCGTTTGGTCATAAGCCTGCTAAACTCATCACAAAGAGATTTGTTAGTAGAACCAAATATAATGTCGTCAACATATATTTGGCACACAAAAATATCATTAGAAACTTTCTTTGTGAAAAGAGTAGAATCAGCCTTCCCTATTTTGAAGCCTTTCTTGAGGAAGAAGTCTCTCAAGCACTCATACCAAGCCCTTGGTGCTTGCTTCAACTTGTAGAGAGCTTTGTGAAGCTTGTACACATGATTCAGATACTTTTCATCTTCAAAACCTGGTGGTTGCTCAACGTATACTTCTTTCTTGATCGGACCGTTGACGAAGGTGCTTTTCACATCCATTTGGAACAGCATGAAACCATGGTGAGTAGCAAAGGCAAGCAATATTCTAATTGACTCAAGTCTAGCTACAGGAGCATAAGTTTCATTGAAATCCAAACCTTCGACTTGAGAGTACCCTTTAGCCACCAATCTCGCCTTGTTTCTTACCATAACGCCATCTTCATTTTGCTTGTTGCGGAAGACCCACTTGGTTCCAACAATGTTTTGCTTGGGTCATTCCACGAGAGTCCAAACTTCATTTCTTGTGAAGTTGTTGAGCTCTTCTTGCATCGCCATTACCCAGTCCGAATCATTTAGTGCTTCTTCCACCCTAAGAGGCTCAAAGCAAGAGACAAACGAGTAATGCCCACAAAATTTAGCAACACAAGATCTAGTGATTACCCCCTTATCAATATCACCAAGAATCTGCTCAACGGGGTGATCTCGTTGCACAGTTTGATGTACTCATGGATGTTGTACTTGTGGTCTTGTCCCTTCCCTCTCTTCTTCAATATGTTGATCATGAATGGGAAGCTTGTCATTTTGATCAACTTCATTATTTGCCTCTTGTTGCACTTCTTCACTTGTTTCATCACCACCAGTCATTTCATGACCTTCTACACTTGTGGGTGTAGATGATTCTTGATTTTCTTGTGGCTTGATCTCACCAAGTGTCATTCTCTTGATTGCCACCGCCGGAGCTTCTTCATCATCTGTAATTTCATTAACAACTTGCCCCTCTTGGGAGCCATTAGATTCATCAAACGTCACGTCACGTGCTATTTCAACACAATCATTGGTTTTGTTGAATACACGATAAGCGTGAGCGTTTGATCTATAACCAAGCAAGAACCCTTCATCAATTTTAGGTGCAAACTTAGAGAATTTGGGTTTTTTGTTTAGCATATAACATTTGCTTCCAAAAACTTGAAAGTATGAGATATTAGGCTTCTTACCAGTGAGAAGCTCATAGGGAGTTTTCGTCAAGAGTCAATGTAGATACAAGCGGTTGCTTGCATGACACGCAGTGTTGACAGCTTCAGCCCAAAAATGATCGAACGTCTTGTACTCATCTAGCATTGTCCTTGCCATCTCAATGAGTGTTCGATTCTTCCTTTCAGCAATCCCATTTTGTTGAGGGGAGTAGGGTGCTGAAAACTCACGCTTGATGCCTTCTTCATCAAGATATTCTTCCACTTGAGTGTTCTTGAACTCGGTGCCATTGTCGCTCCTTATCTTCTTGATTTTTACTTCATACTCATTTTGAGCTCTTTTCAAGAATGTTTTGAGCACACTCTACGTTTCACCATTGTCATGCAAAAAGAATACCCAAGTGAAGCTAGAAAAGTCATCAGCAATAACGAGACCGTATTTGTTACCGCCAATGCTAATATACGCCACCGGTCTAAACAAGTCCATGTGCAGCATCTCCAGCGGTCTTGTGGTCGTCATTATGTTCTTGGATGGATGGCTTGCACCTACTTGCTTTCCAGCTTAGCATGCACTGCAAATTTTATCTTTCTCAAAGCAAACATCTGTTAGTCCTATGATGTGACCCCTTTTTTGGAGTTTAAGGTTCCTCATGCCAACATGGGCTAGGCGGCGATGCCACAACAACCCATTGTTGACTTGGCAACAAGATCATTAGTAGAGAAATCTACTAGATAAAGTTTTTCCTTCAAGTAGCCTTTGAATGCCCTGGTACAACTTCCTCTTTTGTAGACGGTCACATCATAACTTGTGAACAAACAATTGTAACCCATCTCACACACTTGTGACATGGATAACAAATTGTAGCTCAAAGATTCAACCAAAAGAACATTTGTAATGAAAAGGTCATTGGAAATAGCAATTTTTCCAAGACCAATTACCTTTCCCTTTTTGTCATCTCCGAAAGGTAACACTGTCATCTTGAGCTTTGTCCTCTTCAATGGATGAGAACATCTTCTCCTCCCTGGTCATATGATTTGTACAACCACTGTCAATCACCCAACTTCTTCCACCGGAGTAGTCCGACAAAACAGATTAGGCTTTGTTTTTAGGTACCCAAATTTGTTTGGGTCCTTTCACATTAGCAAAAAGAGATTTTGGCACCCACACAGAAGACTTGGTGTTCTTGTGGAGTGGCCCAACATATCTAGCAATAACTCTACCAAAACCATTCTTGATTAGCACATAAGAAGCATCAAAATCATGAAAAAGTTTAGCACAATGAAGACCATTAGTGTTCTTTAGAGGAGGTGTTGGTGAAGCTTCATTCTTGGCCTTGTAGCTTCCTCCTTTGGTGAACTTCACAAATTCCTTGCCGTTCTTGCTCTCTCTTGCATTGTGACTCTTACCCTTCTCATATCCAATGCCATCCTTAACATGTGGGCATCTAGTGTTCATGTATGCTCCTCTTGCGTACTTAGCCTTTTCTTGCTCAACGGAGATCTTGTTTTGTTCAGCTTGTACATTGCGCGTCTTGACTTGTTCTTGAAGTTGTACAATAATCTTCTCATTCTCAATCAACTTCTCAATCTCCACATCTTTGCACCTGTCACAAATAACAATCGAAGAGGGAAAAGACGTTTCATGCAAGGAAGTTGCTTCTCCTTTAAGTTCACTAACTTGCACTTTAAGAGAAGAGCAGAGTTTTTTCAAGGTGTTAAACTTCTCTTGAAGTACATCATTAGCGAGTCTAAAGGTTTCGCTAGCATCATTAACTTCAGCCAAAGCTTCAATTAATTCATCTACTTTCTTCCTCTCAAGAGCTAGGATGTTCTCAAGATCAAAGTTTCTCTTCTTCTTAAGAATGAGCAAGTCTTCTTGCTTCTCAAAAATATCCTCTTGCCTCTCAATTTGTTTTTTTGTTTTTCAAGAATGCTCATTAATTCAAGCAAGCTAGGCACATCATCATCATCTTCACTATCGCTAGAGTCTAGTTTAGATTTTATTATCTTTGACCCTTTTATCATGAGACAAGTGGGTGCAGCTTCTTCTTCATCGCTCAAGCTTCCGAAGAGAGAGGTGTTGGTAGGAGTGACGCCTATTGCCAAGGTAGCAATTCCTTCATCGTCGAAGTCGGAGTCCCATTCTTGTCCTATGTGGGCTTATTTCTTGTACTTCTTGCCCTTGTTCTTCTTGTACTCCTTGTCACTCTTCTTCTCCTTCTCGTCCTTGTTCTTGGTGTTGGGGCACTCTGCAATGAAATGACTTTCCTCTCCACATTCATAGCAAGTTCTTTTAGATTTTCTAGTTTTACCTTTGCTGAAGTTCTTCTTGTGGAAGCCACCTTTCTTCACAAACTTTTTGAATTTCCTCATGAGCAGCGCGAACTCTTCATCATCACTTTCTTCTTCGCTTGAGCTTTGAAGATACACCTTCTTCCCTTTAGTTTTGAGAGCTATGCCCTTTTATTCGGAAGTGGTGTTGCCGATTAGAGAGTTGACCCTTCTTGCTTCTTC
Source organism: Zoysia pacifica (assembly GCA_001602315.1). Taxonomy (NCBI): domain Eukaryota; kingdom Viridiplantae; phylum Streptophyta; class Magnoliopsida; order Poales; family Poaceae; genus Zoysia; species Zoysia pacifica. The sequence continues at coordinate 295,939 of BCLH01000116.1, forward strand.
ATCTTGATCTTGTTGAGCAAGAAGCCGTCCGAGTACTTCATCAATGGTGAAGTTCTTGAAGTTCTCTTTTTCCCTAATAAGAGTACACAAATGTGAGTTCCAAGGTTGAAGGGCTTGAAGTACCCTTTTGTTGACTTCAATGTCTTCAAGCTTCACTCCAAGAGCTCTTCTCTTGTTGACGATCTCTATGAGACGGTCATGTACTTCTTGAGGTCCTTCATTCTTCTTCCTAATGAACAAGGTATATTGTCCTCTTAGGAGATCTTCTCTAGCTTCATTGACGGTGTTCATTCCTTCATGGATGATCTCAAGCTTCTTCCAAATCTTGTGGGCATTTCTTATTCCCATCACCTTGGTGTACTCATTTGGGCTTAGTGCCAAAATGATCACAGAGGCAGCTTGAGTGTTGCAATGCATGTTGACTTCATCCTTTTGTGTGGGTTCTTTTTCATTCTCGAAGGTGAAGCCTTTCTCTACAATCTTCAAGATTTGTGGCCCCATCGACTCAAGGTAGGTGATCATTCGAAACTTCTAGTACTCGTAGAAGGTTCCATCGAAGATGGGAATCTTCTCCGAGGCTTGCCCAATTTTCAACTCGGTCTTCAGCTTGTTGTAGTCGAATTGGACGTTGGCGTAGTTCTCCTTGCTTGAGGATGGACCACCAATCTTCTCGGTCGACATCTTTAACTCTCCTAGCTGTTAAGCTATTGAAAAGAAAGTCCTTGCTCTGATACCAATTGAAAGTTGCCTAGAGAGAAGTGAATAGGCAACGACCTAAAAATCGACACTTAAAAACAAATTGATCACAAAAACAGAGAGCGGATAAGTCTAACGAACAAGTCCGGTTCTTGCGGATAAGTCTGCAAATCGCAGCGTAAAAATAGATAAAAACAAACCCAAAGGGAGACTCGAGACACAAGGATTTTTTACCGAAGTTCAGCTCCACACAGAAGCCTACGTCTCCGTTGAGAAGTCCACAAAGGACCGGGTTGCACTCAACCCTAAACCTCTCCAAGTGACCACAAAGATCAACTTGGTTTTTCACTAAATCAAAAGAGAGTGATACAAACCTCGCAGATCTCATCACAATGATCTTGATGGATTCTGGACGACATCTAGCCGTCTAGGAGACAAATCTCCAAGAGTAATAAGCTCTACAAGTCCTGCAATGAAAGATCAAGTGCTCAAAACGGATCAAAGAGATGGACTCACAATCTCCTCTTCCTTCAATCAAAACCCTAGGGGATTCAATGAAGAACGAGTGGAGGAGGAGAGGTGGATCTCAGAGGATCTCAGGGCGCAATTTGAAAAGATGTTAAAGCTTTTGATAATCCTAAGACATGGGGAGAAAGGGGATTATATAGATCAATCACGGATGACCTTTCAAAAATGCGAGGAGCGGACTAGTCCACAGGTTCGGACAAGTCTAGACATCGGGCTCAACGGTAACATGATCATCTCTCTGGAGTCCGCAGAGGGCATGGACAAGTCCGCTAGCGGACTAGTTTGGCTGAGCAGACAAGTCCGGTCAGGCCGCGGTGTAACCGCTCTAGAGTCCGCCCGCTCAGCAGAAGAGTCCGCTGGCGGACAAGTCCGGAGAATAACAGGGTGCTCCAACTTTAGAGTCCGCAGGCTTTGACGGACAAGTCCGGACCCGGACTAGTCCATAGGAGCAGACTAGTCCGGCTCTGCTGAAGGGACAACTCTCTGCAGTTTGCAGCTAGGCAGGACATGTCGGGTGTCCAGACTTGTCCGGACACCTGAATAAGTCCGAAGTGACTGCGTGAAGTCCGGTCACTGGGTTGACAAGTCCGTTTCTAGACAAGTCCGAAGCCAGTGACCAAACATAGATAATTTGGATTGAAAATGAAAGGAGAAATTTGAGCACTTAACCATTTTCAAGACAGAAAATGCTTAACCCCTCTTGATAGTATAGTGGTCCTGTGACTCAAAGAGATATAAATACTAAAACCACTAGAGCCAAGGAGACAACAAATTTCTCTTCTTTTTGGGTTCAATAATCATACATAGACTTTAGTCCCTGCACACATACTCACAAAGAGCCATCAAATGCTTCTATTGTTTGTCATAATTCATCCCAAAAACCACAAGAGATCCTAGATGCACTTTCACTTCTATATAAATAATAGCCACCATCATTGGATTTTGGCTTTGCTTAAATTATTTTGTTTTCATACAGTTTCACCATCAGACAGTTTGTGAGACCCCAACTTGTGATCTTAATTCAGATTTCGCATTTGTGTTGCGTTCTTTGATTCACAGGTAGGGATTAGCACTCTTGGCGAGGTCAACTGGGCATTGCATGGTTTTTAACCATATGAGAAGTGGTGTTGCGATTGCGGGATTCGATCGTGTTGATTTATAGACGGATCAATTGTGTGTCGCATCTTCACCAAATTGAAAGTTACCATGACCTGACAGAAGGTCAAAAATATCAGACACATCAGATAGCAGATTGAAACCAGCTTTTGATGTAAGAGCAGAAATAATAGCTGAATCCTTTTTTTGTGGCTCACGTTACAGGGGACTTAGGGCCTGTTTGGGTACTCTCAGTTTATGACAAACAATTTATATAAACTGAGTAGGCTCCAAACATGGCAGTTTATTTATAGTTTATATAAACTACAATCCCAATTTATAATAAACCTATAAACTGCTCTACCCAGCTTTTTCTGGTTTATGGGTTGTAAATTACGTGTTGCCCTCAAATAAATTCGTCTAATTACGAACACTGCCACCACCCTCTTCTTCCTTATTCTTTTCTTTTTTAAAAAAAGAATATGGGCAAAAAGGTCTTTATACAAGAAGAAAAATTGAAAACCAGCTTATATAAAATGATCTCCAAACATTCCCATGCATCTCCTTTTTTTTAATAAACCAGTTTATATAAACTGTAATAAACCGCGGGGTTCCAAATAGAGCCTTAACTACACATGCTAACCGAATCCTACAATGGAAATTGACAATCAGTAGAGTCATTCAAACAAAGCTATTCTATCAGTTATCATTCTAGAATGAATAGAGAAGTTAAGATCTAGGACAGGTTGCACCGCCAGAAAGTTGCTGAAGTAGAAAAGCTTAGTCAAGCTTTCAGAGAGATATAAGTTGTTCTTGCTGGTGATGGTGCCGGCGTAGAGACTTCCAACAGAAAATTCAAAAACTGAATGCAACACACTTCCCCTATACTCTTTTTATTTATGCCATTTTTAGTGGAACTGCATCTCATAATGAGCATGAGACTTTTAACGTTGTTGACCTACATCTCCTAAATGCAGATCCTGTTCCAACTTTGTTGTATTTTATCTTTTAGAATAATATAAAAGTTAGGTATAAATATTATTGTCTTGAGCAAATTTATTAAGCAATATTTTTTAGTTAATATATTTTTCTTAGATGTAGCTCGGTATTAATACAATATGTCATGCATTTATCGTAGCGTAATTGTGTCACATTGTCTTCCATAGCGGAGCGAGAACGCGTCTCATTTTCTTTCTGTATCAAAGAGGGATTGCAGTGTAGCACGGCACTTAGACCAGTATCAACTGCCCCTTTTTCTTGGCTCCCGTCACACATGCCTTAACTACACATGCTAACCAAATCCTACAATCGCATCCTAAACTTTGAAAGAAGTAGCTAGCCTCCGTGTCTCATTGAGCCTCATTGATATGGCAGCGACGGTGATTTAATTGCACCAGCGATACCCTGCAGCTGAATCGATCCTGCTCTCAATCTCGATCTGTGTGGACAATCTCAATCGCGGTCGCTACGGTAGCTGAAATCGCCGGTGCCTGATTTCAAGCATAGCAGTGCCTCCTCCAAGTACGTGCGGAGGCTTCATGAATCGAGCCTTCCAGGGCAGTCCAATCAAAGGCAAGGCTTCCTACGCGGTGGCGTGTTGTCCCTGGCGGCATGCGAAGCGTTAACAGAATCGGAACAGGATGTCGGCCTACTCGTTGGTGAGTCACCGAGTCAAGCATGTCTGGTCGGCAGCGTCGAGAGGCGGCGTGGATGGCGCGACAGCACTCAAGCTGAGTAAATTAAATGATTTACTACTCACCGCTGATGGCAACCTAGAATCTGCTTCATCCGGCGCAAGCCGCGAGCTCCTGGCATCTGTATCTGCCTTATAGATGCTGTTGACACCAAAAGTGGATCGGATCAACACACCGCGCATGTCCGTGTGCCGAAACAACGAGATCGCAAAAGTCAAAATTACAGCAGCACTTGGTCGTTCAAGTCCGAGAGGGACCCCTTGTGGATAATAACTTGCTAGGGTTGATCTGGCCTCGACAGGCTAGCCAGATCCTTTTCACACATCGCCGAGATGAGAGAAGAAGAGAATTGGGGTTAGAGAGGGGAACTAGAGGTTGAGTTCGAGATAAAAGCATGTAAGATATTTTGATAATGTCGATTGAGAACTACCCAATCGGCCTTGGGGCTCTTTGTATAGAGGTGGGATGGTCTTATCCCATGGGAGGTTGAATTCTACAATTAGTTAATAGATCAAATCTGATTCCATAAAAAACTACCACCAATCAATATTACCGGAGATTCCGGTAAGGTACTGGATACTCCGATATCGGACACTCTGACAAGTCTGAATCGACTCCAGAAGGGGTGGTCTCAGAGACTCCGGTAAGATGCCAGATACTCCGGTGTGTAAAGCTCTGATTCCTGAAGGGGTGTTGCCAGAGACTCCAGTAGGCTGCCGGAGACTCCGATGGGTGAAAAACCTGACTCCAAAAGGGGTGCCACCGGAGACTCCGGTAGGTTGCTGGACAGTCTGGTACCTCGCAAAATTTGGTTGTCAGCATATGTTCCTTTATTTTTTGTTAAAATTAATGTACCATAAAACATCCTAAGCACTAAAGTTCTGTAAGGGATGGATCATTCAACTCATTGGCCGTATCATAGCCTTAGTAACGATATTCATCATATCGACTGTATCTCTTCAACCCTTTTGCCGTACACTAGGATAATACTTTTTCAAGTATCGATCATTTAATGCCCGAGGCAAAAGCTCCCCTTGCAAAGTTTCTACCATGTACGCATTCCCGGCTATGAGTCTCACTACTCTATAAGGCCCTTTCCAACTAGTAGACTGTTTCCCAAACTTATTGCTCTTCGAACCTACTCTATAAGGCCTTTACCCTTTTGTTGTAGGCTCTAGCAAGTCTAGCTTTGTCCTTCTCAATTTCTTTCAAGGCACTAAAACATTTATTGGTAACTTCATCAATATTAGCTAACATCAGTGCATGATATTCACTAATGGATAATTCATTTTGCTTAGATAGCCTTAAATGTCCAGATGTACCTCAATGGATAAAACGACCTATTGTCCATACACAAGCTCATAAGGTGTAACCTTAGTACCACCATACCTAAAAATTCGATAAGCCCATAAAGCTTCCGATAAGACCTCATGCCATCTCCTGGGGTTATCTTCTATCTTTTTCTTGATAAGTTTAAACAAAGTTTTATTGCTAGACTTGGCCTGACCGTTGGCCTGAGCATAGTATAGAGATGAATTGAGTAGCTTAATTTAATAAAATTTGGTAAACTCATGAACTTGGCCAGAAGTAAAAGAAGTACCTTGGTCCGTGGTTACGGTTTGCGGAATGCTGAATCTATAAATGATATGCTTAGTGAGGAAATCAAGTACCTCCTTGTGCGTCATGTTCTTGAGGACGACTGCTTCGGTTCACTTGGTGAAGTAATCTGTTGCAACTAACACAAAGCGATGTCCCTTTGATAATGGAGGATGTAGTTGTCCCACAAAGTCCAATCTCCATCCTCAGAATGGCCATGGCTTTACAATGGGATTCATCATAGCGATGGGTGTCAATTGAACATTACCAAACCTTTGACATTCTTCACACCCTTTGTAGTAGCGATAGCAATCGGCAATCATGCTAGGCTGATAAAATCTAGCCCTTCGTAATAGCCATTTCATCTTCGGAGGTGATTGGTCTCTATCACAAATGCCTTCATAATTTTCTCCCATAGCCACATTAACCTCATCATCACCTAAACACTTCAAATGCAAGTTGTCTCTTGTTCGGCGATACAAGTTATCATCGATTAACATATATTTAAATGCTGAATGCTGAACTTTTCTATCAACTCTCTGACTCGAATCATGAAGATATTTTACTATAGGACTTCTCTAATCGAAGAATTTGGCCTTATCAAATGTGGAACCACCAATGGCCGAATTTTCAACTTTCTCACAAAAACCAGTTCCTCCGGAATCGTCACTAGGAACTACTAGTTCTTCCATAACCTCAGTTTTAAGTAATTCAAGCATCGGCTTTTAGATTATAGAAAACTTCCCTTTGTTAATGTTATAACCGGATGCTTGCTGGGCCAAATCATTTGCTCTACCATTTTCTTGCCTAGGAACGTGATTTATATGAAACTCATCCATACTTCTAACAATATCTAGGCTCTTATCCAAAATTGCGTTCAATGACCCATCTAAATATTGAAAGTTTCCAGCAATCTGTTGCACTACTAACATTGAATCACCAAAAGCTTCTACATGTTTTACTCACATGGACTCTAACATTTCTAAGCCAAATAACAATGCTTCATATTCAGCTTGATTATTAGTGCAAATATATTCCAATCGGTTTGCAAACTCAAAATATATATTATGAGGGAAAATCAGCACCACACCAACACCTTGACCTCTCAACAAACTGATCAATCAAAGTACAATTTCCATGGAGTAAAAGTCACATAACCAATGGCTAAGTAATGTTTCAAATCAACCCGGTGCTCAACGATGAAATTTGCAACGAGTTTGATGGATTATAAAGATTCATAAGCCAAATCATACTCAATTAAAGCATATGCTCATTTACCAAGTCTGTCACTAGATATTGGTCTATACAACATATATTTAATAACATCGGTTTGACAAGCAACCACACAAGTACTAGATAACAAATAGTGTCTCAACTTAATGCAAGCATAATATAGGGAGGAACATAGCTTTTCAATAAAAGTGTGCCTTGTCTCCACATCGATCAACCTTCGGCTTACATAGATGATCACATACTCCTTTCATTCGGTCTCTTGTGTCAAAACAGCACCAATCACATTATCCTCTACTGCAACATAACGATGAAAAGAAACTCCACTCCTAGGCACCCTAAGGACCGGGGGTGAGGACAAATATGTCGTGATCTTATCAAAGGCTTCTTGCTATTTTGCCCTCGAGTAAATTCGGCTTGATTTTTCAACCGAAGAATAGGAGTGAAGGCATTGATTTTCCCCCGACGAGTTAAAAATGAATCTCCTTAATTAATTTACTTTGCCTAAGAACCTCTGCAATTGTCTCTTACATGTGGGCGCTCGCACCTTTTTAATTGCCTCTATTTTCTTAGGTTTTATCTCTATGGCTTTCTCATGAATAATGAAACCTAAGAACTTTCCAGCCGATACACCAAAATCACATTTGAGTGGACTCATCTTCAAACCAAAGTGGCGCATACCATCTAAACCAAAGCGCAAATCGGCTAAGTGTGGATCTAAAGCAACCGATTTGATTACCATATCATATATATAAACTTCCAAGATAACACCAAGCAAATCATAAAAGATAAAATTCATAGCTATCGGCATATCGGCTAAAAGCATAGGATATTCATCTTTAGGAGTAGCTTTATTTAAATTTTTGAAATCAATGCGAACTCTTATCTTACCCGTATTCTTTTCAACAGGCACAATGTTGGATATCCACTCTGCATACTTGCAAGGTCTTATAAAATTTGCATCATGTAATCGGTTAACTTCCTCTTTAATCCAATCATACATGTCCGGATTAAACCTTCTCATCGGTTGATTGAAAGGTCTAAAACCAGATTTAATAGGAAACCGATGTTCAACAAGCTCGCGGCTCAATCCAATGTAAATCTTTGCCTTAACATATCCATCGTGGCAAAACCGCCCTAAAAACACGGGCGACTCGTCGACAGGATCATATCGAGTGATAGTGAGCAACAATATCTAAATAGTACAACACGAGCAGATTAAAAATATAATACAGAAACTGATTTAAGTCTTACAATAAGGTTCATGTTGTACTCATGATAGAGTTCTAAAACAGAGTTTTTAAAACATAGTAGAAGCGATACATATAGCAGAAATGATAGTACACTCTGCGGTTTTCTTATCCTGAAACATGTCCAGCCCTAAGACATGCTTCAGTCCTCATGGCCAGAGGAAGGTGAGGCAGGAACCCATTCAACACAAACATCAAAATAGGGTTCGCCATTCCACACCGGTTTGCCGCAACAACCACACAAGTTACCTCTAGACAAAAGGGAAAAAACAACAAATCCTGAGTATTCTAATACTCAGCAAGTCTTACCCGTCAAAATGGCCATCTATAGCTGACTTCTAAAAGATGAGAAGGCTGACTCATAGGTGGGTTACTTTGCAAAAACAGAACACTAATAGTGAGTCCTTACTTTCAGGTTTTAACGGTTAAGTTTTAAGAAATATAAATTTAGTTTGCACTATAAACTACAACAATCATGGCTGCCAAGCAGTTTATGAGAAATACTTCAAACAAATCATATTAACTTCATCATTCACATTCTTACTACGATGTGACACAGTGAGACAAGCGGTACTCATTACTGGTGCAGCGATTATAATCGATTTACATCATGCAGGAGAAACCCATGTAGCACGACATGCACGCATTTCTGAGAAGTCACGTACAACAACCTTTCACAACAATAATATAAGGCTGGTCCAGGCCTTACTCCTCCTGAGTACATGTCCTCCACATAATACCACACCTCGGGGCTATCCATGGTTGGCCCATGCACTCTCCTAAATATCATCACCAGAAGAGGGTGGAGGATCGTCCAACAACTATTTTAATGGAGTTACGTCGGTTTACTGGGTCCCATATATCCAGCATGCTCTTGGTACTGTTCAAACTTTCTCAACAGGGCCACACTCGACCAGTCCTTAACCGACACAGACAGGGCTACAGCATACAGGACTCCTCTCCTGCTGCCAACCTATTCTTTCCTGTCTGGTCTCCAATTCAACATTTTATGTGATAGAACTAACCAAAACTATACTCTACTCATCAACTTGTGAAGACCTATAGCTCGCAAGTGAATTTCTATACACTCAACTTCTACCGATACTTAGGACTAATGGCCTATTTCTACATCGAGTTACCTGTACCAAATATACATAACCTGAGGAAAGGTACCTATTACACAGTCTTGGGTGTCAATCAACTCCTAGAACCTAGTGCACAATTCAATAAGTAACCAATACACAATAATAAAATGAAAATGTTTACAACAGGATTAATGTACCAGCGCTTGCCTTGGGTTTGATGATTAGCACAAGCAAAAGAGTGAGTAGCAGCAGTAGACGGCTCCTAAATGCATGAAGTGATATGCAAAAGTAAACACATAGGTGTCTTTTATATTGCAACATGCGATGACATGCTCATGCAATCATACACAGGATCATTATGAGAATGATTTCATGCAAATGAGACTTTGATTAAATTTATGGTGCCAATTACATTTATATGCAAAAGGATGTTTATTAGTAAAAAGAAAACAATTCCTATAATACCTTAATTGGTTAAAATGAGAAAAATCATTCCTAATTTTCTTTAATATGGTTCTTAAAGATATAAATCACAATTTTATTTGATCATTAAATTAGGGAGACTATAACCTAATTAGGCCATGCCCAGTCGAAAACAGGGGTTTCACGAGGAAGAGTAGGCCGTGTTGGAGGTGCGCGGACAGAGAGCGCCCAGGGAGGAGCTCCCATGGCGGCAATTTCTCGATTGTGAACACTATTAATGACTTATTATGGCATTAGTGCGAAGTGACATTTTATTACCAGTGGTGTGAAATAACCATGGATCAAATTACATTTATAATTAGCTATGAAATCACTGGGAATATTAAAAAGGTCAATTAACTTGGTGATATTTTCTAATGAAGCACGCAAGAACCTATTTGTTTGTCTTGTAGTGCGTGGAGATTAACTTTTAGCAATCAACGCTTTGAAAGAGAACATGTGGCGTGCATCAATTGTATAAGTATTTACGAATGACAAATGAGCGTTATGAGCGCGCTCAAGCACTGAGAAGGATCTGCAACTAAAATTCTGGCAGGCTGAAACAAGGAGTTTGAGCATAGGAGGATCAGCCAAATCAAATAGTTCGATTATGCTGTGAAATCATTGCAACCTACTAACCATCGTATATATCAGCAAGCGATGTGCTTAATCCATATGACATGTTTAGGAAAGTCGAAAGTACCTACGCTTTCATGCCATCTTCCGCAAGCCACAAATAATCATATATCCTTGGAAGATGTTTCTTGAATGCATCTGAAGCTGGATTTTCTATCCACCGACAAACCATATTTAGTACCTGCCAACAAGAAGTCTCTCATAAAAAAGTTACATGATGCAAATTATTTACGTACCAAAATAAAAAAGAAAATTTTGTTTATAAATTTACAAAAGGCGCATATAACACGGTGGTAAGTCTTCGAGTTGTGTGACTACCAACCAGTGTTCAAACATTGTTTGTTATAAAAAATATTGCCACATCCCGGTTCTCTCAAATAGACGTGTTCAGAAGTCAGAATCGGCCAATGGAGGGTGGGGTCTCATGTGAATTTGTAGGAGTTTCAAAGCATAATGGGTACCCATCGTAAGTTTCTGACCATGTGAAACAAAGATGTCAATCGAGACATCTCCACGAGTATACTGATATTTTCCAACATTGAGTATGCATCTGTGTAGTATGTTTATGTGGTTCGGTCAGGAAGAGCCAGCGTTATTTTTCACTAGAGTTGGCCCAGGTTTACAATTCAAGTTGACTATAAGGATTGGCAAATAGGCTGCTCACTGCAAAGTATTTGAAGGGACCGCAATGTTTTCTCAGGGTCATGATGGGAATCGGACCTGACCAACATCCATAGGGCCCGGTATATACCCACAAACCCATAGATAAAAATCTCAGCTTGTACCCGCAGCCACCTGGTGCAAAATCGACATGGTTCGGACTAACCGGTCCAACTCCCATCCCTACTCTTAATGATAATACTGTGTAGGAGGTCTTCCCCTGGGACAGAGTTTTGACAATTTACTCAGGGAACAACATAAAACAAAATCAATCCTAACCCCAAACATTTTGATGCCCACTAAAAAATACTACTGATTCAAAGATGAATCTACACCCTGAATCTACATGGAAAAAAAAGGAAGTCAATAACACCTCATCCGAACAGCGCTTTGATACATAATTTCTTATTTGTTGCAACATGTGACTGAGCCCGATTGAACTTGATGAAGTATAGACAAAATAGTTTGAGTATTTTATTGTGAATTTTGACACCTATTTTCTGGATAAAGGCACATAGTTCCTGTAAAATTTCACTATTTATCACAATAAGAAATAGTTATGTTCTCACTACGCAACTGTGTATAATTGTTGCCCTATTCCTAAATTTTCCATTACCACTGCTCCAAATTTTTTTGTTCTTTGT
>BCLH01000117.1:27811-55570 GCA_001602315.1 Zoysia pacifica
ACACCAGTGTGTCGATGTTGTGGCGTTTCTTCCCCGAAGACAGATTAGAGTAATAATCATCATAAATAAATTGATCATTGGATGAATGCTTATGCAGTACTAGTACGATCCCTTGATCTTCATTCATTATGGCAGATGTACTTAATAATGGATTCCGATAATAATGTATTCTACTGAACTGTTGTACCTAATCTAAATCTGCTCTTGTGGTTGAAGACGGAGGCTAATGACATAACTTGCTGATTGTCAAACTTGCAGCACGCTTACGGTGCTCTGCACTGCTTATGATAAACTGTATACGGTCGTCTTGAATTTTCTGCTGATCAAATGATGATGACTGTCACATTCGGTTACTTGCGTCCGACCGGCTTTTTAGATGAACTATTGAATTGCCAAAAAAAAAAAGCGATGAACTATTGAAGTTAGCAGAATTTTGTTTTCTGGCTATCATATTTTTCATTGAAGAGAAAAGTAACTTTCACACAGCGAGCGATCCAAGATGTCACCGTATTTTGTTGTTTAGCAAAGGAACTATACTAATATATTAGAAATCGTGGGGCTGTAGTTTAGTGGTGAGAATTCCACGTTGTGGCCGTGGAGACCTGGGCTCGAGTCCCAGCAGCCACATCACAGTATTTACTTTCGCCGAAACCATCCTCCCCCTCCATCTTGCAGACTTGCTAAAATCCTGACGTCCTACCTGTCCCGGTCACGAGCTTCCGTGGCGAAGCTGAGCTGAGCGAGCCACTGACTCGATCCATCTTAATCTTAACTGTAGGCCATCACGTAGGTGTCCAGATTTCTTGTAAGCTTATCTAGGACGCTTCCGACTTCTTGTCTGATCCGCGACGGCGACGCTGGATAATCGTACTAGTGGCCCGTGGGCGTGGCATCGGCAGACTGGCACACCTCACCGCACACCACGGCTCGCGCTGGCGCCAAAGCGCAAGAACACGACGCGCCCGCGAGCGCGACCTGGCAGAAACACGCGCCGTCACTTATTTCCACGCAGTTTTCCCTTCTCGTTCTTCGATTTTCTTTGCGCGTATTTTTCAAAAGATATTAATAATCACTACTCTCTCCTCGTTTTCAAATTATTAACACTGTTTACTTTATATTAACTTTGATCATTAGTCTTATTTAAAAAAGTTTAATTAATATTATATATATTTTTTATAATTTACTTTATTATCAAAGTAGTTAGAACTATAAATTATAATTTTACACATTTGAATTAAATGTTTAATAAAATGAATAGTCAAGGTGTCAATAATTAAACAGAGAGAGTAGATGAGGGAGTATATCGTGTTTGTTATTTTTGCTGGCTGACATTTTCTCTCAGTTTCAAAAAAACATCATACTACATCCGTTCTAAAATATAAGCATTTTTAGTTTTAGTCAAAATCAAATTTATATCATTTTGACCACTAATAAATATAATTAATAATGTTAGATATCACCCTAGATGAAGAATAAGAAACCCAACAAGGAACCCTTCACTCGGACCCAAACCCCCCTAGCCAGGCGAGCTAGCCAACTGGGCCCGAACCTGCAGCCTCGGATTTTCCAAATTGGGCCCACCAGTTTTTTCTGGTTTAACCTGTTAACCGCGCCGTGCCTGTTAGCGGCGGTATAAAAATTCACCGAAACCAACCCATTTCTCTTTCTTCTCATTTCTCTCACGCGCACTACTCTTATTTCGGTAACAGCTCTCTCGTCGTCTCCGCCCGTTGCTGCAGCGATTCGAGCGCTCCGCCGCCGTTGCCCTCCGCTTCTCCGGCGCTCGGTGGTTGTCGTCTATGTTGCCGGCGTCGTTGCGCGCGATGGAGGAGGTGCGGCATTTTCTCGATTTCATCGGTGTGGATGTCGAAACCCTAGATTTTGTTCGTTCTCGCTGATTTTCGGTTCTGTAGGTTGTTTCTCGCAGCAGCGTCGCAGTACCATTGCTAGTGATTTGGCGGCGTCATTGAGGTGTGTGGACGAGGTTCGTTAAACCCTAGGTTTTTGTGCGTCATTGATTTTTTGTTTCCTCGATCTGATCGCTGATGTTGAAGCGCAGTAGTGAGGGTTGTTTTTGGTGCGTCGTGTTTGCTTTGTGGAATTTTTTTATGTTTTGTACTTTTATTAATGTGGTGTTCAATAATTTGTATTGTTGTCATTGATCGAAGTGCGACAATTGATTCAGTAATTTTTATAGTACAAGTGTCTACATAGTATCGAGGGCGGGAACTTCCATTTTTTAAATTGAAATGAAATTTTTGCTTCAGTAATTTTATTTTTTAGTAATTTTCTCATTATTTAATTTTAAGTTATTTATAGTGTTTGTTCAGTAATTTCTCTATTATAGTGCTTCTCAAGCTTTGGGTTTAGTAATTTAAGTTTATGTTCGTAATTTCATTAGTGTGTTCAGTAATTTCATTATTATGTTCTTATTAATTTAAATATATATTCAGTAATTTCATTTCTATGTTTAGTAATTTCTTTATTATGTTCAGTAATATGTAGTAATGTTTAGTAATCTGTCAGGTTTCAGTACGAAGGACGAGTAATGGCCGATTCTGGTTCTGATTTGGAGATTATACCTCGTCCTGATCCTGATTATGTTGCACCTCAGATACAAAGACACAAGGTAACTCGTTTAGCTGTTAGAAAGTGTAAGGAGTCCTAGGTTGCTGTTTCCCCGATGACTAGTGTTGCTTCTTTTGATAATGATGATGATGATTTTGTCAATCTTCCTTCTAAGAAGTCTGCTTCTCCTTCTGCTGTGAAGAAGAAACAAGCTGTTCATTCTATGTTGAAAAAGAAACGATCTGTTCTGGCAGCAAGGATTGATAGTGACATTGATGATGACAATGATAGTGATGATGGTGATGAGGTATAGTTACTATTAGTATTAGTATGCTATAGTTCATTTTCTAATCCATCTTAGTAATTTCCTTTTTTATTTCAATATCAACCTTTTTTTGTGTAAGTATTATAGTTCCATCTCAGTAATTTCATATTTTGTTCTCTATTGTGTCCTATTCTGTTTTGTTTCTATTTTTTTGATGCAGTAGTGTAATTTTTGTTTTTCTTTTTGGCAGGCTGCTACTGCTGGTAATTATTAAACAATACGTTGCTCGCCTCTTTCTGTTCTTAAAGCCATCAAGTCTAGGCCAGAAGCCATGAAGGAAAGAATCTCAGAGCTTGATTTTGGTGATTTCTTAAATTTCAATATTGATGGCATTGGTGACAAAGCCCTGGCAATGTTTCTGATGGATCATGTTAGAGAGGACCCCCTTCGACTTGAGGTGAAGGGTAAAATTCTTCCAATTACTTCTGAGGCTATGCACAAAGTTTTTTCTCTTCCTATTGGTGGAAATACAAATTTGCAATCCTACTCCTACAAACAGAAGAAAGGACTTGTTGAGTTGAGAAGGTTATGTGAGGAGAAAGGGATGAAGGATTTTTTTTGTCCTGGGTTCTTCCAAGATGGGTTGTTGAAAAATTTGCATCGAGGAGGGAAGCTGATGAATGGGCTGTGCAGTGTTTTTTATGCTTGTTTTCAATGCTTTGTTGTTCCCCACCAGCAGTCTATTTCTGTCTGCAAATCACTACTTGTTCTGTAAGGACTTGGAGTCGATGAAGGAGGTTAATTGGTGCAGCGCTGTGGTTCATGACCTGCGAGACAAATCGAAAAAATGGAATACATCTTTTTCTGTCAAGGCTGCACTGCTTTCTTGATTGTAAAAAACTCTTTTTCAACTTAGTTTTTGTTTGATTGATCTTAGTAAATTGCATACTTGTTTCTTTATTCTCAGTAATTACTTTATTTTCAGTAATTACTTGTTTTTGTTCATGGCAAATTTATTTTGAGTAATTACTTGTTTCTTTATTCTCAGTAATTACTTATTTCTTTATTCTCAGTGATTACTTGTTCCTCAGAAATTTCATGCAATTGCGGACCATATACTTGTTTCTGTCAATGGCATTTTTATTCTCAGTAATTACTTGTTTCTTTATTGTCAGTAATTCTCAGTAATTACTTATTTTTTTATTCTAAGTAATTCTCAGTAATTACTTGTTCCTCAGTAATTTCATGCAATTGTAGACTATTTTTATTTGTGCTCAGTAATTTTCTCTTCAATTTTTATCCAAATGTACTATCTTGATAATTTAGCATGTGGTAACATGCTTGATGATTGTTCTACATTGCCTCGATCAAGATTTTTCAACATGCCATTGATTGATAAAATTTTGAAGGATGATAAGATGAGCCTAAAAGGCAAATGTGTTGCTTATGGTTCCTTACCTGTAAGTGTTTTTATAATTTTTCTTTTTGTGTTTTGTATTTCTAAATGCAATCGTATTTATATCTATCATTATTCTTTGCTTTTTAGTTGAGAGATAAATTTGGAACAAGCTATGAGAATGTAACTGGTGATGAGCAGAATGTTGGAACGAAGGATGTACATGAAGCTGCTCCATCTGTTGCTGTTTGCGCTAGGGGCGGTTTGAGGAAGCCTAGTATTGAAGCTTCCAGTGTTAGGTCTAAGCGCAACATTGAAAAGGGAGTTTCTCGGACTTCCAAGAATAAGCCCCTTCCTAAAAGCATTTTCCGTCTACGCCCGTTCTTTGGTAGTGCTTTAGAATCAGTTTCAAATGATGGGCAGAAGCAAGCATTTGACAATGCTTTAAAGACATATGACAATATAGTTTCTAGGTCATCGAAGATGATAAATTCTGCAATTCAACGTATTCAAGAGGCTCAGAACAATCTTGTTATTGAAATTACTCAAGTATTGAAAAAAGTTCCATCCTCTCATAAGGCACGTAGTGAAAAGAAGCGACGCTCATCTGTAAGTAATATTAAGTAATTTTTTGTCTTATTTCATTAACTTGTACAAATATTTTTTGACGTTATTACTTTCTCTGATTTGTGTTTTTTTATATATGTAATGGCTAAGGAACCGTCTGAAGGCCACAAGAGCAGGAAGAAGAACAAGGATTCGGTAACACCCTCCTTTTTTGAGTTTTTCAATTCAAATATTAGCATTGTTTTCTATGAGAAAATATTTCTATGTTTGTCAAAATATTTTAGGAACGCACTGCTGCTACACCGACACCATCCTCTGTTCCATCTCCATCTCCACCTTCACCTGTCCAACATCCATCCCCTGTTCCATCTCCATCTTCCTCGCCTTATCGAGCTCCGTCCCATCTTCCTCTCCTCTTCGAGCTCAATCTTCGGCTCCCTCACCTTCCACAGCAGCATCTCCACATCAGTCACCAGTCCGAGCAGCATCTCCTCCACGAGTTCTAGGTCCAATAATTCTAGCTCTACCTCCACCTCCCCCAGTGTTGCTTCTACCTGCACCTCCCCCAGTTTTACCTCTACCTGCAGCTCCCTCATTGTTACCAACTGCTGTGGCACCTTTTGTTGTGACTGAAGATAGAATTGATGATGATGCTTCCAGAGAAGAACAGGCAAATAAGGTAAAGTATCAAACTTCTTTTACTTCAGTAATTTTATTGTTTGGTAATTTTCATTTTTTATATTGTGTGTTTTCGTCAGCTTGGAACGGGAACTATTGATGATGATGTTATTTTATCTTGTGAAAAATCTGTGTCCTAATCTTCTGGTGTTGTGGAGGAAAAGTTTGATTGTGGTGAATGGAAATCTGTCATCCATGTCCTCAAAGATTTAGATGATGAGCCAACTCAAAAGTAACTGTGCGATGAATCTGCAGAAGCAGAGCCTCAGGTTTCAGTAATTATCTTTTCTGCTCAGTAAATTTTCTATTTTTTTTGTTATTGTTGCTTTATATATTTTGTATACATTATTTCTTTTTTGTTTTCAAGTAGACTAGAAAGGCCAGTGCACCTGCTGTCTTTGTTTTGTCCCGGTCACAGTCGTCTGGGATCCGACAGAGTGATTTTGATAGTCAGGTATGGCATGCTGCTGCCAGTGTTGTGCGAGAGTTGGAAGAGGATAAATCTACCCCAGAGGACGCTCAGGTTTCAGTAGTTACTTTAGTTTATTTAGTAAGTAGTTGTTTGTTGCCTGTTAAGTAATTGTTTGTAGCTTTGTAGTTTTAATAATTTTATTCAGTAAATGCAGTCTCAGTGTTTCAGTAATTTTATAGATATTTCAGTAGTTCTATCAACGTTGTGGCTTTTCAGTAACTTCGGATCCTTAGTTTTCAGTAATTCTTTGCAGCGTTGTGGTCGTGGTCGTGGGCGAGGACGTGGTCGTGCTGCCACACAGAAGAAGAAAGATGTATGTATTGTTCACTTTTTTGTTTCATATATTTCTTCAGCAAATATTTTTTAAGTATTCATGTATTTTATTATATCTTAGTAGTTCATGTTTATATTTACATTTTTTGGTTTGTAGTCTGAACAAACTGTTAGAGATCAAGATAAAGTGGTTACACCTGTTCGACGCATTACTTGATCAAAGAAAACCGACAGCATGTCACTGAAATCATTGCAAAGCAATCATATTAGAAAAATTCGAAAGATTAAGAAGAAAAAGGAGGATGTTGATTTGGAAGATGAGTTGTGGAATGTTGCAATTTTTAATGATTTTACCCTCCCTAGTTGTCTAGCTGTTAAACCGATATATATCAAATATTCTCGAGAACTGAGGTCCCCTTTTGGTTTTCATGCAAATCCTTTTGAAAGTGTAACGTGGCGTCGCCAAGTTTCAAATCTCAATAAATTGTTAATCTTCAGAAATGATTTGTTCAAAGACAATATGAAGACACTTTCAAAGTGTAAGTGTATTTTTCACAGAACAATATTTATGCATGATTTGTTTACTATATTCTATTATGTTCTTATAATATTTTATCTGATTATTTCTTTTGGTAAACATTTTAGGCAATGTTTTCTGAAATTCTCTGAGAAAATGCCCACACCTTCTCAGTTCAGCTGTTATGAATTCAGTAGAAGCAGTCTTGTTCGTTCTTTTGACGATAATGAAATGGCTGAGAATGAAATTTTTGATTGTTTTGCCCTGTGCTTAATGTCAGATGACACAGAATATAGACCTGCTGCTGCTGGCTTCAGAATAATTCTCCTGCCACAAATAGCGGTGAGAATATCTTTTTTTAACTTTACTTCAGTAATTTCTTTGTTTAGTAATTTTTTAGTATGGTTTTATTTACTTTCAATAATTTTTATTTGTTTAGTAACTTCTATTCAGTAATTTGTATTTTTATTCAGTAACTTTGCTTTAGTAATTTACATTTGTTCAGTAAGTTTGATTCAGTAATTTATATTTGTTCTGTAAGTTTTCTTTAGTAATTTCAATTTGTTCAGTAAGTTTGATTCAGTAATTTCCAGTTGTTCAATAACTTTTTATAATCGGTGTGCAGGGTTCAATTATTGTTGAGGACTCTTTTGATCCTAATTGCCTAATTGGTTACCTGCAACAACGATACACTGTTGATAAAGTGATAAATGCCACTGTTGTAAGTTATTTTTCTTACTTTTTTGTAATATAATATATAATTCAATGTTATTTTCTTACTCTTTTATTTCTCTGTCATCCCTGATTTGATATACTTTATATTTTCTTATTTTCATAGGTGTTTATACCTGTCCAGAGTAGCACTCACTGGATTGTGCACTGCATCAACGCTCTCTGTGATCAAATTAATATTTTGAACTCTCTATCATGGGGACAGGAGTCTGACAAGCACCTGTATCATATCAAGTTTTGTGAATGATTATGATCTCGACTGAATACTCTTTTGCAGAGGTTCACAGATTCCAAGTTTCCAGACATCAGCGAGTGGACTATGCCATATGTTCCTCTGGCTTATCAAAACATTGGTAATGATTGTTTATTCTTCTGTGTGAAGTTTATTGAACATTATGATCCTCAAGTTCGTGAACTTGATGTTGTTGTTGAAACAGTTAAGTCTTCTTATTTCACCTATTTGACTCTTTTTTTAACATGTTTTGTTGTTATTAATTTATTACCATTTGTGCAGAGCCGAGGCTGCGAGTATAGGGCAGAATATCTGCACTATCTCATGTTCCACAAGTTGAATGAAGCTCCAAGGCCCTTTGCAAAGCACATTGAGGAGTGTTCTTCAAGTTGCACGGGAGGAGATTCTCAAGAGTAGGATTTTTTAGAATCAGTTGTGCAAATGAAAACATTTTGTGTACTTTGTCTTTCATTGTGTAGGAGAATCTTTTGCCTTTGGTTCCACAAACATTATATCTATTGAATGCAATGTTGCTAGTCTCACAAACTTATGTGATGTTCAGTAATTTTATGACAAAGTTAAGTTACTTTCTGTATGTAATGTGGGTTTATTTTAGTAATGTGTGTTTGTAAATGATGTTCAGTAATTTTCTGACAATGTTAAGTAACTTTCTGAAAGAAATGTGGCTTTATTCCACTAATGTCTGTTTTTAAATGATAGCTTTATTCCAGTATTTTCACAATATGTCAGCCATTCTGAAACAAAGCACTTTAATTACCTAATGTTCGGTAATTTTTCCTAAGGTTCGGTACTGTTCAGTAATTGTTTCCTAAGGTTCGATAATATTCAATAATTTTGTAGCTGTTGTTCACAATGTGGCAGCCATTTTGAATTGAAGCACTTTAATATTTTACGTATGTAATTGAAAAAATTAACTACGAAATATAGAAAAATATATGTACTGTTTTATATTCAGGTTCAATAGACTCTTAATAGATGCTCAGTAATTTTTCATGGGCATAAGTTAAATAACAGATTCAAAGGAAATGAACCAATAAGTAACTTTGTTGTAAATATCAATTACATGTCAATGTTTAATAATTCACACTTTATGTTTTGTAATGCCTTGTTTTTATTATACACGTATTCAGTAATTTTCTATAACCTTCAATAATATCTGTATCAGCACATTGGTTTGCATACATGTCTGTACAAATTACGTGCATCGAAGAGTAACAATTTCATCACATGTCAGATAGTGATTCATTATCGTCAAATTCTTCACATTCTTTGCTTGTTGATGTCCCATTAGAAATATATTTTGCATTACATGATGTTCTTGTTACAACAGTACCTCCACCATGTCCAGTCTTCAAAGAACTTCTACTCTTGCTCAGTAAATATTTACAGTAATGTAGAAATTTGTTTCAGTAAACATTAAACTGTAATTGTTTTTCCCTTTCAGCAGTTTTTTCAGTAAACATTGAATGAATGAAGTTGGTATAGACTTACAATGGTTTCTCTGTGTCAATCTCATGATTAAGTTGAGCATCTTTAGGCCCTTCTCCATACTCATTGCTTCTCTTGTTTGCCATTCGACGACCACTTCCCCTTGGCCTTCCTCTGGTTTTTTTAGTGACACCTCTTGCAACCTTCATTTGAGCTCTGTCACAAGTAGCTATGTTGTGCCCTGTGTCAAACAGACCACATTTGCCGCACCTTCTTCGCTTTTTTCTTTTGTCATGTGAGAAATGAGGTTGAGTAATTCCTTGTATTTATATCCCTCTCTTTCTGCTGCCTTTTGTGGTTGACACTGGTGATGCAGATGCTAATACATTTAATTCCACATGTTCATTATTTTTTGCATTGTTGTGCAGTTTAGGTGATGTGTTTGTATCTCCTAGACCAGGTGCGCTTGCAAGACCTATATCTGATAGTATTGCATCTAATACTACAACTGCATCCTTGATTATAGCTTTTGCCTTGTCCATTGCCTGTTCAGTAATGCTTCTATTACAATACAATTCAGTAATAAAAACTTCAGTAATTTCCAAAAGAGTTTCAAATCCTTACCTGTGAGGATCTTATGGTAGACCTTTGTAACTTGAAAAGGTCTGAAAGTACGGATGTGGTTCGACGAGCTTTTGTGTCACCATTTGGCCCGAAAAATATTTTGTCGTGCCTGTCAAATGATATATCTTGATATAGTTGTCTTGTATAGCGCTTCAGGATATATCTTGAAGATATACGCCCCACACAAAGGTGTGTGAACATGCATACCAAATGGGGGCAGAAAAGCTTTGCTTCATAATCATATTTAATAACAGGACCAAATCTTTATGTTTTTGTATGGTTACTGGAAGCAATGAATTTTTTACAAACCTATGTGCTCTCAGGTCATGAACTCACAGCTGAATATAGCTTTTTCAGGGGCATCTTCATTGTATATCGCTTTAACTTTGAAGGCGTGCTAGAGCTATGGGAAGTCAGTCTCCATCTTCTGATGTTCGACAAAGTAGTAGCTGCTCCGTTCTATGTTTTCGCGCACTTTGAAATTTGTGCTTGACTTCATGGTGTTTTTAAATCTGTTGTACACATTTCTGGTGTACACCATACTTAGCTATACTTCATAGCCATAGTATGTTGAAGTTATTGGTTCTGACTGCAGGTAAAAAAAGGCTGATGTCAGTAATTCTGTTTTGAAGAAATGTGTTTTTTTATAGCCATACCTGTGAGTAGTACTTTTCTCTCATTTCATTTTCCCTAGTGTGATCAAGTACATCGAGGAACTTTTTTGCAAATTCATGGATTGGCGTTGAGTTGTCTACGTATCCGATTTTCACTGTCCTATTTATACCTTCACTCCATTGTGTAGATTGAATGGTGCCGCAGAAAATTTCCTTGAAGTAACCGCCAATCCGCATTTTCCTTTCACTATAAAGCTTTTGTATTGTTATCCTCTCTTTCAAGTTGAATTCTTGCTCCATCAATCTACATGCAGCTTCAAACTCTGCTAGATTTAGTGGATGGTTAATTACTGATGTGAGCCTATCCTTTAGCTTCGGTTGCTGATCATACATTTGGCTCAAGAGGTCCTTGACCTTTCTGAGCATGTGCCACCAGCAAAATCTGTGGAATATATTAAGGAATATGCTGCTTATCGCCTTCTCCATGACATTATCTTGATCTGTAGCATATAGAAATAAGTTTTTGAGTATGATCAAATACATCACCTGCAGCAACTACTATTATATATTTCAGTAATTACTTATTCCCTACACTGGTGAAATAGATAAACTTCAGTAACTAATTATTCATATTATATTCAGTAACTACTTCTCAATAGTTTTCAGTAATTTGTTTTGAACATAACTCTTCGGAATGCAACCAGTAGTTTTCTTACCTGTGAAAATTGTTATGAGATCTTTGTTGTTCATGCACACCCTCAACTGCTGAAATACCCATTTGAATGTATCCAAGTGTTCATCCCTTATCAATGCTTGTGCGAACACTATATTTTGTTGATTGTTACATCCGACAAACATGGCCAGTGGCATGGAGTACCTATTGGTTCTGTATGTTGTGTCAAATGTAAAGACATCACTATAATCTGAAAAAAAAAGTCATTCATGAGTCACTTTTTTTTTTAATTTATGATATTCTATTGACATTTAGTTTTTATTACCTTTAAAGTTCCCTTGTTGGCTAGCATGACTTCAAAACACATTTCTGACCACATTCTTACTGTCAACTTGAAACTTGTAAAAGAATTGTGGGTTGTTTCTTTTACATTCGTCGAAGAATTCTAGCAGCTTTAGGATATCGTCTTCCACCTCAGTGCGAGCAAGTGCGGCTCTTCTGCAACCAAAACAGCATAGCAACAAAATAATATCAGTAATTACTTTGTATAGTTCAGTAATTACTTCGCAAGGTTTTGTATTGTTTTCCTAAGGTTCGGTAATATTCAGTAATTATTTCATAAGGTTTGGTAATTTTCAGTAAGTATTTCGCAAGGTTCAGTAATTTCCTGACCTGTTTTAAATATCTCTCTCTGACGTGCTTAAGTTCTCTGATCCTCCTACTGATTCTCGAAGCACATTCATCACGTCGACATGTTTTACTTTCGCCCTGTGCATGACATTAATCATATCCTCTATTGGCCTTTCTTTCAACTTGTGAGCTCCATTTGTTTGATCATAATTGGTGTTCTTGTGAGTTCATGGTTGTGCTCAAAAACAATTCTTTTGAAGTATACTGTAGTTCCATTAAATGATATCACAGCACATACCATAGCCTTACACCGTTTTCTCTTTGTTGTCTTTCCTCCCTTCCGGTTAACACCTGGACTTTTGCTGTAATTCCCTGAAGAGGAGCACTCATAGTCTTGGCCACGACCACCATTTTTCGACCTGTTTTTCCTAATGTTGAATCCAGCAAGTTCTGAATATGTTCTGTAGAAGTTGAATGCATCATCCATGCTCTGAAAGCACAAGTCTAGACTGGTAATGAACTTGGGGTCAATTCTCTGATCCTACATTCAAATAACATTCAATAAAATAATATCAATAATTACTTTTTCTCAAATATAAAAATTTTACATTAGTGTACAATATTACACTTACATGCATGAAAACTGGCTCTTTTGCAGGAGTTACTACAGTTTCTGGTGGGACTAGAACCGGCGGTGTCATCACTGATTTGTAATGCATAGGATCTTCGAGCCATGCTGGACTAATTGGTAATCCTTGTGTGGGAACGGGAGCTGGTGGTATTTGTAACACTGTAGCAGCAGCTGTTGCAGCAGCAGTGACAGTATGGGCAGCAGCGGTAATTGTAGGACCAGCAGTAGAGGCAGTAGCAAGATTACTAAAAGCAACAACAACAATTGCAGGAGCAGCAGCAGGTGTATTAGCAAGAGTACTAGCAGTAGCAGCCGATGATTTTGATCCATTAACAGAAGAGTGTTCCCTTGCTGAAGCAATTACTTTTAACAAATGCGAGACAACTACTAAAAGATTATCTATAGTAGTCTCAGTTTGCTTGTTAATAGAAGTAGGATCATTCTCCATGGGTAAATATTCACTAAAATTGAAAAAAATATTACTAAATAGATTAATGAAATACTATTCAGTAATTATGAAAATATCATTCAGTAATTATAAAAATAACATTGGTACATTCCAGTAGATCAACATCGTTCAGTAATTTACACAAGTTCAGTGCAATTAGTTCAGGTATTAGTAAACACGAGAGGAATTGAGTTCAGTTTCAGTAATGGTTCAGTAATTTTTAACAAGTTCAGTGCAATTAGTTCAGGTATTAGTAAATACGAGAAGAATTGAGTTCAGTACGTTCAGTGTCAGTAATTTTATAAACTCCAGTACAGATTTTGTTAGTAATTTAAATAATTGTTTAGTAATTATTGAATTTCTACAACAGAGGTCCCGTACTCACCTGGATCGGCTTGATTGTGAAGTGTTGCTTGAATCGAAGTGAGTTCAGGAGTCTCCAGGCAATGCTTGAATCCAAGCGTGTCACAAATCCTTCAGGGACGCTGCAGCCCTAGGCTAGGTCGTCGCTGCTGCGATGACGAGGATCGAAATCGCGATGAACCCTACGTTGCCGCTCCCGCGGCGACGCGGAATGGAGGTCACAATGCGCCCTGCCCTGGGTCGCTGCTCCCACGGCGTCGAGGGGAATCGCAGCGTCGAGGAGGAAGCGCGGCGTCGAGGAAGGAGAATGGCGCGGCGACGAGGCGACGAGGAAGAGTGGCGGGCGGGAGTGGAGAGCAGTTTCGGAATGGAAATCCGTTACTCCTGCCGGGCTAGCGCGCAGGGACGAAGGTTGTCTAGTGCAGGGCGAAGCGGCCTGGGTGCGCCCGATTTGGGTTCAGGTGAAGCGTTCCTTATTCTTCACCCTGGGTGAGAATAGCAACTTCGTATAAAAATTATATTTTTTGAATTCATCATTATATAAATTTTCATAAAAATTAATTTTTATATTAAAATTATGTATTTTTTAAAATATTATCTTTATTCAAATATGAAAATACTTATATTTTGAAACGGAGGTACATCAACTTCAGTGGAATCTTCTAGAGAACAAACCAAGCTTTGTTCCAAATCAAGCTTTTCTGTATTGGACCTACTACCACTTGTGTACATAGTACTAAAGGCCTGTTTGGCGCAGCTTGTGAGCGAGCTTATTGACAAAATTAAGCGTTTGTATTGCCAAACGGTCAGCTTCTGCCGCGGCGCAGCGCAAAAGCACGTTTTCTTTTGCACACAAAATGACCGAGACGCAGACGCGGGGCTGGTTCCGCTTGTTTCGCTTCTACGGAACGGAGATAGCACACTGCCCCTAAAGTTGAGAGTATTTACCCGCCTCCTACCACTGTATAAAAACAAGATTTCTCTCCTAGCGCGTCTCTTGCGAGCCGGCCTGTTCCCCAAACTCAGCTCTGCTCTACTGGCGACGGCGGAGGCGATTCACATCTCGGGCTCCGCTACTCCTACTTCCGGCCACCTCCGACCACTGAGACGTCGGCTAATCATCTGCTGCTGTCCAGAGCAACTTATATTGCAGTTTGCTAGAGCTGTGTACTGCAGGTATTCCTCTCCATACCATCCCGCTGAGATTTTTCTGCCTGTGTAGATGTACGAGTGCCTGATCTGCTTCGATCTGCACTGTATCGACCAGGATAAAACAACCTTACCCCAAGCTTGCTTCGACCTGCTCCGTATCAACTAGGAAAACAGCCTCGTCTCATCCCAAGCTAAGGTAACATATATATTTATCCTTTCTTTTGTTTAGGCTCCCACATGTGCGACTTTGGCGAGAGAAATTAGTACAAAATTTGCAAAATAGTAAGAAAGCAATTTTTATTTTATTCATATAGATGAAAAATATGTCAATGTCAGGAAACCCAATGCACAATGGGATGCAAATGCAAGTAAGATTTTCAACGAGATATGCGTCGAACAAGTGCTTGCAAATAATAGACCTCAGGGTTGCTTGAACACCAAAGGTTATGCCAACCTTATTGCTCGGTTCAATGAACGCACGGGTAGGAACTACACTCGTGGTCAGATGAAAAATCGATGGGATGCCTTGAAAGGTGAATATGTGACATGGAAGACATTAATCCTTCATGCGTCTGGGTTAGGAAGAGACCCAAAGACTGGTTCCATTGCAGCTAGTAATGAATGGTGGGAAGAAAAAATTGCGGTTTGCAATCTTGTGTTTGATTTTTCCCCTCCCATTACACATTCTATTGCACTGCTAATGGACTGATATTAGTGTTTTTTTTTTCTTTTTCAGGCAATGCCAGCATGCAAAAAGTTCAGACTTGCTCCATTAGAAAATGATGAAGATTTGGAAATCATGTTTGGTGGTGTGACCTGCACTAATGCATCTGCCATGGTTCCAGGTGCTGGAAATGAAGGGTTGAGTGCTGGAAATGATGATAATGATGATGTTCAGGAGGTGCCTCCTGCTGCCACACCACTTATGGGCTCGCAAACCAGGAAAAGGGGTCCTCCAAAATCCCCAAACAAGAAATCGAAGAAGAACTTTCGAGACATCCAGTTCAAGTGATTTGTTGACTCCTTTGTGGAAAAGGCTAGTTCAAGCAAGTCCTCAGCGACATCATCGCACAACGATGTAGTTAGACAAGAGATAGCTGAAATGTTAGAATCAGTTATTGAGGCTGGGGCAGATGAAGGCAGCGATGACATTTTTATGCCACACAACTCCTCATGAAGAAGGAATACAGAGATGTATTTGCCACTCTAAAAAAACCAGAAGGGAAGCTTGCATGGCTGCGGAGGACATGGGAGGAGAGGAAGAAAAACTAGATAGCACTTAGATGCTTATGTATCTTGAACCATATTTATTTTCTCATGTATTGTATGTGGATTTCTTAAATTTTAGTCCTTACTGTATGACACTTTTTATTCATATACTGTACTGTATTGAATTTGACACTTACCACTATCCTTGCACCTTTCATTCATGTATTGTACTGTACATCCTTGAATTTGAGTCATGTGTTGAATTTGCTTGTACTTTGCTGGTGACAGATGACTTTGAGCTTAAGTGGGTCAAGTGATGAAAGGGTAACAGGTGAAGTGTCGCAAGAAGAAGATGATGACTGGTTGTTTGAAGCTGCCGCAATTGCAGCTTATGCAATGCTAGATTACGGTTGCTCATCTACAAAGAAGACAAGAAAAATTCCAGAAGAGACAGGTTTTCAGTGGGTTCAGAGGCAACTTAGAGATTCAGAGAGTTGCTATGACATGTTCAGAATGAGAAGGTCAGTGTTCTACAACTTACATGAGGAGTTGGTTAACAATTATGGCTTGACAACATCAAATGAGATGTGCTCAATAGAAGCACTAGGCATGTTTTTATGGATGTGTGGTTCATCTCAATCAGTTCGTCAAGCGAAACATATTTTTACTTATTCTAAAGAAACTGTCAGTAGGAAGTTCACTGAAGTTCTAAATTGTGTAACCCAGTTGGCTGCTCATATCATCAAACCTAAAGATCCTACCTTTTCTATGGTGCATCCTAAGATTCGAGAGCATAGGTCTTGGCCTCATTTCAGAAATTGTATCGGTGCTATAGATGGCACGCATATTCCAGTCACCGTGCCATTATCACAGCAGGCAGTGCATATTAATCGACATAGATATTGTAGTCAAAATGTCATAGCTGTTTGTGATTTTGATATGAGATTCACATTTGTTGTGGCGGGATGGCCTGGATCAGCTCATGACACACATATATGGAGGGATACTTTGATAAACAAGTACAAGGATGATTTTCCACATCCTCCTGAAGGTCTTTTGTTTTTTAATTTTATTATTCCTATTATTGTACCTTCTGTGCAAATGGGTTTTGCTCATACTTGATTCTTTTATTTTGTTTTACAGGAAAGTACTATCTAGTTGATTCTGGTTACCCCAATCAAAAGGGCTATCTAGCACCGTACAAAAGTCAAAGGTACCATATTTCAGAATTTCAAAATGACAGTAAACCAACTGGATTGAAGGAGGTGTTCAATCATGCTCACTCATCACTTCGAAATATCATTGAACATTCATTTGGTGTTCTCAAAATGAAATGGTGCATTCTTCTTGATGTTTCAAACTACCCAGTAGAGAAGCAAAAAAAATCATAATTGCTTGCATGGCTCAATTTTATCAGAGATAGTAATTTGGATGATGTGGATTTTAATAGCCTTGTATCAGATGAGACCTATGTTGATGGCAATATTGGTCTTAACATTAGTGATGCTGTGGATGATGGAGAGATGGGAGATGTACGTGATGCTATTGCGGAGGCCTTGGTGGTAGGGTAGTGATTAGTAGAGTGAACCCTTGTAATTTAATTATCATGCTCTAATGAATATTTCTATATGAAACTTTAATTTATGGTGTGTACGTATATTTAATAACTATTATCATCTGACAAACAAAATTAGAATGTGACACTAACCTCTATTTAGATAATATACATGTTAGAAAACTTCTAAGGGTATTTCAAACATTTCTCAACATACAACAGAGTTTAACAGCTCATCAGTTCATTTAAGAAGCAGACTGTCAAACAGCTAGCTTATTTTACCTATAGCTTATTTCTGCCGCTGCTTCTCAGGGCAGCTAGAAATAAGCTAGTTTCTGTATTAATTCTAGCTGTGCCAAACATGCCCTAAATCCAAATCAAGCTTTGATGAAAACAATGTTCTAAACCTAATTCGTGAACTTTGTTTTGTTCCAAAGTCCGTGCGGCGACCAGCGAGAAGAATCTCCACGCGCTGTTGACCTCAACCACCGATGCAAGGCGCAGGGCACCATGGTTTCTCATTGCTTTTCAGTCCGGTCGACACTGGAGCTTTCACACAATGACACAAATCCACTCTTTCCCTCACACAATAATCTCGAGGCCTTGACAATAAGGTCAGACGTCGTTGAAACGCCCCCAGAGACGGAGAAGAGAAGAAGCAGTCCAGCCATCTGCTAGTAGTGATGTTGGTCCCATGTGATGCCTGGCTAGTGACGATAACGCTTCATGCTTCCTGGCAAAGTTTTGCTGTGTTCACATTGTATTTACAGATTATGCATTTTTAGATTTTAAGATATGGATTTTAGGATTTTAAAATCTCTACCGTTTGGATTATGAGATTTTAACTGAATTCTTAAATTTTATAATTCAAATTTAAAAAATTTAAAATCTCAATTGTTTGAATTATGTGATTTTATTATTTTAGGTATATTTGTTTGTATTATGATATAAAATTTTGAATAATATTTAGATTCATTTTTAGAATCTTTTAAAATATCATTTGTTTGAAAAACTATTTTTTTATCTAGATTCTTAGAATCTGGTGAGATTCAAACGCCACCCATGTATAAGCAGGAGAAGCGGATCCTCGGCAGCGCTGCAATGACAATGGCTGTCGTCAGATGCAGCATTGCAGACTAAGATTTACAAAATCGATGAAAACTAGCTAGTTTTTACGGTTTTCGGTGAAATCGATTGGGCTCGGTTTCAGCGGTTGATCAGTTTTCAGTTTAATAATTTAAAAATAAAAATAAAAAATAAAAATTTGTAAACCGGTAAAACCGAACAGTAAATATAAAAACCGATGAAAAACCGCTCGAATCAAATTGATTTCGAATTAAAAACAGTAAACGGTCGGTAAACTAAAAAACTGAGTGATTTTCATATAAAATTTTAATTTTCTAATTTGTCTGAATTTTTTGATTAACGCAAAAACCGATCAAACCAGCTGATTTTCAAAACCAAAACAATTTCTAAAACCTTGTTGCAGACGATCCTCGCATGCGAATGCAATATGACGGTCAATTGATACAATAATTTCTAGGAAAACACTTGCCATTTCACCATTTGATTTTCAATTTCACGCGATGTAACACTACAGGACAGGCACGGGTGACTCAGTGACCACAATATTTCTACTGTCCATGTTACTTTCCGTATGACTCATGGGGCATTTAATAATCTTATTCTACACATCAAATCCGCAGAAACACATCACAAATCATGTAATAATACAGAAATGTAATGGAGATATTTATTTTTTTTGGAAAGAGGAGAGTTAATTTAATAAAATCATGCTAATAAGAAAAGATTTTTTTTAGGTGAAATGTAAAGGACGAGACCTTTTTTTTTTAAAAAAAGGAGGAGACTCGAAAAGACGAAGAAACAAGCGAGAAAATACCTGCCCGGCTTCACGCGCTCCTTCCTCGTCTCGTTGCGCCCCCATTCGCCGGTCGGCGCCCGAGTCAAAAAGAGGGACGCTTCTCCACCAGAGTCCTGGTAGCCCGTCCCCAACTCATCACCGACTAGTCGCTGGTCAAGCCGCGCCACAACCCTAGCTCCTCATCCTCCTCCCCTACCGCGCGTGGCGAGGAGGAAGCAGCCATGGACAACTCCTCCTCCGGCGGCGGCGGCGCGCAGATCAAGGGTATGGCGACGCACGAGGGCCGCTACGTGCTGTACAACGTGTACGGCAACCTCTTCGAGGTCTCCGCCAAGTACTCCCCGCCCATCCGCCCCATCGGCCGCGGCGCCTACGGCATTGTCTGGTGCGCTCCCTCCTCTTCCCTTCCCCGGCCTTCCCGACTCCCGAGCCGTGGGTGGCGTCGAATTTTCTTTCGCTCCTGTCCCTTCTTAGCACTACCCGCTCCGCGCGTGTAGATTCGGTGCGGGTTCGACGCATTAGGCACGGGTTTGTGGCGGGATGAGCTGGGGCCTTGCTAAAATTTGCTGTGGATGGATGTATGCTCACGAGTTTGCCCTCCCACCTTGTTCCCACTTTGCAGCGCGGCTGTCAACTCGCAGACTGGGGAGGAGGTTGCGATCAAGAAGATCGGCAATGCGTTTGACAACCACATTGACGCCAAGCGGACACTGAGGGAGATAAAGCTGCTTCGCCACATGGATCATGAGAACGTATGTTTGATGCTGTTGTGATTTGCCTTTGGACATTTCTAGTGATATGTTCTCCGTTCTTAAATTGATGTCGCCGTTGACTTTTACAATCAATTTTGACCATTTGTCTCATTCAAAAAAAAATTCTCGAATATGTAAAATTTTAAGTTGTGATTCGAATAACTCTAATGATAAATCAAATTATATCAAAATATATGAAATTTATTGCAATTTTTTTAATAAAACGAATGGTCAAAGTTGAATTTAGAAGTCAACGGTGACATCAATTAAAGAACGGAGGGAGTATACTGTTGGAGTACTTGGCCTAAAGGGTTTAGGCCCCCCCCCCCCTGGAACGCTAGAGTTTTCCACAAAGCCTGCGTTTTTTCTCTATAAAATTGAACTGATGCATTCCTGCATTCCAAAGAAGACCTACCTTATTTGTTCATCCAAAACATACTACGAACTAGGCACTTTGCGGTCTGCGCTGCAGGTTGTTGTAGCCACTAAAGGTCCTGCTATCCTTTTCAATCGTAACAAAGCTTACTGCCAATTTGCTAAGGAAAATGCTGCAACATTGCATGCTGTTCAGTTATTTATACCTTTTCCTTAAAAATGCACATCTACTGCTTTTCTAGTTCCTATTTAATATAGTGAATCCTAGCATCTTTGAATGCTCTTAATTTTGTCTCGTAGCGGCAGCAGAGCTTGTAAACACTCTACTGCCGTTCGGTTACAATTCCTTATATGGAACATTAGACTTACTGTAAATGGTATGGTTAGCAATACTTCATCTTTATACCGTATGTTAAGTGTTCTGGGAACATTAGATCAGACTTGGCTCTGTGGTCCATCCTGATGTTTTTTGTAGGTCGAAACTTATGTTTTGCTTTCTATACGAATAAGGATTCAGAAATATCCAAAGAACATGGATTCAGCTAGCCGCACTGGGTTGGGTACGCACCCATAAAAATGTCTCTTTGCAGGGTTCTGGTATTAATTTATTTCCTTTTATTTCTGTTTCTTGATTTAACATAGCTTTATGTTTAACATAGCCGGTCCCAAGCCCGGATAAAGGAGGAGGGTACTCCGCCTATGCTTCCTAACATGAGTGGAGGTTTCACCTATGTTGCCACGACATAGTCGGTATTAAGCTCGGATAATTTAGTGGATTGTGTTAGGCGTGGCGAGCCAACAACTATCGTAGCCATTCCCATGGAAATGAAACCCCAAAAAATTTCGTTGGGGCGTAACCCTCTTAGCGACACGCTATGCCGGAACTCGGGTATGGTGGAAAATGAGCAAGGGCTGGGTCACCACATCCTTAGTGGTGCGTCGTATCGTGATCTGGATGCGGTGACAAGTGTGCAAAGATCGGGTCGTCGCATCCTTAGTGGCGCGCTATGCCGTCGCCCAGGTGTAGTGGAAAATGAGCAAGGGTCTTTGCATTTGACTCGGCGGATGCGAGGGGTAAGGAAGCTAGTCGAGCCTTGTAAGTTGCGGGTAGGTAGTTGGAATGTAGGGTCGCTCTCGAGTAAGCTTCGAGAGGTAATCGATGCTATGATTAGGTGACGTGTGAATATTCTTTGTGTTCAGGAGACCAAATAGAAGGGTCAAAAGGCAAAAGAGGTGGAAGATACCGGTTTTAAGCTTTGGTACACGGGGACATTGACAGCAAAAAACGGGATAGACATTGTGATCGATAAGAGATTTAAAGATGGCGTGGTGGACATCAAAAGGCACGGAGATAGGATTATTCTAGTGAAGCTGGTTATTGGAGATTTAGTTTTGAACGTAATTAGTGCTTATGCCCCTCAAATAGGTCTGGATGAGAATGTCAAGAAGCAATTCTGGGAGGATTTAGATGCGATGGTCAGCAGTGTGCCTATCGCTGAGATGCTTTTTATAGGAGGAGACTTAAATGGCCATATTGGCTCTTCTAGCGTAGGCTTTGAAAGAGTGCATGGTGGTTTCGGCTACGGGAGTAGGAATCAAGAAGGGGAGGCGGTTTTGGACTTTGCTTTGGCCTACGATTTGTTTGCTGCGAACTCTTGTTTTAGAAAGAGAGCTCATTTAGTAACCTTTCAGAGTGGTCTTCACTGTAGTCAGATTGATTTTATCTTAGCAAGAAGGGAAGATAGACATGATTGCTTAGACTGTAAGGTGGTACTAGGAGAATGTGTGATACCTCAGCATAGACTTGTGGTTGCGGACTTTCGCTTTCAGTTGCGCTCTCTACGGAAGAAGCAAATCAAGGTGAAAATGA
This sequence comes from Zoysia pacifica, assembly GCA_001602315.1. NCBI lineage: Eukaryota > Viridiplantae > Streptophyta > Magnoliopsida > Poales > Poaceae > Zoysia > Zoysia pacifica. The sequence goes on from BCLH01000117.1 coordinate 49,739, forward strand.
CAAAGTGGTAGAAGCTTGGAAGATGCAGCACATACTTTTAAGGAAAGGGTTATCAAGAAGGCCCTTTGGCAGGCAGAAGATGATGTAAATGTTATGTGGTTAAAGATGGTCGCTTGCATTAGAAAAATAGCCTCAGAAAAGCTTGGTGTGACTAGAAGAGCTAGACGTGAAGCCAAAGACACATGGTGATGGAACGAGAATGTTCAGAAGGCTATCAAAGAGAAGAGTGCTTTAAGCGAGTGCACATTGATAGGAGCATGGTCAACATAGAGCAATATAAAATAGCAAAAAAGATTGCAAAGAGAGCGGTGAGTGAGGCAAGAGGTCGGATGTTTGATTTCTTGTACCATCGATTAGACACGAAAGAAGGAAAAAAAGACATTTATTAGATAGTCAAAAGCCGAGAGAGAAAAACTAGGGACCTCATCCAAATTAAATGCATTAAGGATGAAGCAGAGCGTCTGTTAGTAAATGATAAAGGGATCAAAGATAGATGGAGGAAGTATTTCGCTAAACTCTTGAACGAAGACAGTGGGAGCTCATCCATTGAGTTGGAACTCTTCTGGTGACCTAAATAGACACTTTTTGAGAAAGATTTAGGAATCCGAGTTAAAGGAGGCATTGAAAAGGATGAAAGGAGGTAAGGCGTTGGGTCTAGATGGGATTCCTATTTAAGTGTGAAGACGTTTTGGGGATGTAGCAATAGTTTGGTTTACCAAGTTGTTCAATCTCATCTTTCGATCAAACAAAATGCCTGACGAGTGGAGGCGGAGTACTTTAGTACAGATCTTTAAGAACAAGGGAGATGTGCAAAGTTATACTAACTATCGAGGGATCAAGTTAATGAGCCACACAATGAAGCTATAGGAGAGGGTTATTGAGCACCGTTTGCAGAGATCAACGAGAGTCACCCAAATCAATTTGGTTTCATGCCCGAGAGATCCACTATGGAGACAATTTTCTTAATAAGGCAACTGATGAAGAGATACAGAGAACAGAAGAAAGATCTGCATATGGTCTTCATTGACCTAGAGAAAGCTTATAATAAAGTGCCTAGAAACATTATATGGTGGGCATTGAAAAGGCACAAAGTCTCAACAAAGTACATTAACCTTATTAAGGATATGTACTGGTGACAAGTGTCTGAACAAGTGATGGAGACACCGATGAGTTTCCAATTAATATTCAACTGCACCAGGGATCAGCTCTGAGCCCTTATCTTTTTACTTTGGTGACGAATGAGATCACACGAGACTTACATAGGGACATTTCTTAGTGTATGCTCTTTGCAGATGATGTGGTGCTAATGAAAGAGAGCAGTATAGGGGTGAACCAGAAGTTAGAATCATGGAGACATGCTTTGGAGTCAAAGGGTTTTAGATTTAGTAGGTCTAAAACAGAGTATATGAGGTGTGATTTCAGTGCTACCATAGTCGAAGAGGGAGATGTTAGACTTGATGGCCAGATGGTATCAAAGACACTTTCTGTTATTTGGGTTCAATGTTGCAAAAAGATGAGGATATTGATGAGGATGTAAGTTATAGAATTAAAGCCAGATGGTTGAAGTGGCGTCAAGCTTCTGGAGTCTTATTTGATAGTAAGGTGCTAAAAAACTTAAAGGTAAATTCTATAAGACTGCAATTTGTCTTGCCATGTTTTATAGAGCAGAGTGTTGGCCTACGAAAAGGCGACATATCCAACAGCTACAGGTAGCCGAAATGCGTATGTTGAGATGGATGTGTGATCACACGAGAAGAGATCGTGTTCGGAACGATGACATACAAGAGAGATTAGAAGTGGCACCAGTTGAGGAGAAATTTGTGCAGCATCGTTTGAGGTGATTCGGACATATTCAACGAAGACTACAGGAGGCACCGGTTCGTAGCAAGATAGTAAGTCGGTCAAACGGTGTGAAGAGAAGCAGAGGTAGACCAAACTTAACTTGAGAAGAGTCTGCAAAGAGAGATCTGTAGAATTGGGATATCGCCAAAGAGTTAACTTTGGATAGGAGTTTGTGGAGGCTAGCAATTCACGTGTCCGAACTTTGATTGCCGGTTGTTGCTCCTTTTTAGTCATCTCTTGGGTTTTCATCTCTAGCCTATTCCAACTTGCTTGAGACTAAAGGCTTTGTTGTTGTTGTTGTTGCTGTTGTATTTCCGTTTCTTGAAATAGCATGGTTTTTATATGCTTCTCCTCAAATTATTGCTATTTAATTCTTTTGATTGCTTTTTGTATCATGTGATCACAGATCATTGCCATAAAGGACATTATACGGCCACCTACTAAAGAGAATTTTAATGATGTGTACCTTGTACAAGAGTTGATGGATACAGATCTTCATCAGATCATACGGTCAAATCAGCCACTGACAGATGATCATTGCCAGGTCTGTTTTTATATCGTGGCCTCCTCCAGCTTATGCTAGAATTATATCATGGCCAATGAAATTATAATCCAAACATTTATTACTTGTTTAAAATTTTGAAATTAAATTTATCGTGATACCCTGTTCTCTATGTTGTACTACATCTTTTCTACATTTCAGTCTAGCAACATGATATATTCTAGATTTTGCTGCATGATGCTAATAAAATATGCAGGGCACTAGCTAGTATCCTACAGCCAAGCACTTTTTTACAGAGTCCAACAGCCAATTTCACAAAACATTGTTGTCCCCCAGCAATAGCTTCCATGATATATTCTATGTTTTTCCTTGCAGTACTTCTTGTACCAGTTGCTACGAGGGCTCAAATATGTGCATTCAGCTAATGTATTGCACCGCGACCTGAAGCCAAGCAATTTATTCTTGAATGCAAATTGTGACCTCAAGATTGCTGACTTTGGGCTTGCAAGAACCACATCGGAGACAGATCTCATGACAGAGTATGTGGTCACTCGTTGGTACCGGGCACCAGAGTTGCTACTGAACTGTTCACAGTATACCGCTGCCATTGATGTCTGGTCAGTTGGATGCATATTAGGTGAAATTGTTACACGGCAACCCCTATTTCCTGGGAGGGATTACATCCAACAGTTAAAACTGATCACTGAGGTAATGTTTCTTTGGTAGGATTGATTGTGCCAACATTTCCATTTATGCTTCCAGGATATTAATGTTTTGGTTCTGCCTGTGAGTATCATCAATATTGAGCAGACTTCTACTTTTCATTCCAAAAGCTGATAGGCTCACCAGACGATGCCAGCCTGGGATTTCTTCGAAGTGATAATGCTCGAAGGTACATGAGACAACTACCACAGTACCCAAGGCAGAACTTTCGCTCACGCTTCCGCAATATGTCTGATGGTGCTGTTGATCTCTTAGAGAGAATGCTCGTGTTTGATCCAAGCAGACGGATCACTGGTATTTCATGTTGCTCAAACCAATGAATTAGCATTGGCTTTACTATAAACTAAACTGCCTTTTCTTTCATACAGTTGATGAGGCTTTACATCACCCCTATTTGGCTTCTCTTCATGATATCAATGAAGAACCTACCTGCCCTGCACCCTTCTGCTTTGATTTTGAGCAACCATCATTTACTGAAGCGCATATAAAAGAACTCATCTGGAGGGAGTCTTTAGCATTTAACCCAGATCCTCCTTACTAAGAGCCAAGGTTTGTATTCTATTTGTTGATTCTGAGAATTATTGGTCCAAAACAGTGGGCCTCTTAAATGAATAGTGTAGTTATCTTAGATGATTGTTCTATGCATATTTACAAAATTCCTTTTGGACTTCCATTGACGTATCCAGCTTGAGATTTTATGTATTGTTTTTTTTTTTTGGAAATTGAGTGTCTGGACTCTGGACCATTAGGACCATATATGTCATAACATGTTAATGTGAAAACATTTTTTTTTTGAGTAAACACACTGAAAACTTAATCATAACTGAAACAGAATATTGGGTTTTCAGAATTTTGCATCATAATATAATTAGAACATTGTCTATTTGATTCTACGTTATCTTTGATACAATCCGGCTTCAAGGAATTCTTCTTCTTTTTTTTCTTCTTTTTTTTTGATATTCAGCATATTTCAGTCCATTGTGTTGACTCTTACCCAGCTTATTTCTCTTGTTTTTATGTGATTGCAGAATGATTTATGAGCTGAAGTCATTTGAATATCTCTAGCTCATGCAAGACTGATTATTTGTGCACCATAGTTTTTGTTATGCTGCTTTGTTGGCCAATGGGTGTGGATAATTGTTTCTGTAGTAATTCTCATCAGACCTGCAAGCAGGAAACTTCAGTATTCCTTTTTCAACAGCCTGCACCCAGACTTGTATTATACTGCTTGATATTGTGAACCATTCTTAATGTATCTATATGCTCATAAACTTGTGGTTAGTTACTTGAACGGAAATGTATATCTGAGTTGATATCTCGTATCACTTGTATCATTTCAAAGTTGTTATATTGATTGCTTTGGCTATTCAGACGACCCAGAAACTCAGCTTCTGCCGGAAGTCGTGGCTTATCGGCCTGGCTTTCCTCATCTGGCTTTGGTAAGAAAACAACCAGCTGTTTGTCCACACTAACGAGGAGCCACGGCAATAGGGATGTCACCAAAAAAAAAAAAATCCCCAAACAGAATGTGAGCTGGGCAAGAGCCTTTTTCTTGTTAGTTCTCTGGCATTTCAAACGAGCCCCATGTTTGGAAAAGAGTTTGATTTTTTTTTTTTTTGTGAGTGCCAAGTGTTCGATTTGGATAAGACGAATTTGACAAGATTTTTTGTTTCGGATCCGCGTAAATTCCTTGCCGCCGGACATGGTCGCCAATCCGAGCGCCACCGGTTGGTGTCTGTCGCCACGCCGCCTCCAACAGGACACCAATCGGAAATGGAAAAGTGTTAAATTGGACCCAGTCGTCAGTGGCCTCCCCGAGTCCAGGACCGATAAGACCAGAGGAACCGACCCGTGCTGGGCAGCACCCCCGTCTCCTGCAACTGCAAGCGACCACGAGAAAACACCCCACGCGCCGACTCTTCGATCCGCTCCCGTCCCTTTCCTCGTCTCCCCAGGCCCAATCGGCGCCGCCGCCGCCGGAGGACGAGGAGCGGTGGCGTTGCGATGCAGGAGGTGGTGCTCCACGTGTACGACGTGACGAACAGCGACTCGGAGAAGACGAACAACACCATCCTCCAGATCAACCGCATCTTCAAGGACCGCATCGGTCTTGGCGGCATCTTCCACAGTGCCGTCCAGGTTCGTCCCGGCCTCCTCTCGCTGCTCCTTGCCGTGCGTTAGCCAGATCCCGGCTAGCGTGCGCTACCCAGATCCCTTATAAATCTCACCGTCTGGTTCTCGAACCGGCCCGCCCGCCCGCAGGTCTATGGCGAGGAGGAGTGGTCGTTCGGGTTCTGCGAGAACGGCAGCGGCGTGTTTAGCTGCCCCGTGGGGAAGAACCCCATGTACACCTACCGGGAGCACATCGTTCTCGGGCAGACGGAGTGCAGCGTCGCACAGGTGAACCGGATCCTGCGCGAGCTCAGCCGCGAGTGGCCGGGCCACTCGTACGACCTCCTATCCAGGAACTGCAACCATTTCTGCGACGTGCTCTGCGAGAGGCTCGGCGCCCCAAAGCTCCCAGGTAACCACTGCCATTCTGAATACTTCTGAATGGCGTCAAGCCGTGCATCGCGTACCTTTCAGTACTTGTTTCCATGCTGATTCTTGACTGTAGGAAGATGCAAATCCCAATTTGTAGTAGTAGTACTTAGTCACAAAAAAATTGTAGTAGTAGTAGTAGTACTTAAAAGATAGACAGGTTATGGAAAACAGAGTAGTAACAAACTTGATGGATGGACATGAGAAATCGTTGTGACCTTAAT
>BCLH01000117.1:55670-69805 GCA_001602315.1 Zoysia pacifica
GGGATTGGTGAGTCAAGCAGGACTCAATTTTGGCTCTTATGTTATTACTTGTCTGATGATTCTAAAACTTATTGCCTTCTGGTTTAGATCATAATGTTGAATTACAATCTTTTAATAAATCTAGCAGCCTTCTACAGTAGTGTTAGGCCCTGTTTTCTAAAAGTTAGATTCTATTTCTTCTCTTCCTAGGGCCACAAACTGGCATTAGCTGGGTTTAGCTAGATTCTTGGTTTCTAAGAAATTGAGAAACTAGACAAAAAACTGTTTCTAAAAACTGGTTTCTTAAAATTTGGAGGGATCCAAACAGGCCTTACTATTCAGATTTGAAATGACATAATTTGAGTCTATACGGCCTTGCAGGTTGGGTTAATCGTTTTGCTAATGCTGGTGATACTGCTGCCGTTGTTGCTGAGAATGCTGCAGTTAAGGTGTGCATATTTTACTGCTCCTTGGCTGTGCACTTTGATTACACAGGATCATATCCCATGGACATTCCTTTTTAAGCATAGTGGACTGTTTGTGTTATGCTGTATACTTGACTGTTAATTGTTTAGTTTGAGATGCTTTTGTGTTGCATTGTTGAATGTTTCATGAGTGCATGATATTGTTATCTCAACCTATATCGCATTTTTATGCTACATTGGGTTGCATAGAAAGAGTTTGGATGTAGCCTTTTTTTTCCCCCTTTTGTGAAGATTAATAATTTTAAAACATGTTGTTGTAGTGAAAAAATGATCATCTCTGGCTTAGCATTCCCTAAAATCATGATTGCTCCATGCTTTCCATATATTTGTTTTCTGCTGCTCAGATTCAAGATATCTGCTTAATTATCAAATGAAACTATATATGTTTTTTCACTTTTCACTTTTTTTGAACATGAATTGCCAAGCTGTTATAGGTTTAGTATTGGTAGGGTGTTTCAATCAGATGAAATGGATTTCAGTAGAAGACTGCTTTATCATTAGCTTTCTGTGTTCCTTAATGATTTATGAGATATTAGTTTGTACCTTAATGTTGTTTTTTTTTTCCTGGTTATGATGTTTGCAGTTCAGGCAGGCTAAAACAGAGATTGTCAATGCTAGTCGAGTTTGCTACAGATTCATGGCAGGCCTTGCTCCAAAAAATCAACCTGCGACAGAGTCCCCTGGTAACAGCAACCAAAACAGAGGCAGCCCTACCTTCCAGGGTGCTTGGTTCAAGAATATCATTGCAGCTGGCGCGAAGCCTTCTTCAAGTGGGTCAACTCCGTCGCAGGATACTGATGACGTATCTCCACTGCGGCGGCAAAATTCAACGGAACAATCAACACGGTTGTAGCTGCCACAGCAGACGTCAGTTGTTGTATTCAATCTGTAGTGTAACACTAGCTATTATTTGTTTGGAAACTGTTGTTTCATTGTATCTGCAGTGTAACAATTGATATTTGTTCAACAATTGTTATTCACATAGGAAACCATGCTGCTTATATTGTTTTGCATGACAAATGTCCAATCTGTATCTGTAAGGGTCACGTTGTACAACCAGTTCTGTTGTGTTAATGAACTTTGGTTCAAGTTTCTTTTGCTTTGTGATGTATTGATCCTACCAGTGGCTAAATTCTCTAACTTGAGTTTAAGTAGTCTATCTAATGATCATCAGGAGCTTGAGATTTCGATAGTTCATTTCATGTTACTAGCTGAGATCTGCCACAAGGAATATTCGTTACGGCTATAAAATTGTCAGCGTACGAAGGTCTGCATCTTACCGTTCTGTTGGCATCGCTGGTTAAGCTCATGTTTTCAGACCTACTAGCCATTTGTAACAGTACAAACTCGGAATGGTACAACGCTACAACAGACCTCTCTAGCACAACAATTCTATCCACGGGACAAAAAGGGAACAGAAAGGGGAAGGCTCATTTACAAGAATATAATGGAATTCAATTTACACTAAGGGCCTGCACAGGGGGGAAAAATACAGCAGGTGGGAAGCTCTGGCTCACTAAACGAAGCTTTCCTCAGATGGAGATTACTGTGAAAAATACGAAAGGCAGTAAAACCCCTATCCCAGTTCTGGAGGCACCCACTGTCATGACAAACACAATTTCAGTTTGCTGACGGACAGAAAACAGTAAATTGAGTTGGCGACAAATGTAAATGAAGTACCTGTGCTTGCGGACGTTGGTGTGACAGGCAATGCAGGCAACGACATTTCTGAAACCAAACAAGAACGCCAACGTAGTTAAGAGCATATATCAAAAGAAAGTAGAGGAAAACAATGCTGCGGTGTTGAAATGACAAATAAGACACACTGCTAGTTACCTGGAGCACAAAGTGACAAGGATTGGAGGGAGGATGAGGAGGGCCATGGTGCTGCAATGTTGTCACTCAAATCACAAGTAAAGCTGACGCCAGTAGTGTTGTCAAACGAAATATCTGTGGGTAAGCTCCGAAGAAGACATCCTACAATAATGAAGACTGGAATAAGCATGAAACTAGAGAAATCTGGATCAAAACCTATAAAGGCGGTTGATAGACACTGACCTTGCTGTCCAAAAGCTGCTCCAGTTTTGTGATGCCAAGGAAATCAAAGAAAATTATGAGTTCCAAAAATGAATTAGACATTGAGCATATGTTATTATGGTTGCAGCAGATACCTTGCAGGCTGAAATCTTTCAAGTCTATATCACAAAGGTCATAAATATTATCTGCTACACCAGCTTTTTGTAGCATTGATCCAAATATTGTCGCACAATTAATTGCTTGCAGATTTGTGACAAAAATTTGCTTCTGCCTAGTTCCAATATAAGAGTGCAATTCTGTACAGCATGATGATGTTGAAGATGTTGTCTTGCTACATGCTTTAACAACTGAAGAAGGTTCGTCAAACTCCAGGGGACAAACTACACCGTTTTAAACAACAGTCAGCCAAATCACTTGCTGCTATGCATAATAATATCAAAGGTGACATCTAACCATGCAGTTAGCACATAGGAAAACTTGAAAAAACAGAGCCTTTTTCTTTATAAAATGAAAATGTGACATCACATACCTTTATTCACCTTACAACCAAATAATATTCTGAAAGCACTGTTTGCTTCTTCTGATGAAAGCTTCATAGATAACCAGGCCTGAACTACCCCTTTGCAGTCACTAACAACATCAATACCAGCAGCGCTGCCAGGTATGCTAGAACTTCCAAACATGTTTGCCCCACCTGAGGATATGTGAATAGCTGCTTCTGCTATTGCAGGTTGGCAAACTGGGCGGCAACACTCTTTCAGTGGATCCACACTGCTGCACGCACCTAGGAGTTTACTGACATTAACTATCTTCTCAAATGAGCTAATATCCTTCACAGGACAAGAAGCATCAGTAAGATTTGATGGCCTCAGGGTACATAACTCAGGGATATTGGTATTTGCTTCTTTGCTTGCAAGAATGCTCATAACATCAGAGAAACAAGCATTTGCAGAAGCCTGGTTGAGAACTAGTGTGTTGTTTCCACTTCCATAAGCAGCTTGGAAAATATGCATCAAGCTACTAACTTGGGGACAACATATAACATCAGCAACAAGTGGTGCTAAAGGAATGGAGCAGTCAGATGCTGTCTTTTCCATAATATAAGAGAGTGCAGAAAAATTTACATGGCACTTCCCAGTCAAGATTGGCTCATAGGATGTTTTGTTTGGGTACATTGGTGATAGTGGCTCGACTAGGTTAGGGCGGCGTGGAACAACAGAGGGTGAAATATCTATTGGATCAAAGAGGCCGATAGGTGGGTCAGACAGAAGGAACTTATCTTTTGGTTCAACTGTTGTTTTCTGAGATAGAACATGCCTGCTGCTACAAAGCCAAACTGCAAACAGAACAACCCAATGATACACCATACCTGCAATGCAATTCAATATTCCTTTCAGCATCGCATACTAGGAGCGAATAATGACAAGAATTGCAGAATACGCTTCAATTACATAATGAGTTTGCTAAAAAGAACTGATAGCTATCTAACATGTCTAATATAACCATTAGCAATTCATATTAAACATGACCTCATTTCATACAAAAAATGAGATCTTTACCTAAAATAATATAGCATGCCCATGATGATCATACAAGAAATGAGACCACTAAAGGTTGCAGAATTAGTATTCGAGTTTTTAAAGTGTTTTCAAAAAGCAGGCACAAAAGTTATGATGAATATCACTAATGGTTGCAGTAAGCTATCAATCAAGTTTCAGTTTCCCCTAAACTTATGGCGATAGAAGCATTTTCATGTTTCATAGATAGCATAAAACCAAAAATAAATGAATACACACTTCCCAAATTAACAGCACTCAGATACAACAGTGAACAATGAAGAACAAGGTTATGCACACAGATGGGAGAAAAACAATACTCACCCTGGGCAAACGAACCAGAGTTGGAACCCTCCATTTCTTTTAGCCTGAAGAACTAAGGGCATGCATGAGCTACTGCATGAATATCCTTGGTTCAATTGCAATTTTAAGATATCTGCTCGTGGGATTACCAGGGACAGCAGCACTGCAAGAAACTAGCACATGACTTAAAAGGCTGTACATATATGTAAAAGGAATGCTACCCACAAAGGAAGAAATGAAGTAGAGAGTAATGTTTTTACTGAACAAACTATGCATGTGATCAAGTATTTCACAATATAATAATATACTCCTAGACCAACAAAGATTTTCCACCAGTAGATTATGTAAAGAGAGCATCATAAGTGAGACAACGCAAGTTCAGCAAGGCTGTTTACTTTCACAATATACAGATATGGATGCTACTTTCCGTTTTAATTCAAATTAATTGAGCTGAAATAACGAAAGAGAAATTGAATAAAGAATTATTACTATGAGTCTACGATTATATTTTTTAGTATAGAAGGCAGGTTTTTTGTACCACTTGGCGATGGGTCCTCGGTAAGATGAATTTGTACGGACTAAAATGTAGAAAAAAAATCGAAATATTGATGATGTCTGTCATGTTGCTAAGATTGTCATCCCTACACGCTCCCTTTCTTAAATGAAAGTTGGCATTTACTATTATTTGAATGCATAGTTGACATCTAGGTGTGGATTGATGTATCGGCTGAGACAAGCTCCCCAAAATGCACAGCCACTCTTAAAAAGTTAGAAAGCACCAATCAGCAGGTATCTCTAATTGGACTGACTGTTAACATGGAATCATCATTTTTTCACAGTTCAGTTTGAATGAACTGGCAAAAGAGAGCACTGTTGAGTAACTCCAGCCATCTCACGTAGTCATTGATCAGGAAACAAAGGAAATCCTCACGCTACTTGCCACTCTAACAAAATGAAAACTAAGCTGAAGAGCGAAGCGTGTGTTTCATCCAACAGTCGCATCGGAAACAGCCTGTGACTGCAGGTGCGGATTTGGCATAGGGCCATCAGCCATGGGGCCTTGTGGTTTCATCTGAACCACTACTTTTTTTTTCCTTGGAAAAATGAACTTCATTCGAACCTTAATCGAGGTCCCAGACCCCCTACGGTCGCAACCAGTGTCGATTTGGCATCTTTGTCGGCGAAGAGGAGGAACCTAACCGAAGGAAGCATGGGCATTGGGCGCTACAGCGCCCACGCTTGGTTCGACCGAGAAGGAAGCGAGGGCGCAACTAATCGAATGGAACGGAGAACACGGGCCGTTTCGTTCGACCGAGCGCGAACTAACTCATTCGAGCAAGGGATTCTACTCGAGCAAGCTAGGACTACTCACCAGAGAGGAACCGAAGCGAAACCAGTCCGCGTGCGGACGGATCTCCGCACCAGCGGAGCAGCGCGGCGGCGGGCTGAAGGGGGGCGGGGGATCCCGGCGGGGTAGGTTGGGGAAAGGAGAGCCGAGCTCGCTGAAGCAGGGTGGCGGCTGCGAGATGGAGATGTGCCCGCTCGCTGGAGCTGGATGGGGAAAGGAGGAAGAGGAATGCTCCTCTGTGTGCGCCTGCGCGTGGCTGCAGCCGAGGGACGGTGAGTGAGTAGGAGGAACACCACACGGGCACGGGGCCAAGAAGAAAACACTCCAGGTGCGTCCCGTTTCCGCATGTTGGAACTTGGAAAGGTGGCCACGACAAAGCCAATGAAATCATGCCTTGCCTTTTGGCACCGGTGAGTTTTTTTTTTTCCTGAATCGAGGTAAAGTTGCCGAGCACCGTTGGAGCTGATTACTCTTACGTACTGCCCTCGCGATTCCGTTATACATGTGGACTTGACCCATGTTAATGATAGAACTGCGGCATAGTTTATCAGACAGGCTCGATCCGCACCGTTAGGTTTCGCATGACAATTGTCGACCAAACTCAAATTTATCAGCGCGTACCATTAGAATTTTAAATGCCGGTGAAAATCAGATACCCAACGACGGGTTTACAGTAAAAAAATTAAAGTAAGTACTACTTATAATAAAACTAGTTAACCGGTTAATTTTTTATCGGTGTAAAAACCGCTACTGTAGTGGTTTTTTAAAACTTTGCGTACCGTTGCTCCTCTACTGACGAAACCACACTTTGCTGTGGTTCGGTTCGGTCTCGCTCGTCTCAGCATTGTCGATTATTTAACGCGGGTCATGTCGGGCCGTCTCAAAAGAGGCACGAGCCCGATCGGACCTGAAATGTGCCAGCCCGGCACGGCCGATTGGCCAGCTATAGATTCCCTTTCCGTTTGCTTTGCTGGTAGCTTTAGGGACGAGAGAGTATTGAGACAGCACCTGCGGCTGCGGGCCGGCTGCACATAGCTTTGAGCAGGGAGGGACGGACGCGCCGCGCGGTGCAAGGCCCAGTGCCGGGAATAAGCGGGCCTCTCGGCTCGGCATGGGCGCCTGATGCCCACGGCCACGGGTAGCCGCGCGCCAACGTGATCTCCAATTTGCCATGCCGCGCCTCGGCCCACGGCACGCGGCACCAAACCCGTGGTCTCGCAGTCAATCGATCCCGCGCGCCGGCCGGGCACGCTCGCTCGCTCTCCTCCCGTGACGCGAAACCCAGCAGCCGTCGTCGTCACCCACGATCCACGCGCCAACGACCGCCGCCCCAACGCCCATACACGTAGGTCCCCCCGCGAAGCCGCACCTCGCCGCCTCGCTTTGGCCGCGCGCGACGACACGGTCCCGGCCTCCCTCTCTCTCCACGCCGCGCAGAAAACGGCAAGAAAAGCGCCACCGGCCTCGATCGTTCGTTCGGCGTCTGCCGAGACGTTGGCGGGAGGGACGAGCTGGGGGCGCGTCGTCTACTACGCCTACGGACGAGGGCGCCGTGCCGTATGGTTGTCCTCGATCGATCGCCGGTCGGGGCGCCGGGACGACGCGACAACGCGGCCCCCGTCCGGGTCGAGGGTCCGTGACGGCGGGTCGCAGGCTGGTCCATGCCCCGGCGGCGCGGGGCCGGACGCGTGTCGAGCCGGTCACGGGTCCTCTCGCGCCCGAATTGCCGCGGATAACAACACGGTTTTTCGGTTTTCACTGCAGGTTCGGATGACACTACTGTTCTGTATCGGCCGGGAGACGATCAGGTCGCGTCGATCGAACACATCAACTCAACAATGATTTTCCAGCGGCGCTGCCCTGCACTGTCATGCCACTGTGGTGCGCCGGTGAGTGACAGGCGACCAGCCAGCAATCGGCTGCCAGCCAGTATCAGCAGCTGATGATCGACCGATCACACAGACAGAGGTGCAACAAATCAGTGCCGCCGACGTACGGATCGGCAAACGCACTGCCTGTTCAGCTACAAGAACATGCCTTCACAAATCCTGTTCAAGTAACTGTTACTTACGGGGCTGTTTGGTTCCTAGCCACAAGCAGTTGGCACAGCAAAACTTTGGCAGCGTCAAAAGTTCGGTAAAGTTTTTGGACGCCAGAACTTTGGCGTGAAATAGAACTGGAGAACTGTGCCTGCCATAGTTTCTGTCATCAACCAAACATCAGCAGATTTCTGTACGGCTGACAAAGGTTTGGCTGTGACAAATTGCCCCTGTATCACGGAGTAGGTACTCCTAGATCGCAGCCTTGCGGGGAAGGATGAATTCCTTGTGTTGATCAGTGTTGGCAAGAAAAATCTGCAGCTCCAGCTACTGCCTAGCGAGCCTCTCAGGTGTAATCTGATTTTGCTTGCAGAACACTAGTACTACTACTAGGTGAGGAAGAAACAGAGTTTTGCTTTCAGAACACACATCTGCCAGAAGAAAATCGTGCTACAGGAGCAGACATCTTATGGTTCAACTTCCATAGCTTCAACTTCATTTTATGCTCTGGAACAGGTCAGGGACACATGGATTCGGTCTAACAAATGAGATGCTTATGATTCTCACTCCAAGTCGGTGTTGTTAACCATATGCCTGCCTTCAAGTTTGCAGTTTTGGCATTCAGTTGCCGTCGTGGTAGAACACTGTACATAATTCGGAAAAGAAACCACTTCTATTGCACGTCTAAACCGCCTCACAAGGTCAAACGATCGACCTTGGGCACAGTTCATCAAGACATCAACATGTACACCGTACTGCATGTACATACATCCGAAATCAAAATTTTCACCAAGAGCCCACGCACTACTTGCATGTGCCGAGACCCATTTTTGTTCATCATTCATCACGAGCCTTGAACGATTTCTTGCAGTAGAGGATGGCGTCGCGCACCGCGGTGTCGGCGTTGCCGTGGTACCAGTGCTCGGCCACGCTGGAGACGCTGGACGCGGAGTGCCGCGGCGGGGTCGTCGTCGCGGCCAGGGCCCTGCCGGACCGCGGCGCGAGCGAGCGAGCCTTCCGGCACAGCGGCACGAGGAAACGCAGGTACCTTCGCAGCAGCCTCCTCGTCGCCAGAAGCGGCGCCGTCCGCGGCTTGTCGGCGCCGCCGCCCGAGCGCCGCGAGCCGCTGGACGCGGTGGCGGGCGTGCTCGGCGCCGAGTGGAAGAACGCTGGCGACGAGACCGAAGGGGAGGCGAGCGCGTGCGCCGCGACGCCACCGTTGTCGCGGGCAATGCAGCAGCTCGGCAGCTCGCAGGGGAGGAGGTGGAGGTCACCGGCGCCGGCGGCCAGCAGCGGCAGGACGGAGACCGAGCCGGCTTCGTCCGACGTCCACCGCATGGAGAACAGCTCCGCGGGGTCCATGTCGATGAAGGACGCCGTGGAGCTGTTGAACGATTCGCCGAGGCAGGCATCGACAAGGTCCACGCCCTCCACGGACGGCGCCACCCTGGCCTTGGACCTGAGCCACCCGCCGCGAGAGAAGCTCTCGCTGCGAGACGGCGACGGCGAGGCCTTTTCCATGGAGCGAGAGCGCACGATCGACGACCAGTGCAGGAGTTGTAGAGGCCTTGGGTTCTTCGTCTCTGAGCCGATGCGAGCACCGAGTGAGCTGCGCGACGCAGATAATATAGAGGGCAGGCGGGGACGGGTGCGGCGCGCGCGCGTCAATGTGGGGTGCGAGCCAGTGAGTGAGAACAAACTGGTTGACGTCAAGGGACAGGGCGTTTGGTGCCATGTCCATGTTGTCCCCTACCTCCTCGCGCGCCCACTGTTCTCTCGTCAAAGAGCTCCCTTCCAAACCGTGCTTTTCACGGTCCCAACCCGTAGATTCTGCTGTTTCCATCTTCGATTTCGCAAGATTTCAGCTAGGGCCAGGACTGGTCCATATCCATAGACTCGCGCATAATCTGTAAAAGTTCAGCGTTACACGTAGAATGTGACGGCCTACTATGAGAAGAACTGAACGGGGGAGAGAACGGTGACATCGAGCATGCAAGGCTGTGGACTGTGGTCGTGTCGTACAGGAGCAGACAAACGACAAATACGGCGTACTAAAAATCTCGACGCAGTGCTACCAAGCAGGCCTCGTCTTGGACCAGGGCCGAAGACAAGCTCATCAATGTCGGCAGCAATAATACGGGATTAGTCGGGTGGGTGATTTAATCTGGACAAAACACCGGGACAGCATTTCTGCAACAAGCATCTCCCCATGTCACCTCGCCTCACCTCAGCTCACCTCCATGCAAATCTTCAGTCTTCCAGATCATAGAACGACGCCCAAAGCTCGTCGGATCGCAGATCTAGCACACAAACTTTTACTAGAACATAATCTGCGGTTCCGGGCACAACCATGCAATAATCTGTGGCCTTCACATGCGAATCTTGTCTGCTCAAGCTGCTGCACAGGGATGGCATCTCTTGTTCGAGCCGCAACAGCAGCCAGTATTCTAACCACGGAGCAGGGAAGGTGCATGCTGACTGGGGAAGCAGGTTTAGATTCTGAACGGAAATCAAGTGGAGTTCCTTGCACCTGGACTGAACAAAACAGACAGACCCTTGAACTTGGGACAATGGTCTCTGTAAGGGTACAAGGGAACCGCAATAACGACATCGAGCTACAGGAGCCTGTAGGTCGTTGGTCTAGACCTCATCCATTTGTTAATTGGGTTTGGTGTCGTGGACGACCTGTAGTCTATGGAACAGTGACTGGCTTTGACTCACCGAAGCAGTGGTCTTGATGAGAGTTTAGTTCACTTGACAAAAGATGCATCACCAGACAATTATGTTTGCCCGGTTTTCATCAGAGTATTTGCGTAGAAGTCATGAAATTAAGGCACACCAAACAGTCCAAAGTAAATGAAACTCATTGTAGTACACAAATGAATTGTCAAAATGGTAAAAATTGTGCGTCTAGTACAGGATGTTTGGGCAAATTTATGAGTCAAACTGAAAATATCGCTAATATTACATACTCATTCCTTACGTACTCCCTCCGTCCCAAAATATGTGTTTTTTTTTAATTTTCAAACTTCTCTTTGTGACCATTCGTTTTATTAAAAAAAGTTTTATAAAAATTACTTATTTTATTGTGAAATGATTCATTATTAGAAGTACTTTAAGCTTGATTTGTTTGTTTTTATATTTTTATAAATTTTTTAAATAAGATGAATGGTCAAATGTTGATTTCAAAAATCAAAAACGTCACTTATTTTATTTTGAGACAAAACGGAGAGAGTAATAAGATTCTTCACTAGTAGCCCTCAGATAATGTTAGATACTCATTGTATATTACTCCAACAGCCTGGTTGCCTACTCTGTTAGTTAATGTCTAGGACACTTTATGTATACTATAAGCATCCAAGTTTGTGAAGAGACAACTCTCAGCATTCCAAGGAGGACCGGTTGATTTTGCAAGTAACCTTAGCAGGACAACAGTAGTCTGCAAATGGAAAGCTAACTGTTTACTCTCCCTATTCGGCATGAATTCAAAGGAAACTATAAGGAGATCCCCATAAAAATTTTATTCTTAAACTGCGGGTAAGGGAAAAGAGCAACGCACGCAGACAACTTTATAAAGAAGAAACTGAGGAACTTAGAAAAGAAACTGAAAGCGATATAATACAGTGAATCCAGCCAAGCTAGAACACTCTCCAATAACAGGATTGAGGCTATGAGTTTGAAGAACTAATTCAAACTTAAAATCAAACCCCCAAGTTCTAAAAGTGGAATGAACAACACCAAAGATCATAGCAATCCTGACTTTCAAGAGACACCAATATCTATCTAAATGATTTGATAATAGCGAATGCATAAATGAGAGCTTTGCCAGGTAGAGACATGAATGACAAGTGCCGCTCTTCTGTCATTGATTTACTGGTCCTTGTTCTAAAACATAGGGACAGATTAGACAGAACAACTTTATACCAATTACTGTCAAGAATAATATGACACATTCTGGGTACACTTTTCCAACATTATTGCTCATTTGGCCCCCACCAGACCTAGCCCTCCAGCAGTACAAATATGTAGACCCAATTTGCATCATCATTCAGAACAGGACCCTGGACGGTACATGAATGTCAATGATGGCATCATTATATCAACAGCAAGAAGTAGAACCCACAGAAACAAAACAGCTCCATCTAATTGCAAATACTAGGTGTCACAGAAGGCAGACAATATTTTTCTTTCAGATATATAGAACAATATCACGTTTCACAATTGTTATGACTAGGTTCTTCATGGACAGTACTTCAATATGTGTAGTCTTTGATATTTGTTATAGCATATAACCATAACATAGTAATCAATAATGCCTAAAGAAACCTATACTATTATCCTAGCTATCAAAGATAGTAGCAGTAAATTATATGCTTCCAGAAAAAAAATTGAACATTTGATATTCCAACAAAGAAAATAGAACACATGAAGTGGTATAAAAGCTGAATGCATACGAGATTTCACCTAATACCACTCCACATATACATATGAATAGCAGTATCGAATATGATTTTCCATCTGAAACCAGATAGATGATATAAAATCTTAATATTACTTACCAATATCGCATAACATGAACTGATTATATCACTAAGAAAGTACCAAACTAATTCAGTTGAACTCAAGATCTAGTACATGGGTATATAGAACAAGTAAGACATTGTCAGAGCAAATGGTTACTCTATCTTTGTTGGGCGTGGTTCTTCTTTCAAGTAGCACTATGGAGATGGATGTGGATTCTTTTTGAATTTCAGACAAATGCAAGCATTAATGATACTGATCCATACTCACATTTTTCTGGACAACAGTAGCATGTATAAGAACAGCAAAAATGAAATGAAGATTACAGACCAGCCGATTTCAATGCCAAGAAAATATATCATCATAATGATTCTACCATTAAAAGGTCAGTCAGCCATGAAACAGGTAATCAGTACACAATATTGTACAAATGTGACAAATTGTGGAATGTTACACATGTGACTTCCTCAAGCTAAAATTATAGAAAGGAAGCAGATTAGAAGTGTCACCAATATATGAGGGCGGATGCCATAAACATTCTGAATACAAATAGAAACTCTCTTTAATACTTCTTATGCGACTGTTCTTCAGTGCATTGCAAGTCGTCAGGCTTTAGTCTTGGTCTTTTTGTGCTACATCCCTCTCCCTCCAAAGATTTCAACTTGTTTTTAATAGCAGCTATCTTTGCAGCACGATCAGTTTGCCCTCCTTCTGAACCAACTGAAAGCTTCTTGTCTTTCAGTGGCCTCTGTGAATTACTCGAGTCCAAAGAACATTTCTCACTAGCCAAGTGAACGACCATTGGACGTCCACGGACCAATTTGCCATTCATCTTTTTCTTGGCCAACTGCGCTTCCTGCATGCTTACTTCAGGTGACCAAGGTGAGAGATAATACCAGAATGATGTTATTTGCTATGGAAAATAAGTAGTACTATTACCTCTTTAGTGGTGTATTGAACAAAAGCATAACCCCGGGGCTCGCCTCGTTTTGGGCCTCGTGTATGCCACAGGAAATCCTCAGCCGTGATGTTTCCAAAAGGGGAAAACATCTTGATAACATCCGCCCTTTAAAGTCCCAGCACATTGTCAGATTGTAAAAACGTGAGGGTGAACATGGAACAGATATGCAACTGACACAATAGATAACTCACTCTGATACCCTGAAGTCCAGATTTCCTACATAGAGCCTGCATTCCAACTTATCTCTGTCGAGACCTTTGACATCCTGCACCTTAATTTGGTTAGGTATAGCACCCAAACATGCTAGTGGATCAGCTATCTTCAAATTCTGATAATACCATTGTCCTCTTGCGGCCAAAATTACCGATTCAAGTCAGGTTTACAGCTTCAGATACTACAGGGGTTCAGCTGAAACCCCAACTTCTATCAGCAATACTCAGGTCAGCAACTCAAGCCGATCCAGTGTCCTCGCTGCAGAAGAAGAGGAACCTAATCAAGATGCTGCTGCACAGGAGTTTCAGGTGGGCCTCAGCCCATCGGGTTTGATGCGATATTTATCTGCATTCTGAAATTTCCTCCGGCTAAGGTTTTTAGTAAAGGAACGCGAGGACCACCCGAATCATCAACCCTTGAATTCGATAGCACCCCGCAAGGAGGATCATAGGCTTACCCATAAGTAGCGGACGGAGACGGAGGAGGAGGAAGCTGATCTTCCGTTGCCTCGCCGGCTGTGACTCCCTTGCGGTTCCGATTGCGATCGGCCACTAACTCGTAAAGGGATGGCAACGGGCCTGGTGGGCAACGGCCGCGCCAGGGCAGGGCGAGGGGCGGCGGGCAGCTGCGCGCGACGACGGGATCCGAAAGGGCGCAGGTGGCGAGGCGGGCTGGCGACCGGAGGCCAGCCGC
>BCLH01000117.1:69918-91487 GCA_001602315.1 Zoysia pacifica
CAGCTGGGAAGAGAGTATAGGGTTTACACTGTTGGGCTGAGAATTTAGTGGGCCTAATGTTAATTGGACTTAATGTCACTGATGGATGTAACTAGTGGGCTGAAATGAAAGTCTTGCCTGTTTGGGACCAACGGGTACCCGCGATTGCAAAACAGCCTGCACCAAACCCACGAAGTCATAGGTCAGGTGCGGGTCCGATCGTGTAAAATTAGACTCATGCTATATCCGTCAGGTCATAACTCTCAGCTAAGTTGCTATTTTATCCACTAGGAACAGATTTTATTTTTTAGAAGGCTACATCGTGAGTTGTATTTTTTACTCGCTCAACCATGCCAGACTCGTCGCATAAGCCACCAAACATAAAGGCATTATATCTGACTAGCCTGTCTGAATCATACCCATCCAACCAATCACGCCCTAATGCGACATTAGTTGATGAGAATGAGGTTACATTGTCATGGTCTTCTTCTTTAAAATTTATGGTTAAATCTATTTATGAATATCTTAAAAATGCAATGGTCCCTCTTATAATCATATCTTGAAGGCAAAACTTCTAAAAATCAAGATTTTTATGTGCTTGGTAAAATGAGGTGCAGATTTGACTAACGATAATATTGTAAAAAGAAATTGACAAGGTGATCCAACATGCAGGATACATGGGTAAGTTTGGATCGTTTCCAACGCTCCATTGGCAACATTTAGCTGCGCCTGCGCTTACCAATGTTGATTAGGCTGTCGTGGGGATCGTAACGGTGCAGCACCAAATTTTGGTGCGCCCACGAACACAGAGGAATCCGTAGGTCATTTCGTTTCCAACGCGCGGGCAAGTCGCTGGCAACGAATTTGACCGCTCACGCGTAGGCGCATGCCGACGAGCCAACTTTTGGCGAGCTGCGAAATGTCTGCATCCAAACGTACCCCATATCCCAATACTTTGAACCAAACACAAAACTTGTATGCACTCTTGGACCAGTCTCGTTCGAGATAGGGATGGGCAATCCCAATCAAAATAAAAGGGCACAAACAAAATCTTTTCTCTAGATGTGCTTTGCACGTTCTACAATAAAAGTAAGAGGAGACAGTCGCAACCTAGTATACAAACTAACATCAGTGGTACAAAGGAAGGCGATCGTATGACATAACCTCAATCGAGACAACTGACGAGGAATCACGTAATTCATCAGCGACAAGTCCACAGAAACTGCACCAGCTCTTAAGAAACTTCATCAGTGACAAGCCTTTGCCGCGTTCCTCGAATGGCACACGATCCAGCTGCTGCCATGGCCAGTTCTGGTGGACGTGGACGAAGGGACTATTGGTCCGGCGCATGGTGATCAGGCCTGATGGTGGTGATCTTGGCTCTCTGTTTCTTAGAGGACCTCTTCTGCCCCAGCTAATTCTTGTGTTCCTCTGTCTCCTAACCGATCCCACTGCATGTACAAGTCAGACGCAGAGTTTTATGGCCGACAAAAATTGGCAAATATATCTGGATGGATGTCAAGGTTCATAGTTGCGAGATTATGGACACTGACCTAGATGTTAAAAACCGGCGAACTCGCCTGCCCTGCACTGGCCGACTTCGACAGTCATCGACCGGTCCTTCTTCGTCGGCGACGATACCACCTTGCAGCAGTTCCTCCTCGGCGACTGCACAGGTTTCCACCAGGCATCGATCGTGTCATTCATTGTTGCAGATTAAGTTAATTTCCGGCGAACGAAATGGTGACTATGCATACATACCCATTTCCAGAGGTCGGGGTCGGGTTTCTTGAGCACGACGACGCGGTCGAGCAGCGCGGCGGGGTCGGCGATGCGCCACCGGCATGAGGGGTGCGTCGCGCGGTGGCGCTCGTACTCCGTCACCGTGGTGTTCCGGCGCCGGTCCATCCACGAGGACCGCATGTAGTAGGGACGTGCGGCTTCTGGCACCGCTGCCGCGCCACGGGCCGCGTGTTGAACGAGTAGGCCGTGTAGTCGGCGAGCCTGTACCAGTTGAGGAACGTGCGCCCCGGCGTCTCCATCTCCCGCGGCGACACCACCCCGCGCACCACCATCACCACGAACCCCCACGACACGGACACCGTCCACTGGTGCGCGCGGTCGTAGCACACCGACTACTGCGCCACGGCCGCGGAGTCCAGCCGCACGGGCCCGTCGAACAGCCGCCGCAGCGCGCCGGCGCGCGACAGCACCGTCGGGAACACCGGCTCCGGGAAGTCGAGGTGGTGCAGCGTCACCAGCGGCGCCACCGGGTGCGCCCAGCATGCCCAGCGCGTCGCCCCACAGGTCGCACTGGTGGAACCCCGGGTGGCGCGTCAGCGGCACGCCCAGCTACGACATGCACGCGTGGATGCGGTCGTCGCTCCCGTACAGCGCCGGGTGCCGATGCAGTCACCCGTCCTGCATCTTCGCCGGCTCCTCCGCCAGCGCGCGGCTGATGGCGAACCCGCCGCTGCCGAACGCCATGCCGTACGAGAAGATGAGATTCTGGATGTGGCTCTCCGACGGGGAACCGGTGTAGTACGGATGCCGGTGGTCGTACTGCGACAGCACGTGCACCAGGTTCTCCGGCAGGAACACCGTGTCGTCGTCGCCCATCACGAACCACCGGATGCCGGAGGCCGAGGCGGTAGGTCTCCGCGACGATGCGCGAGATCCGCAGCGCGGACCGGCTGTCGGCGCCGTGGGTGTACGGGATTTTGGACGTGTCGGAGCTCACCATGATGGCCGGCAGCCCCGTGCGGGAGCTCTTGGAGTAGAACTCCCGGACGGGCTTGTCCATCCACACTAACCCGCGCATCCGCCCCGGCTGCCACCACAGCTTGATGTATTCCTTCCGGCTCTCCCACAACGACGCCGATGCGCCGATGCCGAAAACGATGTGGCGCAGCCCTGTGGGCGCCTCCTCGGCCGTCAACCTCGGCTTGGCCACCGCCGCAGGCGGGGGAGGCGGCGGCGAGGACGAAGCGTTCAAGAACGTCGCCAAAGAAACGTGGGCGCCATTTCCACCACGAAACGGGCTTCCGCCACGACATTGCCCTCCGGCGAGCACCGGGGATTAAAGAACGGCGAGAAGGCGATGACGACGAAATGCATCACCAGCACCGGCATGACGACGTAGAGGAGGAAGCCGTAGAGCAAGGAGAGCTTGTCCTTCCCGGAACCTCCATACACGGCGGCATTGGCCTCCTTACTGTGGTGCTTCTCGCCGCCGGCCCCTCCTCCTTTCATGCCGATCGATGCCGGCCGTCGCGCTCTTGGAGGATCGAGGCTGACCGCCATGGCGGATCGACGAGAGGTGCTAAAATAGGTTAGTGTGCTAATGGCGGTCTGGTTTATAATATGATGAAGTGGTTAATTGACTGGCTGGTCGTTTTGTTCGTTACGGAGGCTGTGTCAGGTGGATGCCATGCGTGCATGTCTGCATGGAGGAAGGTGTCTTCCGCGGCCTAATCAGTCAATGGCGGCGTCGCCTTTCTTGGATCTTCATCTCCTTCGCCAGAAAATTGTTGTCCTGGTAGTACGTATACTGTTGCCGTCACCTCGATATCCACGTTTTGTGCCCTGTTCTAGGGCAAATTCGCTGATCGATTGAGGATAACCTGAGATGTCTGGTGCTTTGCGTTTGTTGAAGGAAATTTTATGACAGCTCCATTCAAGTCCCATCATAAATTAATCAACGTGACGCTAAAAGGAACAACATAGGGAAGGGAAGTGCCACTCAGAATTGATCACGTTTACATGTATGAAAGTCTAATTGTCGGTTTTCTGACTACTGGCACAGTAAAATTTACCTAATCGAAAGTATAGTTCGTGCACTTTTCGTATTCGAATGCCTTAGTTTACGAAAGAGACTCAAAAGTTCACCTGGTTCAGGCCGCTGACAGGTGTAATACTTTACATCCAGAAACGAGAGATCAAATCGTATACACTTAAGAACACAAATACAATGCGAAAGGGCTTTGACTCGATCCAAAAACCCTATCATGCATGTGTGGATGTGGTTACAATGAAATACAACTTAGCTAACTTGTCTTTCGTCTCATCTTAGCGTCTCTAGTGCCCCCTTTTATATAGGGCTGATCCAGGGTTACACGACCGAACCGTGCTTACTCGAATGAACCAAAGTTACCTGGCTTGCCGCCTACGGAATCGGGTGACCCCCTGATGGATGGAGCCACGGTCTTCGATTGACATGGTCTTCTGACGCCCGCTGGCGCTTGGAGCAGACAGTCGACGTCCTCCATTCGTCTTGTTGTCCACCGTGGGAGAATAAAAGTTACTTTACAGCCCGACGAGCAACTTTACCTCCGTCAAACTGCTTTACGTGCTTCTGAAATGCTTTGCCGCCTTGGCTTGACTGCTTTACCGCCTTGGACTGCTGTACGTCATCAAAAATCTCTGCGCCTACCAGGCGTGGCCGTTGGAGTGGTGGTTGGCCCTCCGGCGGGCAGCCGGGCTTTGTCGTCGTTCAATCCTGTCCTTCGAGGGTCGGGATGGCATTTGGCGGTTTCGGCGTTAGTGCTGGAAGCGGTCGGCTTCGGTTTCTCGACCCCTAGAGTCGATCGTCGTTTTTTATTTGACTAAGTCCTTCGCGGGCTGTAGATGGGCTGTGAGCCATAGTTTGCAAGTGGGTCTTCACGTAAAGGCCGAGTCCGTAAGTACTCGGGATATACTATCCAGACAATAGCCCCTGAGTCCTGTGCCATTTGCAATCCTTGTTGAGGCAGCGCTGGGCAGATCTTCGTCAGAGTTCGACACTTGATCCTACGAGGGCGCGCGAGCGCGCTCGTAGGGCGTAGCTCTCGAGCCCCTCGAGCGATTGAAGGGTCGATCGTGGGTTAAATCTTCGTCAGAGTTCAACACTTGATCCTATATGGCGCGCGAGCGCGCCCGTAGGGCGTACCCTCCGAGCAATCCGAAGGTTCGGTCGTGAGCTAAATCTTCGTCAGAGTTCAACACTTGATCCTACATGAGTGCGCAAGAGCGCCCATGGGGCGTATCCCCCGAGCCCCCGAGCGATCTCGCGCGCACCCGTAGGGCGTAGCCCCCGAGCCCCCGAGCAATCCGAATGGTCAGTTGTGGGCTAAATCTTCGTCTTCGTCATCGTTCACCGATGGTTTATCCTACGGTGCGTGCGAGCGCGCCCGTAGGGCGTAGTCCCCGAGCGATCTAAAGGGTCGGTCATGAGCTAAGTCAAATGGATAGTTCTCGACCATCGAGGTCGGTTCGAAATTGATTTTCATTATCAGCCGAGAGCCAAGAAAGATGCCTAGATGAGGCTGGTTGGGTCAGCCTCATCTCATGATCAGCATCGCGCCTAGATCGGACTGGGCGGACCAGTCGCTTCCCATGATCAGCGCCCTAAGTGAGTATCGGGCCGGTCGGTTTGTCGCCCAACCTTTCGTTTGTTCCGATCCGTGAGATGACTCACGGTGTTAGTAATGGGCGTCGGTAACGGCTCCGACGATCGCACGGTTCTGCCGCCTTCACGTGGACGGCGGATGCATTGTTTGAGAATTGTAACCGCCAATCGATCCGGATGGTCGAATCAATTGATCGAACGGTCCAAAAAATACGACGGTTCGTGCGGGGGCATCCTGTCGAAAGGACTCCGATGGCCAGTGCTCAGCCGGTAGGAGCTGTGCGCATCAGAGTGCTAACGAAGCGATGGTTCAGGTTGTTAAAACACGCCGTCGAGATAGATGCGAGGACGATCATAGATTTCTTTGAGCATGGGGTTGTCGGACGTGGCGGACTCGTAGAGGACGTAAGCCGCCGCTGCCAAATTCTCATACGACGTGTCGAAGGCGAGTGTACGACCGTCTATTATTTGCTGATAAGTGGACCGGGCCTGGGCTCGAGCGCCACCGCTCGTCGCAGCGGCACCCTTGCCCTGCCCATTAACCCCAAATGCAAGCTTAGCCCGCAGAGTGTCTTTCGCGACAGAAAAAGCGCCACGGTGCGGAGATGGGTCATCGTCAAAAGCCTTGCCGGGGGTATCGACCTTTGCGGTCTTGTTAGGCTGTATCATAAAGCACTCACGGGATGGGTCCTGGCCCAACACATCGTGAGGTAGACGACGAGGCGAACGACGGCGAGGCAAACGACGCCGAGGCGAACGCCGCTTGCGCAGGGTCTGAAGGTGAAGCTCGTCGCCATTGTCGGCAACGAAATCCAGACTTCCAAAGCGGAAGGCCTGACCAGCAGCGAAAGTGGAGATGTTCCACGATCGACCATCACGAGCGAAGGCAACCGCAAAACCCCCCAAGAACAGACGAGAGATCAAGGACTCTCCAACCAAAACAAAAATTGAAGCCATCGAAAAGCAAAATGAAAACACATCACGAAAACCTCTTTCCTAGCGCACCAACTGTCGGTGTTCTGACCATAGGCACAATAAAATTTATGTAATCGGAGGGAGAGTTCGTGCGCTTTTCGTATTCGAATAGCCTTAGTCTACGATAAAGACTCAAAGGTTAACCTGGTTCAGTCCGTCGAGAGACGTAATACCCTACGTCCAGAGGCGAGAGAGATCAAATCGTATTAACTCAAGAACATGAATACAATGCGGAAGGGCCTTGGCTCGATTGAAGAACCTTAGCACGCGTGTATGGATGTGGTTACAGTAAAAATACAACTTGGCTAACTTGTCTTTCGTCTCATCCTTGCGTCTCTGGTGTCCCCCTTTTATATAGGGTTGATCCAGGGTTACATGACCGTACTATGGTTACTCAGATGAATCAGGGTTACGTGGCTTGCCACCTACGGAATCGGGTGACCTCTTGACGGGTGGGGTCACAGTCTTCGGTTGGTATGGTCTTCTGGTGCCTGGAGCAAACAATTGGCGTCCTTCGTTTGTCCTGTTGTCCACCGCGGGGGGACAAAAGTTACTTTATCGCTTGGCAGACAACTTTATCTCCCATCGAATTGCTTTACGTGCTTCTTAAATGCTTTGCCGCTCTGACCTGGTTGCTTTACTGTCTTGGACTACTGTACATTGTCATGAATCTCTACGCCTGCCAGGCGTGGCTGTTGGAGCGGTTGCCGGCCCTCAGGCGGGCGGCCGAGCTTTGTCGTCGTCCAATCCTGTCCTTCGGAGGTCGAGATGACGTTTGACGGTTCCGTCGTTAGTGCTGGAAGCGGTCGGCTTCGGTTTCTCGACCCCTAGGCCGGGCTATCGTTTTTTATTTGCCTAAGTACTTCGCGGGCTGTAGATGGGCTGTGAGTCGTAGTTTACAAGTGGTCTTTCACATAAAGGCCAGGTCCGTAAGTACCCGAGACATACTATCCCGACACAACTAATGACAAAAAAGAATGGATTTGAACCAATTATTCTTTTATTATGAGAAGTCCTAAACTTTGTGCGGAATCCTATGACATACCACTACTTAATCCACCACTATGTCTACAGTTTTTTTAATTTCCCTAGAACACTTTACCGATTCTTAGGAAAAATGTCTTTTCCTAGAATTGATGTAGAAACCATAGGGAAATCTCTCTTTCCCTACGACATTTTATAGTACCTATTTCCTGTGATAATCAGCGCTCTGCAAGCCCATTTCAAATAATTCTCTCACTCTCTTCTCTCGAAGTCCAACAAATTGTTCGTGTAGCCTTGCCGCTCCCTTCCCGCGACAGCAGGCATGACAACATCCACAGTTTGTTTTTATTTTTTTATTTTTTATGCGCATTTTTCCTAGTGTCATGGTTTTCTAGAAAAAAAAGTCTAGTTCCCTTACGGTTTTGGTCAATCACCATAGGACATCAGCAATTTCCCGTTGAATCAATCCCTACGAACATTTCTCTACAAATATATTGGGGGAAAATTTTTACTTGATACTTTTGGATCTTTCTTTACGATTTCGGTTGTAGGGAAACTTATTGAATAACCTACCAGTGTTAAAGAAAGTATGCAAATGTTATGAGAGTGATCGAGTCAAAGACATTAACTAAAGAGAAATTGAAGCCCATGCCGGACTAGGCTTTTGGGCTGGACTGAGCTGCGCGGATCGCTACATCCAGCGCTACGGATGAGATGAGGCCTTGACCATTAGCTCCATTTGATCACTCAATGAAACACGCGCAGTGGCTCGCGTTGATGGTCGATCAAAATCTCGCAATATTTCGTTACAAGCAACTCACTTCGTGTAAATTCCCTACGCAGCAATAAGCAGGAAGAGCACGACGTCCCTGGCGATGCATGGCAGTGTCCGATCGAGCCCATCCTGCATTTCACACATGGACTGGACAGAGACCCCCCGGTCCTGCCAAGAACTAATAAATGGAGCTATGGAGGCATGCATCTAAAACGCTACAAAATCCAAGGCGGCGCGGCGCATGCCGTTCGCACATCCCCGTCACCCACACAAAATTTAAACCACTGTCCGCCACCTCCTCTTGTGAGTTGTGAACTTGTGATGCTATGGAACCGTCAGCCGGCCAGGTCACGGAGGAGCTGGAAACCTTGATGACAATTCGTCTTCCCGGCGGTTACTCCACCCGCATCGCCCTCCACGCTGACGCCGAAGGGGTGACCGTTGTGGCCAGCGCCCGGGAACACGCCCCCGCCGTCAACGTCCATTCGCTGTTCCTCCTGTTCGCCGCCGGCCGTGAACAGAAACTCGTGCGGTGCTGACGGGCCCGCAGCGGCGAACGCGACGTTAACAACGCCGTACGGGTCGGAGTGCTGCTGCTGCAGTCCAAGCGTCAGGGACACGCCGCCGCCGAACGCTTGCCCATCCGCCTCGCCGACGTCGCCGTTGTGACCGTACGTGACGAAGTCGAGGTGGTGCTGGTCCATCACGCCGAAGCCGAGGTCCTGCTGCTGGTCCCTGCTGCTGCTGCCGATGCTCACGACGGAGGCCAGCGACCCCGCGTCGTGGACCACCAGCCGTGCCCGTGTCGGCTTCTGCTCGCCACCACCGTTGTCCTCATCGCCGCCAGCTCGCCCCTGCCCCTCGCCGGAGGTGTAGCTAGGGTTAGGGGCGCCGTTGCCGATGTTCGTGTTACTGCGTACGTCGCCCTCCGACACCGGGTCGTCGTCCATCTCCTCCGCGTAGATCCCCTCCACCATCGGCTTCCACAGCCTCACCCGCGCGTTGATGAACCAGTTCGAGACCTGCGCAAAGGCACGCGCGCGCGCGCGCGGTGGGCGCGCGTGCAAGAGGTAGCAGCGGTTGATGAGACCCTTTCGTATCGTACGGCGTCAGCGCAAGGTGACTCCGACGTGGTACCCGATCGATTGGTACTCCGGTGCCGACGCGTGTGGAATTGGTTTTTAATCAAGCTAATGACGCGACTAGGCAATGATTATGATGTGATGATCTGCAGCTAATTATGGATACGAACAGGTAAACATTTTTGTATGAGTTTAATTAGCTAATTGGAGCTGATTTCAGTGGTGTAGATGGATTTCAGTGATAGAACTCTATAACCAAACAAGGACAAAGTAACTATACGCACCTGGCTGCGTGATAGACCCGTTTGCCGCGAGAGGATGTGCTTATCAATGTCGCTTGGATACCTGGACGAAGGTAGATGTGCCAGCAACCAGGGCGTCAGATTGTCTGAGAATAATATTTTGTTCGATACATTTATAAAGACACCCTTGTAATTTGGCTATGCACGAGTAATGGTCATGGAATACTTGAGCAAGACAAGTGTGGTATTTGATGTAGACATTATAACAATACTAGAATAATAATCCATTCGTTCCAAATTACTTGTCATCCTAGCCTTATCAACTTTTCTAATTTACTTATCATCTTCGCTTCCCAATGCAACTTTCTTTATTTCTAATAAATCTCTATCTTTATATCTCTCCTCCTCGTAATCAGCACATCTCACCTTTTTATTTTTTCTAAAGCTTGTGCCCAATTCTAAAACAAACAACTGCATTGGGACGGAGGGAGTAGTAGTATTATCATTGTGGTACTAGATGTCATTGTAGCTGGGCATTTGGGCCGCTCGGCACGGCACGGCCCGTCAAGGCACGCCGGGCCCTGTGGGTGAACGGAACCGTGCTGGGTCGGCCTGGTCGGCTGCCAGCATGCCAGCCCACGGTGGCACGGCAACAAACGAGGAAGCGACCGGCTAATCTGAGGCGGCGGCCGACGAGGCGACGCAGATCCGAGGCGGCGGCCGGCGGGACGACCCGGTGACGTGGGGACGACCGGCGCAACAAAAAAGAGGAGAACGGCGGGGATAGCCGGCGGCGACACGTGCTCACGTCGAGATGGCCAGGGGCGACGGCGGCGCATGCTAGTGCCTGCATCGGGCGAGAGCAGGGGCGGATTGGCAGCCATGGACAACGGCGGAGCGCGCCTAAGTGGGGTGGTGTGGGGCGGCCAGGGGTTCACTGCAGCCACGCGGCCATGCGGGTCTGGGAGCCTGGGAGGCTGGAGTGCTAGGGTTTGGGGAGTTTTTATATGGTTGGGTGAGTGGGCTGCGGGAGGTGGGAGGATTGTTGGGCTGTGACCACGGCGGCTGTTACCATTTTACCAACTACCAGGCCGCTACCGGGCTAGCTCTTCTTCAGACCGTGCCGTGAGCCGTGCCCATGCCTAGGGGTCGGCTTAGGCACGACCCACTCTACCGAGCCGTGTCAAAACGGGCCCACCTAGCACCGGGCCGTGCCGTGCTCGAACCGGGCCAAAATCAACAGGCCGTGTGCTGGCCCAAAAAAGCCCACCCGAATGCCCAGGTATAGACGTCATGCCTATCAGCACAATCAGAGTGATACGGTCTACGCATCCTGAATATGCTCTCGAGTCACCCCATAAAGGGCTATGCATGGAGGGCCTATAATTGATCAATAAAGAAATCACCACTTCTAAATATACGCAGTGTAAATATTAAGAATCACACTTAAATAGGTCAGATGTACGAACCTATGATGCTACTGCCTCCATCCAAAAAAAGAGTGCCTTTCTGTTAGTAGCAATTTTTTTACGAAGCCACAGAAGTACTTCCTCCGTCGAGTAAAAGTTTATTTCTAGGTTTTGTTGACTATAATTTTGATCAATGATTTTTATAAATTTAATTAATTTTAATAATATAAATTATATATTATAAAAATATTTATTTTGATGAATTTAAAAGTGCAAATACTAGATTTTAATTTTAACCGAATCTATAAAAAATTTTAGTCAAAGTTGTAGTCAATAAAAGCTAGAAATAAACTTCTACTGACACGAAGGTAGTAGTATAGTATGAAATTAGCGATCATACAAAATCATAAATCACGTCATCTATAATTGTCTTTGAGAAGTGACACTAACAACGATGCTAAAGTGGCAATAAGATAAGCTATGGACTGGTTTTGAGAGAGTATATCAGTGTAATTAAGAGCATTATTAGAGCATTGGACCTTATATGTAGTGATAGGGATGCGCATGCCTACGAACCATCGTCTAATTCAAATTTTGCGAGTAACCCGTAAATATCCATAAAATTTGAACTAAAATTTGATCCTTACAGATATCCACTTGCATCCCTATGCATCCCTATGTAGTGAAGGCTAAGGCAATGTAGTAGTACAAAAGAAGTCCAATGCCCCATAGAACACTAGCTAGGCTAAAACGATTTTAGGAATGAGAAACGTTATTGAGCTTGAGCATCGTCAGTTATAGATGGAGTGTATGAGTCCATAGTTCTTCCATCTTTGATGCAATTTTTTTTTAAAAAAATGTTATCCTTGCTCTAGACAGCAACAATTTGCTTTCCCTTTGGACGACATTAGTATCGCACGCCATGTATCTCTTCTAACAATCAGTCTACGCAAACCATGCTAGCTAGTTAAATCGTGCGAAATGGAATTACGAGAATTGAATCATTACGTACGGGTGCAGGAAGTGCTCGAACAGCCAGGCCCGCAGGATGGAGACGGCGCGCTCCGGCAGCCCGCGCTGCGGCCGCCACGGCTGGCTCTCGAGCGCGCCGGTCTGGTACGCCCTGCGCTGCCTCAGGCACTGGTCGAGCACCCGCAGCCTGGGCGTCGTCTCGTCCCTGACCACCCTTGCCCTCGGGACGACGCTCGCCGCGTCCTTCTCGCCGAGCGCCCTGCGCACCGCCTCCAGCTGGGTCGCCACGCCGTTCCTCAGGGCACGGAAATAACTCGAGATTGTACGCGACGCCAGCCTCGTGTACGCCGCCGCTGCCCGCGCCCCGGCCACCGCCTCGAAGGACACCGCCACCGTCCTCATCTGCTCGCGGTACCTCCTGTACCGCCTGTCCACCTGCACCACCATCAATCAGTAAATCAAACACCGTGGAATTACGGAGTAGTAAACAAGCTTGATCATTGGTGTCCGGTGACAATGTAACAGTAGCGGCAATGATGATACTGTAGCTTTCTAATGGCCTGGCACCGATGCACAATTGCACACGGCTTTGACTGGCGCAGTGGCGCACCAAGGAATTCTGCAAGACTGCACCTCCCGATGAACTCTCTGTGCAAGGGTAAAGTCTGCGTAGGAATGGCAATCAGGTATTAAGACGACGATATGTAGCAGGAGATGGGCCGCGGCCAAAGGTAAGAAGTGGGAGCAGCATTAGCTAGCTCTGCAGAGATCTCGACCAGCTGCAGCTCTGCCCGGTCACGATGTGGGAGAACGGGTGCAGGCTGCAGGAAGGCGAACGAATGGCGGTTTCCAGAATTGGAGGGTGAGGCCCCAGAATTGCACCGCGTCTCTGTGGGTGTTCCAGGGGCCCTTACTGTCCAAAGCCATAACTGAACACCCACTCGCCTGCAGGCTTTGTGATTTCCAACGACCAACGGGTGCTTCCAAAGCTGATGATCCCGTGGACCCGTGCCGTCATCGGCGTAATTCGGCTGTGGCGTGAGCATGAACTCGAGACCGATTTGCAATTAGAGCCTTAGAAGCTGACCTCGTCGAGCATGGTGTAGAGCTTGGTCTTGAGCCTCTGCAGATCGGCGGCGTCCATGGCCTGGATCCGCGCTGACGGGGCCGAGGATAACGAGCAGCCTCTTCTGCCATCCTCCTCGTTCGCGGGATTCGTCGGCGGTGGCTTCGAAGCCGCAGGGCTGGTCGTCTCCACGGGGAGGCTGCAGAATTCCTGGAGGAGCTGCTGCGTCGGCAGCAGGAACCTGGAACCGCGCAGGTGCCACGCGCCCTGCTGCTGCGGCCACGCTTGGAGCTGGTGCTGGTGCACCACCAGCGACGACGCCGCCGGTCCGTGGAGCGACAGCGACGTCAGCGTCGCGTGATGGTTTCCCAGTAACCGGGGGTGCCCGTACTCGCCAAAGTCGACGAAGTGGCCGCCGGCCTTGGCTTCAGCATCCGCCGGGACGCGGTACCCCCTGTCCCCGAACGCCTCTGCCCCGGGCTGGTGAACGCCGAGGATGTGATGGTGAGTCCTACCATCCCCCGCGTCCATCTCCGGCACGCCGTCGCCGCCGCCCGTCGCGAAGTAGTCCGCGTACGCTAGGCCCAGATGGTGGTGCGCCATCTAGCTTCGTGTCACACACACTGGAGAGCGCGCGAGAAGCTTAGCTCAGAGAACCAGAGTTGATGCTAAAGTGCAGGCACGAGGGGAAGGAGTGGAAGACGAGAAGCAAAACTGAGACGGCGACGGAGACGGAGAGCCTTGGCGCGATGGAGAACGCAGGACCATATACTTTTCGGCGAGGAGTCAATCGACCGTGATATTATAGACAGCTGGTAGTCACTAGGCGGACGCACAAGCGCCGAGCCCAAGCCCGGCGCCCGCGACGGTGGCTGAGGCGTCAAGAACCCTCGGCGACGGCGAGCGTCAGGTCACCCCAGCTGCTCTGCTGCTAGGTGTGGCGCCGGTGCAACGTCCAAACGTGCAAGGTGTACCTAGCAGCGCAGTGGACGTGCAGCGACTAGTCAGCTGCCGCGCTACGGACGTCGGCGGCGGTCGGCACACGGCCGGGACTCGGGTGGTCGACGTGGATGGCTGCCGCCCGGCTTGCTGGCCCCATGAGAGAACGGTCCATGGCTACCAACTAATCGCCATTAAAAAACGGTCTGAGTATTAATCACCAACAAATTAAAAAATTTCATTTCAAGACCAACCTACCTAACATAGAAAGCTTGAATAGTGGCGTTTCTCTTTCAACAAAACTGCCCCCGTACCATTTTCCTGCCACAAAATCTTGTCCATGCCTATAATTAGCAACCGATATGATATCTGTCCCACCGCTCGTTCTGCTCCCTCTAACTTTAAAATATTAACACCATAGATTTATAACTTCAAATTTAATTATTATCTTATTTAAAAATATGTAAATTATAATATAGTTTATTATAATTTATTTTATTATTAATGATATTTTATTATAATTTTACACAATTAAATAAATTTTAATAAGATAAAAATTATCAAAGTTAATGTTAAAATAGACGATGTTAATATATAATTTAAAATCGGAGGGAATACAAATTTCGGCATCCCAAGTATCGACGACGTTGCTGTTGGCTTTGCAATACCTGCAGTCGTGATTAACAAGTCAGCAAAGGAGATAATTAAATAATCCTAGAGATTAACATGCGTTACGGTCCAGTTAACAAGGCGTATAAAGACAACTTTGTTTGGTTGCTATTTTGGATTTTGCAATGTTGTATTATAAGTAAATTAGTATTTATTACGTTTACGTTTGCGGTGTTTGGCTATTGAATTGTGTCGGTAGGAATGGGTAGGTAATTTTATCCTGGTTTAACACACTGATCGACGTGAGATCACCGCAGGGATGCAACCAAGTTCATCTAATTTAAATTTTATAGATAATTCATAAATATTCATAAAATTTGAATTAAACTTTGCTTCTGATGGATATTCACTTGCATCCCTAGATCACCACAACATTACGCTCATGCACCATACGCACACAACCTGCGATCTTGAAAAAATAAAGTAATATAGATCAAGATTTATTTTGTCACACTGATAGTCAAATAGAAATGCTGATTGAAAAGGGTCACGGGGACTTGAAAGATTTTACACATTTGTATTATTAAAAAATAATATTAATAATATTAGATATTCTATTATAATTTATTATTATTAAAATATTTGAAACATAATTGTCAAAATAAAACAAATACCATTAGAGAGCAAATTGGTTAATATAAATTTTAAATCGTATAGGAAAGTTCAAATCTGAAAACATCAAGTATGCGATGACCTTTTAGGGCCGTGTCTCCAAAAACAAACACAAGCTGGATGGGACTTGGAGATCCAACATAGCAGGCCAGATAATATGGACAGCACTCTCATGGGCCGGACATCTGTTGGGCATGGGCAGGCCAGAAATTTTACGAGAATCTCGCAGAAATTTCACAAAAATGAAAAATTCTCACGTTTAAAGGCCTCTTTTTCAGTAAAAATCTGTCCACCAGAAAATACTACTACCTCTCTCTCTAAATTTTTAGCACTTTTGACTTTTAAACACCATGTTTGACTCTTATTCAATTTTTTCACAAATATAAAAACAAATTAGTCATGTTTAAAGTATTTCTTATGATAAAACTAATCACAACAAAATAAATAATATTTTTACAAATTTTTTAAATAATACGAAGACTCAAACATGAAATGTAAAAATCAAAAGTGACAAGAATTTAGAAACGGAGGTAATAGTAGTAATATGCAGATCTTTTACTCATTTCCTGCCCAGAGTTTGGAAAAACTATTAAGTTGCACGCACCAACTAATTGATTTCAAAAGCTTAAGCTGATAGTATACTTCAACACTCCTCTCACGTGCAGCTCTTGTAAGTGCAAATGTGAAATAAAAGTAGGTTACAATTTATTTTTAATAAATCGTGTCCGCCAAAATTCGAACTTGAGACCTTTAGCTTTGATATTATATTGAGTTGCATGCACTAACCAGTTGATCACAAAAGCTTAAACTGATGAGAAACAATTCACTTGTACTCTAAAACTCCTCCTCACGTGCAGCTTTCGTGGGCGCAAATATGAAGTAGAAGTATGGTATAATTTATTTTTAATAAATTGTGCTCGTCAGAATTCGAATTCGAGACCTCTAGCTCTCTGATATTATATTGAATTATATATACCAATCAGTTGACTCCAAAAACTTAAGCTGATGAGAAAAAATTAGCAATTCACTTATACTCTAAAACTCTCCCTCACGTGCAGCTCTCGTGGGCGCAAATCTAGAATAAGAGCAGACTACAATTTATTTTAATAAATCATGCCCGTTAGGATTCGAACTCGAGATTTCTGGCTTTGATATTTTTATCAGTAATTTAAGCTGACAAAGAAAGATGGACAATTCATTTATACTTCAACAAAAACATATACTCCTGCGTTTCACCAAAGCGATGAACTTGCGCAAACTCGCTTTGGTCATTTGGAAGGATCCTTCTCATGGTTGTATGCTGCACATTTCCAACGCATAAGCATATCGAAGTGACGTTCATGACCAATTGGGTGTCACTTCCCTTGCTCCTGTATCTGCATACCCATGTATACATATTATTCTTCGAAGGCGTCAGCTAGGGGGTGCAACCGTGAAACTAGGTGGAATGGGAATGAAGAATGCATCCAAATGGAGCATCTAGTCCAGGTCGCAGCGTTTACACGGACCTCGCAATCTGCCACTGCTGAAAAGCTTCAAAGGTGTTTGTTTTCGACCAGTCAACAGGCCTGAATTCCACACTTCTGTAGCCTGTCTGAACTGAGCTTCAGCAAATTGTTCAAACAAGTTACGACCTTTTTTGCTCTCTAGAATCCGGAGTTCGGTGGTTTCAGAACGATGTCAGTTTTCATTTTAGTTTGTCCGGGCCTAGCTTGGTCTGAAATTTGCGAGGAGGCAATCAAGCACCGCTGACCTGTGTGGCTATGCGGTTGTTGCTGTGTTCCCTGTCTCCTCCTGAAAAATCTTTGGCGGCAAACGAAGTACTACCTCTGAATTCACACGCGCGTTAGAAATTTTCTTCCAGCATGA
This sequence comes from Zoysia pacifica, assembly GCA_001602315.1. Taxonomy (NCBI): domain Eukaryota; kingdom Viridiplantae; phylum Streptophyta; class Magnoliopsida; order Poales; family Poaceae; genus Zoysia; species Zoysia pacifica. The sequence goes on from BCLH01000117.1 coordinate 86,878, forward strand.
TAAGTTTGCGCGACCGCTGACTTAGCAGTTGTATCTTCAGAAAACACGAATCTGAATTCTAGAAGGCCAATGCAGTTGAACAGGGATGTTGACACACGGCTCGTCCTGCGTGGCGTCGCAGGAGGCTGGACTGATTAACCACAACAGCTGACGAGTATTTACAGTATGTTCGCTGGCGACAGCGAGTATACATAAGGAAGAACAAGCTCAACCAAAATTTTGCGTCTACAAGGAATCGCAGCTTCCTATGCTAGCTAATGTAATAAGGATGAGGACGGAGCCTCAGACGCTACATTGCTTCAGGCCTTTGGATGTTTGGTGACCTCCTTTTAGCCTGACCTGCACAGATAAATCATAAACCAACTGGTCATTAAACAAAGCCTTAAGGTCTCATCGATAAAGTAAAGATACTAATAGTAATTGTTAGAAAAAGTACTGTATTATCCTTGTTTTTAAATTGTTCCATCAATTTAAAGACGAATGAAGTACTAGTATGCTTCAAGGTACTTTCAAGTGCATGCATGATGCTATCCTTATCTGTTCCAGCCGTGGGCAAACTAGCATGTCTTAAAAAACTGCTAGCCGTGTGCAGCAAACAAGTTAAGGGCTATGTGCGCGAATCCGATGTCCACCTCTTAATTTGTCACCGAAAGCAAAAATGCCTGGATTATTCGTGGGATCCATGCCTTCCACTATGCGTCCACACTCATAGGCTCATGGCTGCAACTACAGTGAGGGAAAAATTTGGGTCTTATCTGCGTTGAAGCAGGGTGCGCAAACTCATACGCTCAAGCAGGCGTGAAGTTTTCAGAGGGTGATTGATTATTGGGGGGCGGAGCGTACTCACTGCTTCGACGTCGATCCTGTACACGAGCAGCCGGCGGCGCTCGCGGCAGCTGGTTCGGTACGCCACGGCCAGGTGCGCGGCGGCGAGCGACAGCGACAGCAGGAGCATGCCTTCCGGTCCGGCGACCGTCGTGACGTGCGTCGCGGCGTGGCGCGGCAGCACGGCCGTGGCCTTCGCCAGGACGTAGGACGCCGACCCCGCGGCGCACGCCGCGACCACCCACAGGTACGCCGCGCCTCCCCCGCAGAACGCGTACGCGCCTGCAACGCGACGAAACAGATAGCTTGATCAGCTGAGTTGAGGTCGAGACGAAAAGGTATCGAGGCTGCAGGCATGACGAGACGGGAGGACACTCAGTCCGTACAGAGGATGATTGAAGCGCGCGCGGCGGAGACGGCGGGCAGGTCGACGAGCGAGGACCGGAAGTCGAACGCTCGCGCCTGCGCCATTGCCGCCGCGGCGACCGACCCGCCGTGCGGGTAGTCCTCCTCGGCGCCGGCAGCGCGGAGGCTCGCGGAGAAGAGCGCGGGCGGGAGCGCAACGTCGAGGACCACGACGAGCAGCGGCGGCTCGCAGACGAGCAGGAGCGAGGCCAGCATCGCGGCCAGGAAGAAGGCCGTCTTGGCCCACCGCCACGGCCGCGCCCAGGGCCGCTCGCCGCTGTGCGCGTGCTTGTGCGCCAGCTGCAGCAGTAGCTTCTTCTCCATCACCGCCGGCCCGCGCAGGCGCCGCAGAGGCAACTGGCTTAAAACGGGCCGCAGCCGATACCGTGCACAGGTAGTACGCGCCGAAGCTTCGGTCTGGCTCGTCGACCGTTTAATATTGGCGGGGCGGGAGCTCGGAATCTACGGAGACGGGACTCGGTCGGTCTACCTTCTCCCGGCATCATGCAGGTGAAGGAAGAAACATCACTTATCAACGCTCGAAAAAGTACCGTCTTCCAATTCCCAACGGTTTTTACCTTCCATGAAAGTTTAGGTGACGAATCCTGGAGTACGTTCCACTCTGTCTCCCCTCGAATGATTGCCGTCGCCGTCGCCGTCGCGATCAGATTACTGACGCCGGCAAACTGGCAGGTGCAATTGCGGGCGGCCATGTGGTACGGCCGAGCCACACGGCCAAGCCTGGTAAACAGGTCTCAGGGCACGGACGAACCACATGGCGCGCACAGGAAATCTCACATAGCAGTCGGTCGGGTTCGACGTTCAAGTGGCACGGCGCCGTCCAGTCGCGTACCTATCTGGCCCGAGTCGTTCTAGAGCTCGGGACCGAGGACCCGCAGCAGCCATGTGGAGCGTGAGTGATCAATAAGGCTGCTCTGGCAGGGGACCTGGTCGCTCGGACGAACCAGTCGAAGCCAACGAATCGGCAATATTGAAACAGCAAGTGTTTGTATCTCTTGTTTTTTTTTTTTCGCAGTAGTGACAGTACCCATCTGACAGCTGGTCGAGACTCCATCGGGACATTATCGAAGTCGGGGTTTGGATTTGGTTTCGGAATAAGGACATTTTAATGTGCGCGATGGTACGGTGCGTACACCTGGATTGTTGTTGGACGCGTCGCTGAGACGCTTGAACTAACTTTACTACGTAGAACTTCGTTGGGACATGGTGCCTAGGCCAGCGGATAGGTTTTGCTAATAAAGAAAAAGAGCTGCCATGCATACGACCAGTAGCAAATACTTCTTCTTCTGATTTTAAAATATTCACATCGTAGATTTTTAACATTAACTTTAACTATTTATTTTATTTAAAAAATTATTTAAATATATAAAATTTTATTATTATTTGATTTATCATTACTTAGAATTTAAATCAAAACCAATAATTTTACACATTAAAATAAATTTTTTGAATAAAATAAGTGATCAAAGTTGATGTTAAAAATCAACTGTATCTATATCAGTAATTTAAAATCTGATGGAGTATTATGTAACGAGTTCCGTATAGTATTTGTCAGCATGTATAGGTACGCACAATGCGATTTGCTTGTCCTTATGCAGCGTGATTGCATTCTAGCTTGCCGTCAATTCATGGAAAACGAAAAAAAAATGAAACGAAAGAAAAAATTACTTCCTGCATCATATATTATTTGTCATTCTAATCTTTTTCAGTTTTTCAAATTAATTGTATTTAATGTTTTACACTACAGCTCTTCGATGCAACTCTATCTATATCCAAGTCATCTTTGTTTTCTCCGACATTTGTTAGTTAATTCATACTCTCTCCGTTTTTAAATTAATATCGCTATTGATTTTCAATCTCAAAATTGATCATTTGTTTTATTAAAAAAATTAGTTTAAATATATAAAATTTTAAGTTGTAATTCAAATAACACTAATGATTAATTAAATTATAACAAAAATATATAATTTTTATAAAATTTTTTTGAATAAAACGAATGGTCAAGTTGAGATTAAATGTTAACGACGACATCAATTTAAGAACGAAGGGAGTATGCACAAACCCGTAATGGACAAATAATATGGCTCCCATGTACTATCTATTAGTAGCAGGTTTTTTTTTTTTGTGGAAATGAGGTACCCCTAGAAGTGTTAGAAAATCAGAAACGGAAATGAATCTGGGACTTGGATCTCACACGTGACGTGTGGGCTTTGTGTTGGGCCAAACATCTATCCGACAGGAATAAAGTAGCCCAATAGCTAACTAGGGCCCGATATCTGCGTAATGTTCCAGGTGCCGGTCGAAGCATGTCAGTATCAAGGATTTCCTATACATAGTCGGTCCTACATTAAGCACAAATCGAATGGAGAAGAATCGCAACGTGAAGAACAGGTTTCAAACTTAAACTTATTTTTCTCCTAGATTCCATTTGAACCAACATGTTGTTTAGATTAATACTCCATGATATGAGATCTAACATGAATATTCTTAATTCTAACTTTTATAGATATTTGACAGTGTCAACAATTTATTTGTACCATGTCAATAATTTTTGTGAAAATGTTGTACCAGTTCTAAAATCTTGAATAAAAAATGTTAAATGTAGCTTGATGGATTAGTTGTACTACGGCACAACTTGTACTTCTACCTAATTGGTTAGATTTAGTGGGCCGTGGCTTGATCTACACGTCGGTTCGTGCTAGATACAGGATCGAGGTCCAGCAGCGTGCGTCAGCCGGGACATTTGTTCCGCGTCCTGACGTGTATTTCATCACGACCCCGCCGGCAGGTCAAGCACCCAAGCCGTGGCCGACCGCACGTGCGAGCGGCACACTGGTTCCAGCCAGTGGTCGATCGAGATGGTGACATCGCCGCCCTTGACCTTCGTTTGAAACAAGCGCGTGCGTGCCCAACCGGTCGAACCAAACCTTTTGACTCGGAAAACGAGCCCCTCCAACTCCAACTCTTCGCGATTAAGGTTTCGCCATACCATCCGGTCGACGTCGCAGTGGTGTTTCCCGCGCACGCGTTCCACGGCACTTGCTCTGGTCGGAGCACGACGTGCATGGCCGGGCGCTCCGTGGCCAGGTTAAACGCTCTTACGCTCCCCCGTCCAATGGACCAAGCCAATAAGCGCGACGAACGACGCGACCGGCTCGCTCCCCAGTCGGACGACGCGGCAGTCGCAATCGCACGGACTTTTCCCGCGAATTTCTTCCGCGCGCTCCAACCAAAGCGACGCTTCAAACCTCCTTGCGTGGCCACTCCACCACAACCTGGCGTCCCTTACCCGCCTCCCTCGGGTCGTCGCGGTGGACCGGTCGAAGCTTCCAGGGACCGGCCGGCCGGAGACGCCCCCC